>CM060989.1:12095000-12695000 GCA_030765065.1 Deroplatys truncata | reverse complement strand
TCAAAACACGTCAATTATTTTTACTTTCCCAGTTAATTACCTATTGTAAGTAAAGGAAGTATTGTATTTCACCCAAAAATTGGATGCCCAGATTTCGCCGGAAACACATGTTTTGAGACTCTGATCCCTCCCCCACAAAAACAATATGAGAAAAAGTTCTGTATGTATGTATATGTGCTTGTGAACAGCGTAGCTCAAAAATAAAAAACAAATCGGTCAAATACTAAACTTTAAGTATCTCACAAGGATGTGACAAGATTTTCAAGAAAATCCTCACACCCCAGAACATAATCTTGCACCAAAAAAATGTTCGTTATTTTTTATTTTCTCAAAAATTGCTGTAACAAGTTTTATTAAAATACTATGTTTAAGATATTTCCATGACAGAGTGTGTTTTCAATTTTCTGCGAATAGACTGTGAAAACATCTTTTCCTGAATTAGTTTTATATGATTGGCAAACGAAGAGGTATACAAAATCTTACTGTACGAAACATATAGAGCTCGTTAAAGCACACAGTTTATACCAAATAAAAATTTTGTGGTTAACCATTTCTTTGTTATTGGTTTGAATTTTAAAACACTATACTTTTTTTACGTAGTAAATCGCTATTCATTTTTTTCTCGTGGTCATGGAAAGATCATGCATTTCAAGGCCATCAGACAGCGATCCCCTTTTTAAAAAATGTGACTATCGCTTTAAAAAGTAGATAGAATAATACGCTTTTGTGAGAATAGCTTGTAGAAGAATGAGTGGAGAAACTCGTGTGAATTCAACACAGGTTAGTTTCTTTTTTTCTTAAACTAGAAATAGAAAATACTGAACTTAAGGAATTATTTGTCCGCAAAACCAAGCTGGTATTATTTCTTTAAGTTCTATTTTGCTCCTCAGTTTCATTTATCCTAGAATAACAGTATACTACAAAAATAATGTAGATGTTCACAATACATAGAAACAAAACTGCAGATAGAAACGGGAAGAAATTTAGAGTGCGAATGCATGATTGTTATTTGTTTATGTTCTGAATAGTTTACAGTCGGGAGTATGAAGTGTTGACGTAAGGGTGCGTAGTTCAGCATTTCTAAATAATACTAATATTATTAACATAGACACTTTACTTGCATGTGTGTTTGATTGTGTGTGTGTGTGTGTGTGTGTGTGTGTGTGTGTGTGTGTGTGTGTGTGATTTTGATAATTCTTTCACCATTGAATAGTTCTAGTCTTTCTGACAGACAGGGGCTATAAAACAGCCTAATTTTAGTTCATAAATTACTACAAGACTAGAAAGGATCTGCATAGTATGTACTAGAATACGAACACATTGGGGTTATAAAAGAATATACTTGCGAAAAAGGTTTTGAGTTTTAATTGAGATTGCCATATAGTTGTTATTCCACAGGAAATGCATGTAGAATACGACAAATGTCGCTGATGTAGATGGTCATGATTTAACAACTGAGAAGAGACGCAGCGAAACAAAAGAGAATAGAATCTGCGATACGCATGCGATACTAATGCCAAAATATTTTAATAAGCCTCATGTAAGAAGTTTTGCTATATTTCCTTTGTATTTATGTTGTAATCAAGTTCGCTAGCAGGGCATGCTAAATAATTATATCCAGAGAGAGAATTGCAAACTAGAGATCAGCGAACTGATATTTATGATCAACAATTGAGAAGATTATTTTTCTCGATGGTCACAGACTGTCTTTTCCAAAGACACTTGGACTTGGTGTCCTGGGGATGCGGAATCTTCATATTTATAGCTTCACCTCTATTTCATTTTATATGTTAACGGTGTCTGCATTATGTGAAAACTGTGTATCTTTTATGTTATTAAATAACTATGGGACCAAGAGGGCACAAAAGTTAAAATTTTCTCTTACTGTAATTATCTAAAAAATCATATGTATTACATTCACCTAACTTTCTCTACTCTCTAGAGCTTATTAATGGGCATACAAATTATTCTTACGAAAGTTTATTTTCCTATCTTCTTCATTTTAATCGAGATAAAACTTTTCGGAAATAGCAACATTACACATTACGTTATAGATTTAAAGGGAACAGCGATAGTCAAATGTTTAACAACTGGACATTGGTATTGGCCTTAAAATTCCATGCTCTTTGCATGCAATCGCGAGAAACAACTGAATATCGAAAGGACATGAAAAGAATGACAGTGTTAAACAATACGAACCATTAATAACGAATATCTAGGAAATCTACCAAAAAAACAAAAGTTATTTGAAATAAATTTTGTGTTTTAAAGAGATCTACGTTATTTATTTTCGTATAATACATTTTTGTCTATCGCTTAACGTTTACCAGTTATACAAGACTATACAAGATTTCTTCCAAATGAAGAAGCTTCACTGACGATTCCCAGAAAATCCAAGATACACATTTTATTGTAATATAAAAATCTTTAATATTTTAATCAAAATCGTAGAACAATTTTTTTAGAAAACAAAAATTTTCGAAAAATGTTCAATGTAATGGGTAGTTTGGAATGGGGGATTTTCTTGATAATCTTCGTGTCGCATCTTTGGAAGGTACTGAGCCCAAATACCAAGTTTGGTATTTATCCTACTTTTCGTTTTTGAGTTATGGTGTTCACAGACATGCACGCGCGCGGACCTATCTCTATGTATGCTTTTTTTTTTCTTCTTTTTTTCTTCAAGAGAGCCTCAAAACACTTTTCCGGTGAAATCTCTATATCGAATTTTTGGACGGAATGCAATACCTTCTCTGCATAGGTACTATGTACGTGGTAGAGAAAGTAAAAATTATTCGACTATTCTGACAGTTGATTGTTCCACTGCCAAAGGGTACTTATAGGTTATGCACTGTTTCGAGAAATTTGAAGATTGTCGGTAAGATTTCTGATTAAGGAAATCAGACATTCCGCCGGTTTCACATCCTTTTGCGTGAATATAAGAGTATTTTTCATCCATTAATAAGAATAGCCGGAGGTGTAGAAAATGACAAATATGTATAAGGGGTAAAGGGGAGAATTAATGATAAAGACCTTCTAGATGGTTAACAACAATTTCATAAAGAACGGGGTGAGGTAAATTAACTCGCCATTCGAGTTTAAAAAGATAACCACGCAAAGTCGGGTCAACCAACTGGTGCTTGATAAAGAAACAATGCATGCACCTATAATTACGCAACAATAAAGAGTGACGTTTACCTGTAAAGTTTACCTGCTGCTGCTGCTAGGTGCACTCCGTTACACACACTAGTAAACCTACAGTGAACTAACCTGCCTCTTTTAACTGTCTCACAAGAAAACAGTTACTTCTCCCACCCAAGTCTGCGTGCAAGAGTGACTCTTCTCAAAGCACCCACTTTTCATTCATTCAACTCAGACGGTGCTCTACACAAAAGCTTGTCATATATGGATGGACATTTTCCGAGCTTCTCCTTCCTCTACCACATAGGTACCATGATCGAGATTTTACCGGAAACACATGTTTTTAGAGCCTTTAGGAAAACGTAAATTTAGTATCTTCTAAATATGCGACACGAGGATTTTCAAAAAAAATCCCCCACCACAAACTACCCTTTACATGGAGCATTTTTCGAAATTCTTTATTGTCTCAAAATTGGCTCTAGCGATAGGGTTGGCATATGGCACAGATTTCCGGTCCGTGATTTTGTGGTAAATGAAAACGTTCAGGCCGAAAAGACAAAAGTCCGCGATTTTTACTATATTTGAACTCAAACTTCAACAAATTTAATGTTTTGGGGGGGGGGAAGCCAAGAATAATAGTTCTGAGAATTTGTAGTCTCATACGAAGTGACTTGCCTTCATTCATAATTGCATTTCCAGTGAGCAATATTCAGAGTTGTGGGATATTATTTCTCCATTGCTAGTCATAACACAAATGTAGAGAGAGGCTTATCTCATGAGTGCCCAGTGGACAGAAGAAAGGAATAGGTTAACAGTAAAACCAGTTAATACAATACATATGAAAAATCTTGATACATTCACATGACTTTCTCAACCCTCTATCTTATTAGTGGGTATGCAAACTATTCTTATTAAAGCTTATTTTTCTATCGACTACATTTTAATCCAATGAACCTTTGCAAAAACGGCTACATCACACATTTCCTTATAAATACAAAGAGAACAGCGATAGTCAAATGTTTAAGAGCTGGACGCTGTATGCTGGCCCTACATTCCATACTGTTTCCACACAATCGCGAGAGACAAATAAATAAATAAAATCTGAATATATACTATCCCGTCACCTTGGTTACTACACCAGGACATACTTTCAAACTTTACATTTATTCTCACAAACACATTTACATTTCAGATTACATCAACTTTTTTTCATATAAAATAACTGGAAACCTCACAATGTCTACAAAATAATAATATAATAATAAATAAAACAAAAAAATAAAAATGGAAGTTATTAGATTAGAGTAAAGGCGTAAAAACAAAATCTTAATTACAATTCTAAATTCTATATTTATTTACACTTGTAAACCAACAAATTTAGCAACTGGTAACCAGGTACTATGTATTCCTATTTAACTATATTCACAAAACCTTCTACTAAACTAGTAATCATTTTAATAAGTTTATTTATAGTTTATTTAAAATTTTCCTTAAGTAAATTTTTTGATAAAGTTAAAGTTATTATTTGTAAGATTCCATTGTTGTCATAGTAATTGTTTAATTTATAGTAACTCAATATTTTATTTAATTCATTTATATCTTTATGCATTTGTGTAATCGCGAGAAACAACTGAAAATCGACGAGACTTTAAAAGAATGACGTATTGAACAATTTGAACTTTTAATAACGGATATCCCAGAAACGGCATATACCACAGAGAAACTTATTTGAAGTAAACTGTGTTTTAAAGAGATCTGCATTTTTTGTATTGTACGTTTTCGTTTATTGCTTAACATTTACCAGTTATACAAAATTATCCAAAATTGCTTCCGAATAAAGAGGACTGTTCCTAGAAAATTCAGGATATATATTTTATTTGCCATGTAAATATCTTTAATGTATGGTATTTTAATTAAAATCTCTAGAACCTTTTTTAAAAAATCAAAATTTTCAAAAAATATTCCATTTAAAGGGTATTTGGGGTAGGGGGATTTTTTTAAATCTTCGTGCCGCATCTTTGCAAGGTACTGAACCTAACTACCAAGTTTGGTGTTTATCCGAGCTTTCGAGTGTTAGTTATGCTGTTCACAGACACTGACACACACACGGACATGTTTCCAAAAATGCTTTCTTTGGGATTAGGGTGCCTCAAACATGTATTTCCGGTGAAATGTCGGTATGGAATTTATGGGTGAAATGCAATACTTCCCGTACTTACGATAGGTGGTAGAGAAAGTAAAAACTTTAGTAAGACTAGTTTGTACGCCCATAGTGAGTAGAGAAATTCATGTGAATGTATTGCATAAGAATTTTTTGGTGAGGTGGGGTACAATACTTCCTCTACTTAGTGTAAGTACGCAGTAGGGAAAGTAAACAGAAATTTTGAAGATTGCTGTGTTCCCAGTAACACAGATTGAAATTAATAAGAGTGGGAGAAGGTTGCAGATATGTATCGTGCAGAGATGCAGCGAGCTATGCCGGTATTAAAATAGCTGCTGGTCTATTTCTCGATCCTCCTACTCGAGGTACAGTTCGGTGTAGTTATTTGACAGTCATAGCATTGCCTGACCTGATGACAGATTGCTGTACCGCTATCACCCACTTACGTGAATGGAAACGTGGATCGCCTATGGGGCTAGCACACAACAGATTAATGATCCAGGAAAGTCACTGTTCATGACGCAGCAGTTTCTCAGCTGGAGATATAGGCATTAAGGGGACACATACATTCTCTACGTACATCGAGATTTCACCGAAAATACATGTTTTGAGGTCCCCTGAATAAAACCATTTTTGTATTGTATTCCGCCCAAAAATTCCATGTCGAGATTTGAGGCAGTATTTTTAACACTCGAGTAATTTTAAATAAATTATATAATATGTAAATTCCATAACAGCCCGCCTTGAAGCAATATGTATGTAATAATTTATAAAAATGTATGTAACAGGCATTGCATATGCGTATTTTTATTGTAAACATGTTCAGTAATGTTATATGAATACATTATGTAATTTAATACTGTAAAAGCTGTGAGAATAATACGTTTACGTTGCTAACAATGAGGTATCCTTGAGGCAGTAATGAGTTTGAGAGTTTAAATACTACTAGTCATGATTAGAGCAACGATAATGTAAATTCTGTGACAGTTTAAAAATAGCCAATCAACAGATAGAAAAAGCTTTAGTAAAATGCAGGTATTCTATTGGACTAGGATTAGCCAATCACAGACTTGAAATACAAAGGTTTATGAGTTTGGACGGTTGAAATATGTTCAGTTGCCTGCAGACCTTGGTAGTAACGGGATGAAAGATGTGTTCTCTAAAGAAATATTACGTATTCGTGTGCAACGAACATTAAGTAAACGCGTTAACAAAGTGCAAGTTTTAAATTAAAGAATCTCGCAGCTCTTAATATCAGTGTAGTGCTATTTAATTTGTGCCAAGGATTAATAAAAAGAAGTGAATTTAAAACTTAAAATCTGTGTAAGCCTACATTCTTGTCGCACCACGCGACTAAAATAATACTGAAGCAGCCGAGGCATAAACAAACATAAATAATATCTATAGAACCAGTTTAATAACAAAGTTAAATATAATATTTTAAAACTTGGAGCGTAACAATAAAAATACAACATCTTCAAAATCGGCTTCTCATATGTAGCAGCATATTACGTAACAATCAATCTTCTTCAAATTAACGCTCAAAGCGTGGTGCAAACTCCTACGTAAACAACAATCTACTACAAGTTTGCTTCCCAAGCGTGTGGCTAACAACAGTAATACTTCAACAACAATACACTCCAAAAGTTGAAGAACATAACTTCTTCAAGTTGACGCCCATACGTGGGACAAATACTGTTGCAGTTGGAGAAAAACACTTCTTCAGATTTCACCGGAAATATGTGTTTTGAGGCCCCCTGAATCAAAAACAAATCATTTTTAGAAAACGGTCCGTGTGTGTGTTTGTATGTCTGTGAACATAACTCAAAAACGATGTCGGATAAATACCAAACTTGGTATTTAGGTTTAGTAACTTCCAAAGATGCGACACGAAGATTTTCAAGAAAATTTCCCCACCCCAACTACTCTTTATATGGAACATTTTTCGAAATTTTCTAAAAATGGCTCTAACAATTTCGATTAAAATACCACATTAAAGATATTTACTTGAAAATAAAATGTGTATCTTGAATTTTGTGGGAATAATCTAGGAAGTCTTCATTCGGAAGGAATTTTAAATAATTTTGTATAACTGGTAAACGTTAAGCGATAGACGAAAACGTGCTACACAAAAAATGTAGATCTATTTAAAACACACAATTTATTCCAAATAAGCTTTTTTGTGGCATAAGCCGTTGCTGAGATATTCGTTATTAAAGGTTCGAATTGTTCATTACTTGGTCATTCTCTTCCTTTCAACATTGAGTTTTTTCTCGCGATTGCGTGGAAACAGTGTGGAATTTTAAGGACAGGGCGCAGCGTCTAGTTCTAAAATATTTAACTACCGGCATTCCCTTTCTATCTCTAATAAAATGTGTAAGGTAACTAGTTCTGCAAAGGTTTATTTGGATTAAAATGAAGTAGATAGAAAAATAAGCTTTAGGAAGAATAATTTGTATACCCAGTAATCAAGAGGGTAGAGAAAGTCATGTGAATGTATCACATTAGATATATTTAATATTCTGATTCCCATTAATAAACTAAGCAACCTTCATTACATTTTTTTTCTGAAATGAGTTGTGCTGTTATACGATGTTTTCATTGAAGTATGTGGTAGTAGAAAAGAGTATTAAACGAGTAAGTCAATAAATACTCAGGTCATCAGGTGATTGCTTTAAATTACTTTATTAAATGCTCAAAGCAGCCTCCATGGATATCTAAACATTTGGTGATTCTTTAGGAAAGGTTTTCTCTATTTGTTAATAGCATATGAAGAGCCATATAGTGTATGAGGTTTCTGAATTTTGAAGAACGATAGTAAATAATCACCATGATCAACTACATACAGTGTTGTATTTTGAGCGTTCAGGTGGCTTTGAAACCACAATACCCATGTCCCTTCATTTGATAATTTATTTCCTTCCAAGTTCATGAGGTGTACTATGAGAAGGTATTTGCTTCACGTAATATATTTACGTAAATTATTAGTTGCTTTAAGGAGTTTGCAACACGCTTTGGGCGTCGGTTTGAATTTGTTGATTACGTAATAGTTACTGTTATTACGCAATATGCTGCTACATACGAGAAGCTGTTTTTAAGATGTATTTTTGTTGTTACACTCCAAGTTTTACACTATAATATTTAACTTTGTTACTAAAACTGCTTCTATATATTATTTATGTTTGAATTTGCCTTGGCTGCGTCAGTAATGTTTGTAGAGTTATGTATCTTAGGCAGGGTGCGGTATGACAATAATTGTAGACATCACAGAATTTAAGTTTTTAAATTTACTTCTTTTATTAATCCTGGCACATTTTTATAAAACACTACACTTTTTAAGAACTGTGAGAATCTTTAATACTTTCACTTAGCGCGTATACATATTTTACGATTCACACAGAATATTTCTGTAGAGAACACATCTTCCATCTGTTCACTACCAAGGTTTGCCAGCAACTGAACATTATTTCTACCGTTAAACCTGTAAGCTTCGGTATTTTAAGTCTCTAATTGGCTAATTCTAGTCCAATAGAATATCTGCATTTTACTTACAGCTTTTCTTTGCTGTTGATTGGCTAATTTTAAATTATCACAGAGAAATTACATTATCATTGCTTTAATCATGACTAGTAACTTTCAAACTCTATAACTCATTATTGCCACAAGGTTACCTCATTGTTAGCAACTTAAAATTTATTATTTTCACAGCTCTTGAATTATTAAAGTATGTAATGTATTTACATAACATTAATAAAACATGTTTACAATAAAAATAAGAATTTGCAATGACTGTTACATACAATATAAATAATTATTACATACATATTGTTTCAAGGCGGGCTGTTATTGAATTTACTTATTATAAAATACAATTGAAATTATTCAGGTATTAAAATACTGCCTCAGGTAACTTCAAAACATTTCAACCATTCATTTTAGAAACAAGTTTTCATAAAAGTTGCTTAGTATATTGAAGGGAACAACAGTATAGAATAAGTATCATGGTTCCATTTAAAATGTGAGGTTTGCCCTCCCCCCCCCGTGCCACTTAAGGGGCCCGTGGAAATATTCTCCATATCACAATTTGGAAGGCCCATTGTAAGATTCAAGATTTGAAATTCCTGGCGTTTGGTTTTTTCTCTTCATTTGAAAGATAATCACCTATAACACTTAATGTAGAGCACCCTATATATATAGTATATTACTTAACTGTAAACATTTCAATTAGTCCAATTTGGTATTTTAAAGATTGGTATATGCAGAGGTGCCCATTACCCCAAAGGCTATGGCGCTTCCCCCTCAAAACAATTATCCCCCTATTTTTCTGAGGGCTCAGTTTCAACTATTTTGTTCCTTTTCTATGTTGCTGGAAAGCTTTGCAAAGGGGCTTTCTTGTAGGTACTATAGTATCTATTGTGATACTGGAACACAATAAAAGTTAAATAAATAATTGGAAAGTAAAAATCAATAAAAACTCATATTTACGGCGAAAAATAGCACAGGTATAAAATATTTGTCGGGTGGGTATTTTATTATTTAGTATTTCAATGTAATCTATTGTATCTCTAAATAGTCCAATGTAGTAAGTGCAATAATGCTATACTTTTTGAACAACTACGTACCCACCTATAATGTTATAGTTCCTTTTATACATTTCCAAAAATTATCATGTGATTCACCAAATTACACCATACAGCATGAATTATACTTAACATTGCTTTGGGGAGAATACAACACACTTAGATTAATAAACTTAACAATTTAGTCCGGGTTAACATTTACAGTACTCGATTAGAAACTGTAATAAATGTCTTTATATTACTACCTTAATTTACGTCAATATTTTTGTATTCCTCAAAATTTTTAATTCCCCAGCAAAAATAATCGCCTGCGGTGGGCGGCCCTGGGTATATGCACATTTTCGAAAGTATACCTACTACGTCTGTGCATTACTGTTGTTTAAAGGAGAATGAAACACATAAATCATGTTTCTTCCTAAATGAAGAATATTAGCTGTAAAATGCAGTGATGACATTGTTTTCTTACTCCGCCACACCGTTATCGCTGCGCAAGCGAAATAATAGCCACCTTTTACGTCATCAGAGCCATCCGTGCGCTGGAAGCACTTAGATCAAAGTCAGTCATTGCTGTACATGCAGTAATACGTTTCCAAAAATTGTTCTTGTTGGTATTTAAGTTCAAGAATAGTGTATTTTGTGAATGTTCTGGCGATGGTGTTACTGAGTAAGTTTAGTGTTACACAACCAACGTAATATTGCGAAAAATAAAATGCCTCAATGTTGTGCATATGGCTGTAATGAGAGAGGGAACTCATTTTCACGCGTTTCTAAACACAAATCTCCCGAAAGATATAGGACATGGGTACAATTTTGCAAAAACAAGTTTTTTTTATTTTGCCTGTTCCCTGTGCTCGTTTATGTTCCTTCCATTTTAAGGACACAGATTATGAACATACACGGTTATTAAAAAAGCAGCTTATGCCGGATGAATATTTCAGAGGGCTTTTATTAAAACCTGGAGCTATTCCTACTATAAGGAAAAATGAAGACAATTTCAAGATATCCAGTTCTAGTTAGACAATTGATCCTTCACCATCTTTATCCAAGAGCAAACGACAAAGAACATAACGATATGTGGCTAGATATTGTAAAACCATAGCTTCTGAGCTATGTGATAGTGTTACTTCCAATAAGGCTGACAACGAAGGCGATGATAATGATGCAAGTAGTGAGAGAGGATTCAGAATACAAGGTGATGGAAAAATCAAGAATTCAGAAGTACAAGCACTAGATACTGAAATCATAAAGAAGTATATATTGTTGGAACCTGAAAATATTTACGAAACAAGCAATGATGAGGAAGATCGGGATAAGCTGAATTAAAGTTTCTACGAACCTGATACTTCAGATTATGATAGAAATGATAACGAGGAAGAAGAAGAAGTTTTCACCCTACATGGAAATGAAGATGCAGCGAATAGTTCATTGTTGCTTGCATATCTCCTATTTTTATTTTTCAAGGTATGTGTTTTATGTAGAAATAAAGTAAAAACAATTTCTCATTACATTAAAGGGACAGTGCTAGGGTTAAAACAGTGTGTTACTACGGTAATACATTCCCTTGGAGCACCACAAATTTTGTCAGGAAAGAAAGCTGAAGGAAATGCTTTATTAGCAAGTTCTTTATTATTATCTGGTATATTGTGAGGCAGTATTTTAATACCTGAATAATTTCAACTGTATTATATAATAAGTAAATTCAATAACAACCCGCCTTGAAACAATATGTATGTAATAATTATTTAAATTGTATGTAACAGTCATTATAAATGCTTATTTTTATTGTAAACATGTTTTAATAATGTTATGTGAATACATTATATACTCTAATAATGCAAGAGCTGTGAGAATAATAAGTTTTAAGTTGCTAACAATGAGGTAATAATGAGGTAACCGTGTAGCAATAATGAGTTTAAGAGTTTGAAAAGTTACTAGTCATGATTAGAGCAACGATGACGTAACTTCTGTGACAGTTTTAAATTAACCAATCAACAGCAAAGAAAAGTTTTAAGTAAAATGCAGATATTCTATTGGACTAGAATTAGCTAATCAGAGGCTTGAAATACCGAAGCTTACGGGTTTTTACCGTTGAAGATTGCTCAGTTGCTGGCTAACCTTGGTAGTGAACAGACGCAAGATGTGTTCTCTACGTGTGAATCATAAAAAATATGTATACGCGCTAAGTGAAAGTATTAAAGATTCTCACAGCTCTTAAAAAGTGTAGTGCTTTATAAAAATGTGCAAGAATTAAATAAAGAAGTGAATTAAAAAAGTTAAATTCTGTGATGTCTACATTCTTGTTGCACCGCACCTTGACTAAGAGAAACACGTCTCTAAAGTAAGACTGACGCAGCTGAGGTAAATTCAAACATAAATAATATATAGAAGCAGTGTAAATAACAAAGTTAAATATTATAGGTAAAACTTGGAGTGTAATAATGATAAAAACACATCTTAAAATCAGTTTCTATTGCGTAACCAACAAATTCAAACCGACGCCCAAAAGCATGTTGGAAACTCCATAAAGCAACTAATTATTTACCTAAGCACACACTATCTTCAAGTTTAAACATTACGTAAAAACAAATTCTACTACAAGTTTGGCTCCCATATGTGGGACAGTTAAAATTACGTAACCAAACAAAACAAAAGCAGCACTACTATAACCTTCAAGTTTAAACATTTTGAACAACATTTATACTTCAAGTTGGCGCCCAACGTGGAGCTAACAACAACAGTAAAACTTCAACAACAATAAACTTCAACAGTTGAACAATTCTTCTTCAATTGTTTCAGCAAATTTAAGTCCTTCTGCAAATCACTGGGTTTGGCAATGTTTTCAAGGTGTACGTACATTCGATAAAACGATTCGAAACATGGTAGCAGCAGTTGTTAGACCATTATGGGTTCAAGAAAAAAACCACTTGACTTCATTGAAAGATTGTGGTATACCTATAAGGTTGGCAGGGGATGGGCGGTATGGCTCCCCAGGATTTTCAGCCAAATATTTGGTTTATTCCGTCATGTATTTAAATTCCCGCAAAATTATCGATTTTGAACAGGAAATGTGTTGAGTTGAAGTTTTTCTCTTCGACAGACATAAAGGTGTAAGAAGCCTGTAAAAAACTCAGTATCTGGAAGTTGAACATGAATTTGACAAATGACATTTGTCTAAAAGTCCAATGAAAAAAATCAAAATGGTAGAAAAATTACTCAGAACTGATAACATGAAAGCCTGTATAAATAACCATTTATGGTGGGCTGCGCAAAATTGTAATGAGAACGCTAACATTTTATTTGAAAAGTTCACATCAATTCTTCACCATATAAAAACGATCGTAAATGATTAGAAAACGGTGAATGGAAATCTTGTGAACATGATGAATTGTTGGAAGAAGGCCAAAAAATAAATGATGGATTAAAGACGAATTAAACGCCTATCATGCTCTGAAGAAAATTATTTTGGATAGCATCTTAAAAGATTTGGCTCATATTAGACATTATATGCAAACTGGCAGTTTAGAAAGTTATTAATCTTCGTCTCAGATGTGCTCCGAAAAGAATACATTTTTCATATAATGTGTTTCAACTGAGAACCATGATAGCAGCGTTATATCACAATTTCAATTAAAAATAAACGATATCAAAACTCAGTACTCCAAAGCATCTGGGTCTTGGATTATGAAAAATAAATATGAAAATCTAATGAAGAATGGAAACTGCTGATAATACGTGAAATAAAAAAATCTGATGTGTTACACTCACATGACTTTCTCTACTCTTGTACAAACTATTTATACAAACGCTTATTCTCCATATGCTTCATGTTAATCGAGATAAACATTTGCAGAGTGTATCTTATTGCTAATTTTCTTGTAGATGTAAGGGGAATATATATTTACGAGGGCAATATACAAATACAGTAGCCTTTAAGCATAGACATATCTCTTAATAGCTGGTTGCTAGGTGCAGCACCATTCCCTTTGCCACAGATTAATACTCTTTGTATATCCAAGACAAAAAAATGAATAACGAATTCCCATTTGAGAAAATAAGTATTGAAAAATTTAAGGGAATAACAAGCAATATCTCGAAAATGGTTCACTCAACAACAAAAATGTATGACATAAATTGTGTATTTTAACGCGATCTACATTTTTTTGTGTGGTAAAATTTCGTCTATCTCTTATGGTTTACCAGTTATGCAAAAGTCGTTCACAATGGAATACTTTTGGAGACATTCCCAGGAAATTCAAGATATACATTTTATTTTTCATAAAAATATCTTAAACATATGATATTTTAATCAAAATCGTTAAAGACATTTTTGAGAAAATTAAAATTTTCGAAAAATCTTCCATGTAAAGGGTAATCTGGGGTGGGGGAATTTTCTTGAAAACCTTCGTGTCGCATCCTTGGAAGATACTGAACCTAAATACCAAGTTTGGTGTTTATCCGACTGTTCGTTTCTGAGTTATGCTGTTCACAGACAGACACACACACGGACATGTTTCCAAAAATGCTTTTTTTTGGATTCAGGGGGTCTCAAAACATGTATTTCCGGTGAAATCTCGGTATGGAATCTTTGGGTGGAATACAATACTTCCCCTACTTACTATACGTAGTAGAGAAAGTAAAAATCTCTGCACGCACATTGTGTGAAACCATTACCGAGAGAGGGTAATTGATCGAAACGCAATAATTGATCTGTCATTACCGAAGAATATAGCTCCTACGCTTCGGCCCCCATTACACTTACTACGATTGAAGCACTTTTCACGTTTTCAGTCAACATAAGCAGGTTGGTCATAGGCATGTCATACAGTTTTAAATAATAGTAAAAATAATGGTCGAATTTAAAATTTACTATTTTTAATTTGTGTGTTTATTAGTGAAGTTTGAAGCCTACATATACTTCGCGGGGTTCTGGGATAACATTTCTAAAGCTAAGCACTACACATGATGGTATGGCATCTCCTCTTCTGTGTCCAATAGTAGTCCATGAATTAATCCACGCTGTAAATTGCTTGTAGCAGGAATATTGGCGGTGAGTAATTTCTTTTTAGCTCAAGTTTTTGTTTGTAACGCTAAGTTATGCCTCACAATAATCAAAACATCATGATCTATAATTTGTGAAAATTAGGATGCTTTGTAATATACACAAAATCACCCAGCACCAATTTAGTGTTTTCATAGTCCCAGCAACATACATTCCTTATTATTATTATTATTATTATTTATTCATAGATATACATTCCTTACACCTACAGCACTGGATGGAACCAGCATGGTTTTCGGGGTTTTCACGCTGTCTTGGAATCGCTGCCAGAATAGCGTAAATCTTCAAAATTGCTCTTTTTTGGTTTAGCTGATAAGGTCGGATATCACGTTCACCCATTTCCAAAGCAGATGTTGGACTACTGTTTATCACCTGGTAGGTATTAACTGGAATATGAAAATTGATTGGCTAGCTTTAGCTCTACGTTTTGTTGTTCAAAGAAGTTACAAACTTCTAGGGAAATTAACATGTAAACTTGTTAATAATGTAAAGCACCTATGCTGCGTATGTCTTGTCTGGGTGCAGTGTGATTCTCATGACGTCATGCGTCAACTCAACAACAGACCTTAACGCGATAACTATTACCTTGGGATGGTGAAACTGTGTGCGATATTATTTATTCCTGACAACGAATAAACTAATGTGATTAACTAATATTCATTTTTGTGTTTCGTTCCCCTTTATATATTACATGTTTATTTGTTTCAAGCTTATCACCTATGGTTGACTTGTTTAATTTATTTTGTTATTAAAGTGGTAAAGTTGCTGCCAGCCTCTCCCTTTGCTACGTCACGCCGCTAAACCATACCAACCTTACAGAACGAATTTCGCCAGGAATATAGTGCGTTGGCAAGAAGAAATATCTTAGTTCTAGCCTAGGGAGAGACTGCCAGCAAAATTACCTTAAAAATATTTTACCAGTTTACACAAACAATGTTACTTATTATTGCTTCCCTTAATCCTGGAAGATAATGTTCTAGGGATCCCTTATAATGGTAATACGTCCATCCTTACCTTCAGGTTAATTTTATTAAAAATTGTAACTTAAGGCAGGAAAGTGCATATAATAATAACTTTAGAGATGTGAATACTTAAGAACGCTCCACACACAGCCACCCTCGCATTTTAAGACGCTTTCTTAAATGGTAAGATCATTACAATGTTAACAGCTATTCCATTTTATTAATATTGCGCATGCGTGGAGGATACTGCCAAACCCAATGTTAGTGTAATCGGCGAGAATAGCTATGTTAGAGGTGAAAAAATTCTCAGTTAATGATATCATACCCATCATTTGAATCCGTTCATATGCATACACTAACCTTAACCCAAATTGAGTTAAATCTCGAAACCATAGGGACCTATGATTTTACTGCGACTCGCTACGCTCTGACAGTCTATGCTCGCCTCAAATCATTCTCTGCGTCATTTGTATCTCGCAGTATTAATTGCTCAAACGTTGTGGATTCTTCAGGATGAATTCCATGAATTATGAATAACCATAAAGTGCCCACTACTGGCCGAACCGTAAACTAATCAGGGAAAGTGAATATGGAAATATGTTGCTTTTAATAAGTACTCACGCAACCACTGGTAAAGGACAGATAAATAAATACCTAGTTTATATTACCAACTTAAAGTTGCAGCAGCATTGAAGGACGAGGTGGTTCATGCCGCAAAGACTTCGCCTTAGTCCAATTATTTCGCATTGTGTGCATATTTTAGTTGGTTTGCTCTGGATTTATTACTACATACTTAACAGCACATGTATAGGGTACAAAGTATATTACTACTTTAATCAAACACGTGGTACGTTTACTGGAAAGGCAATACACTGCGAGCAGCTGTATCTTCTTCTTGTGTGCTTGGAGTCCTAAAGTAAGTAATCAAGCAATGCATAATGTAACCAACTGTGCTTATAACCATAATTCCCGAAATAAAATACAGTTTTTCACGAGTGCAAATGAAAGAACTTAAGCAGTACATTATCGCTGAACCCAAATTTTGCCAAGTTTGCATATACATATTGGCATCCATAGCAGAAAATTTTTGTCGATGAAACACACTCGGAAGTATTTTATTCAATTGGATTATCCATATACTGTCCACTATGTTCCACACTATCACTATCACAAGTATAATTGGAATGTTTTTACCAATTTGATTCAGCTGCAATAGACAAAAGTACAGCGCGAAATTGACTGCTACTAACAGAACAAATAGGATATTTCGATTAAATCTCGCAAAAATTCCTATAAGGAATGCTACTACTAGTTTCGCCACACCAGCAGTTATTGTTGTAAGCCCGACCATTGCTATCCCATGATTACAAGCAATGAATGACTGAGTTAGATCGGCGATCATAAAGGCTCGCATCATTCCAAACCACAGCATCAAGGGCAGCACTAGCATGTGTTGACAATCCTTGAAGAATATAACTATGTTGGACAGATACTTAGAGATTCTGTGTTTTTGATGTTTTCCTAGCAATCCTTCGTCATGGTATTTTGTCAGCGATTTAATGAACATGAAACTGATGATGAAAGCAAGTACAGTACACGCCATGAAAATGTACATTATAATGCCGATGCTCTCTTCTGAAGGTCTTTTCAACATTGGAATTTGTTCTATGTATTCTGGACAGAATTTATAACCACAGAGATCCTTCTTAGGCATTTCATTCTCCGAGACATCCTCTTTTAGCAAGAGAACCACGTATGGAACAGCTCCACTCCAAATTAAACTCCAGTTTGAAATAACGAAGAACAATATAAAAAAGTGGCCAATTGTTACTCTTATTGGCACTTCAGAAAGCTGTGAATATATCCATGCTTCTGAAAACATATAGATATATAATGCAGTCCACAATATTTCTGCACCCATTCCATATAAAATGGCGGCAGGAACCAATGTGAGGAACATTGGGTACAGCTGTGCAACCAGGTAGGGTACTACTGTGAGAAACGTAACCGTCATCATACGCTTGGGATCAAGTCGACGAAGAACAAACGGAGAAAACAGTTTACAGCATATGCTCGTGGCGTGAAATGTTGCAAGAGAAAGCACTCCAAGACCTTCCCTGCCATTAATTGTGCTCTGCAATATCGAGGTACCCAGCGTTGCAGTGTAGTGGAGCATAAATGTAATAGCTGTGAGGATCACATTGCAAGTGATTTTTCTCTTTTCTTTTTTTCGTGATAGTACATACATAGCACTTGGGTTTGTAAAAGGAGAAACTACGTCCTCCACTCCCCTTTCATCTTCCTCTTGTATTTCCTGCCCCTCTTCACCCTCCATCGCACCATTTCCTGGGCTTGTTTCCATTAATGGTGCATGATTCTGCTGTTCACAAATAAAATAACTTTTATTACCAATTAAGAGGTTATCTACGCCAAATTTTCAAGTGCATATTGAAGCGCAAACTGATGTATCAGTCAGTTGCTCAGAGTTACTACATGGAGAAAGAAATTACAATGATATATCACAATCTGCTAAGGAGATTTAGTGTTGTGTTTGCGATTTGTTTGTTGTTGTTGTTTTTTTCAGCTGTGCGAATACAGTGCTCCCAGCGGCCACCTACTCACGAAATGATTTTAACCCTTGCTTACTAGGTACGCAAGTTGACGCATCGGCATCTGAAATGGTAATAAAACAGGTTCATGCAGAACGCCAATTTTCGCCAATAGAGGCTCTCAAGTATTCCATAAACATCTAGCAGACAGCTGTTATGACAACCAAATCTTGACGATTTCTTTCAAATAGTAAATAAATACTGTGGCGCTAGAGCCCGCGAAGGACTTTTACTTTCTCCACTACGTATAATAAGTAGGGGAAGTATTGTATGCCACCCAAAAATTCGATACCGAGATTTCACCGGAAATATATGTTTTGACTCCCCCTGAATCCAAAAAAAAGCATTTTTGGAAACATGTCCGTGTGTGTGTGTCTGCGAACAGCATAACTCAGAAACGAACAGTCGGATAAACACCAAACTTGGTATTTAGGTTCAGTAACTTCCAGAGATGCGACACGAAGGTTTTCAAGAAAATCCCCCACCCCAGACTACCCTTTACATGGAACATTTTTCGAATTTTCTCAAAAGTGGCTTTAACGATTTTGATTAAAATATATGTTTAAGATACTTTCATGACAAATAAAATGTATATCTTGAATTTCCTGGGAATGTCTCCAAAAGTATTCTTCATTGTGAACGCCTTTTGCATAACTGGTAAACCATAAGAGATAGACAAAATTTTACTACACCAAAAATGTAGATCGCGTTAAAATACACAATTTGTCATATATTTCTTTTGTTGAGAACCATTTTCGAGATATTGCTTGTTATTCCCTTAAATTTTTCAATACTTTTCTCAAATGGGAATTCGTTATTCATTTTTTGTCTTGGATATGCAAAGAGTATTAATCTGTGGCAAAGAGAATGGCGCTGCACCTAGCAACCAGCTATTAAGATATATGTCGACGCTTAAAGGCTACTGTATTTCTATATTGCCCTTGCAATTACATAACAAGGGGAACATAGTACGTCTTAAGATATAATCAAATATTTTTAGAACTGGTCGCTATGTGTAAAATGTAATTCTCTTTGCATGTCAAAAAATCGTTTCTGCAAATGTTTATCTCGATTAATATGAAATAGATGGAGAATAAGAGTTTGTAAAAATAGTTTGTACAAGAGTAGAGAAAGTCATGTGAGTGTACCACATCAGATTTTTTTCAAATACTCACTTATATATTTCATGTTCATTATGCTATATACCAGTTAGACGGACCTTTATTGATTCTAGATTGCAATTATGTGAAAAAAATAAATGGTCGATACTTCCGTTCTAAACCTCTATGTAAATATTAAATACATATGTGGGATCCATTCTAAGCAACTTTTCCTTTTCTTCCGCTATATGTCTTCAATAAACAAATAAATAATCGAATTGACGGAAAGTAAATATATTTTTGGGGTTTTCCAATGAGTACAGATTGCGTTATACGTTAACGCTTTAAAATTGCAAGTATACTGAACCGGGTACTGACTGACAGTATACAAATATTATAGTATCATTTGTGTTTCAATAATTCCTAAATATTTGGTTTTGCTCTAGTTTTACTTAAATTAATTAAAATATTACATTTAACTGTTTACTTATAATTAATGTTCTCTCCTGTTTCTGGTTCGTTCTGGTCAACTTTACTTGAGGTCAGTTGATTTTTGTAAATCTTTATGAATCGTTTGTGGGTGTGTCTGTGCCTAAGTTATGTTCTCAAAAGTGAAATGTGTAATATTTGCGTCTTAGTCTATAATTAAATAAAAATGAATTATCGCTGTGCAACTTACTGCAGCTCAAAACAGAAGAAGGGGTGCGACTTGTCATTTCATTTATTTCCAAAAGACATTGAACTAAAAAAGAAATGGCGCACAGTAATTTGTGAAGTAACAGCAAAAGTTCTTATTTTGCTTCCAATCAAGAAGGATCAATAGTTCAAATTTTCAGTTACACAACTTTTAGTGCATGAACATTTTTATTGCTGTATGTGTATTATGTTAGAATTAGGAGTTGTGCGCATTACAAGTTTTGACATCTGTGGAAAGATTGTTATATGGAGCGGAATAGTAGCCTAGAACGGCACTATTACATGATCATTTTCAAAACTTTACTTTTATTTAAACACGAAATCTCGCCAATACCACTATTCACAAACTAAAACAAAGCCAAAAAAACTTATGAAGAAAACACAATCTCAAGGTGTATATATACATTACACACCAGGCCAAATATGCAATGAATTAAACCAAGCGCGCTCCAAGGGCGGTGTGATATCTGACATGACACCTTAATGGATACAGATTTTGCATGGATCTTAACTTCTCCCCTCTAGCACTATTTACTCTTGCTATACTTATATGGCCATTCGTACTTGGATAGATCTTCAGGACGACACCCAGTAGCCAGCTGACCCTCTTGGCGTCGTTTCAATTAACACATCTTGAACATTCCATATGCTCCTAACGTGTCTATTCGCTGTGAATCTGCAGAGCCAAGTATTCATTACGAAATCTCTTGTGTAAGTTTTCCCGCAGACTTTGTGGATACCGCATTCTTCTATTTAGGCCCCTGTTCTCTATGGCGTCCAATTCTAGGACATTACTTTGGGGGATGCCCTGTAGGAAATAAGCTGGTATCAGAGGCCTCCATTTCTCAACCCCATCTTCGGCACAAGTCAGGGGCCTGGAATTCTAGTGGCTTTACAGTCACATAACAGTCTCTAGCTCCACATAGCACAGCATTGCGCTTCCTAAATTTCTTTTCAGAAGCTCTTTCGGCGTTCTCGTAAGTCGCTCCCACCAAGCGCTCCAACATGGGTTGAAATTCCGTTTTATCGCATGTACTGAGGAAAATTACGTTACCTGATTTTGCAGTCGACATTCTTCAGAGCATTGTTTGTACCAGTGAAGTTGGTTATATTGTCAGTATAGCTGATGACAATTCTCCACCCATGAGCAATGACCCTTCTGAGAGTCAACTAGCAGTACCGAGGGATTTTGCAAGTTCCAAATGTACCGCTCTGCATATGGCACACGTGAACATCATCACCTAAATCTACTCGCCCAGTCAGTTGTAATAGACCAACTAAGTCGATTTCTATTACCTGGAAGACTGCGGCATATTTTATCCTATCCCTGGGTAACGGAGCAAAAGGAGATTCAATATATTTTTCCCGATGCCTCATATATGTGACACCCTGAAAGATTACTTTGCCGACTAACCTCCTTATCCCTATCCAATACTTCTCACGCAAGTCTGATAGTGTTTGAAGTCCAGTATTTTGTAATTGACAATGATTTTGGGAAACCGATCTTGCAGAATGACTGTTTGCCTGATAATACAATTGGACCCCTAACAGAGGTTTTGTCTTCACTCGTATGAGTCTCTCTTTATCTTCAAAAATTTGATTTCTTTAATCAGTTTCCCTCTTTTGTGTAAAGACGTTTCCCTTGAATGCACTTCAGTAATTTATTCTCCGCCGCATGGGTTTCTTTATATATGAGTTCTCCACGTACTTCATCGTATTGCGACATTTAGTAGAAAATCTCAACATCTATCCTAACATTCATACGATCTTGGAGTAGTTCGGAAAGTATACAAGTGATGATCTGAAGTTTATGTTGTCACAAAATGCACTGGAGACTATGGCTTTCTTTCTCTTACCGTCAACTTGTTCCTCTGGAGCCAGCTCCTCTGAACATAGGCCATTTACATTCTTCTTTCAATCACCACTGTGACCGTTCCCACCATTGGCTATATTTTAACACCTTTACATTACAACATCTGGAAGGAAGGTCTGCAGGATTCAACGATCCAGAGACATGATGCCAGTCAGTAGGAAAACCATGCAGTTTTATCGCTTTGACCTAGGGACGCAAATTCTGTCCGAGGAAGAAGCAGGTACCAAAATGCTTTACTCGCATCACTGAATACAGATAGAGCCTTTTCAGAGTCTTTAAAGAACCCTTAGCAAGTCTTCTGGGAATCTGATAACTACTCAGATGATTTAAATGTTTTAACCAGGTGAAAATGGCTGAGTTATATGTACAGAAAGCTCAGCACCCCAACGACATTTCAATTTTTAAGTTTGCTTTAAGATCAACTTCAGAATAATAGGCAGGTAGGTATATCTCACGGGGCCAATTATCCGTTGAGTTATCGACAGTAGAACTATTTTTGTTGCAGGTTCACCAGGTACTGTTAGTCCACTGACGTCACAAAATAAAACATTATTTTCAGTGTCCCATGATGTACCTAAAACTGAAACAACATTCTCACCTTTCTCGGGCAATCTACAAACTATAGGAGTCTCCACCCTCTAAGTTCGGACTCTCCTGAGGCCATCAAAGAGTGGATTCCTGAACAAACTTATTGACCGATTCTTTAGCTTCGAGGCTAGTAATGGGCTTATCTACATAAAACCATTGCTTCAAAAGATCTATCATCTGTTTCATTTCTGATGGAGCATGATTAAGATCATGAATGATGGTAGCTCCTAGCAGGAAACGGCTTGAAGACACACCCAGTACTACACGATGATGTGTGAAAGTGGCCATTTTCTGCGTATCTACCTGAATCCACTATAGGAATGTTAGGAATTCCCTGTCCCTCGGCGACGGTCTTATTTGCAAGAAAGCCTTCTTGATATTGGCAGCTATACCAAAGGCATGCTTCCTAAAATAAAGTAGTATCTTTGGAACTAGCTGAATCAAGTTAAGTCCCTTCTCGATGCAGTCATTTAATGAACTTCCTTTGCAGTCCTCAGCTGTTGTAACAAAAACTGGATGTATTTTCGTAGTCTGACTAGAAGACTAATGGCAGTCCGATGTGGCATGTAGTGTCCTCCAGCCCCACCTTCAAAAACCATCTCTATGATACCAGATTGAAGACAGTCCATAAATACTGCATGATCATTTTATAACAGTCCACAAGCAAGAAGGAGGCTTGTCACACCTTTAAGCCTCCTTTCTGCCAATGTTCTGCTATCCAAAAGTTCCGGATGACCTCTCCATAGCAAGCACACCTCATATCTATTTTCTTCATTGACATTTACAGTCTGGTTGATAAAAACAAAATAACGTCAGAATCTAAATCCTTTTTCTTCTTCCCAGCTTTTGATTCTTTAGTACCTATAACCTCCAATTTCTATAAGTCTGAAAAATCCAAGTTACACCTGTAGGTTAAGGGGTCAGCAGGTTATTTGGATTTTTTCCTTGTCACTGGATCGTCCAACCTAATCCTGTTTTAATAGCTACCAGATGATCCTACAAAAGAACAAATGACCCCCTTAAAAGTTATCCAGAAATGTCAGCGCCTATCAGTAATCCTATGTCTGGTGGAATCTTCCCCTTGTCAGACAGAATGATGCATTTTTCAATGAGTTTGTGTTACAGGGTTAGACTTTCAACTCTTGGAACATAACCACAAATTTTAAGCTGTTCTAGCGCACTTACAAAACCCAGAAGTTTTCAATTTAAATTTATTATAACTATGTCTTAAGCATTGTGTTGTTTTTGCTGCTTTCAATTTCTCCCAAAAGACTGGTTCAGCACCTCCTTCGCAGACGGCTTCATATTCAGTTCCTTCACAACATCTGTAGAAGTGCAATCTTTGTGCTCCATTGTCGAAAGCGCACGCAGCACTTTAACTTTGCCATTATGCACAATATTAACAATCATTGTTTGCAAACAGGTAGGATCTATCTTTTTTAGATAAGAGTGCTTCATACTGTCTACTCTTCTCTTCCATAGACTCAGCCTTCTTACTTCCAGACTGGATAGGCAAATCTGCACACATTACTGTTACGTGATGCTTAAAACATAGAAGACATTTCACATCCTGTACCTCTTAACACCCTGACACTTTTCAAGCATGCAAAGCTTGAGCAATGTCTCCGTCTTATCTAGTAGCATCCTTCTCTTGAAACATTCTGTAGCAGTATTTGAAATTTTATCGCACCACGCACATTTAACGTTGTTGACATGCCTTTTAGAATACACTGAATAGAAGTAGACAACAGTAGGTACTTCGCTTGTTTTATCACTGTCAAGCCTAGCATCGCCAATACCACTATGACTAAAAATACCCTAGCGGGCTAATTGAAGGCACTCTTCACTTTCAATTTCAAGAACTGCAGTAAATTTGATAGTCACCAGGATCATGAATTTCTGCTCTATTCGTAATACGTGCCTTTTCCCAAACTTTTAGGATGCCCCCGGGTAATTCTACCAGTGGCTAGATAATAGCAGCATATTTCTCCCTTGTTACTCTCAGGGTCTCCAAAGCTCGTGTTTTGTTTCTAACCTACTATACAAAGTTTCCAATGTCATAACATCTTGATCCCCTGCCTCAGATAGCACTGTAGTTAGGTGCTGAAGGGGGAAAGCTCTCTACATGTTCCCTTGTATTTGATCCCGACATTGTCGCTTGTATTGTATTACTGCAACTCGTCCTCATCAGCAATGGTTTCATCGCCATTAATCTTGCGAAACCGACCCCAGAAACCTAATTAGTTTTTAACATTATGATCAAACGCCTTCAGTAGCTGTAAGCTTCTTTTAGGTGAGGGCGAGGAGGAATCTGCCTCACTGCTATTTCCGTGCATAATATTCTCTGGAACAAACATAACTCTCATGCCTTGATTTGACTGCTTACCATTCCTCTCTGTAGGCCTAACTATTCGCATTCCTGTTCGTTGCGGTCCTCATCACAGATATGCTTTATTCGATCGTGAAAAGACGCTTAGCTTTATTAAGTACCTTAAAAATATTAAATTTAATTTATGGACATTCTTTAACTGCTGTGGTCCTTAGCATCCCATTCTATATTGTGCGTGAAAATTGGTAATTTTGATCAGAGACCTCTTTATCAGACTTGAGGTTCTTTTACGTGCCGTAAATCTACGACACGGGACTACCGGCTTTACTTCCCTGCCGAAGGAAGCCGGGTTAAGGATTTTTACGCCCGAAAAAATTCATCGCCCTCCGCCGGGTTTGAACCCGCGACCTCGGAAACTAGAGGCTAACATGGTACTTCTAGACCACGGAGGGTGACTCCAATCACGACACCGACTAGTTCTGTCTAAACCCTGCACCTCCCGGGGGTCCCGTGCAATCGGAATAGCTCCCAGGAAGGAGGCCCAATAGTTCCAGTAAACACCAGCGAGTAATCTTTTCCAGAGCGCAAATTCCACCGTTCTGCTGTATCACACAAACCACCGTTGCCTGGTCCTTCACGAAATGATAGACAGGTAATTCGTGGTAGATGGGGAACTACCTCAGTACCACGGAGTCATCTAGCTCGTTTTCTCGAATTAGAAGTCGTTATTCGTGTTTTTCTCGTGGTCATGCAAAGAGCACAGAATTTTGAAGCCACCACAAAATGACACGCTCCTTAAAAATCTGACTATCGCTTTACGCAGTATCGTACAATGAAATCTGTAAATGTGAATTGAAGGTTATCTGGATTAAGAAGAACTGGTTAGTATAATGTAATAAAGAGCACAGAATTTCAAAACCATCACAAAATTACACGCTCTTTAAAAATCTGACTATCGCTTTATGTAGTATCGTACAATGAAATCTGTAAATGTGAATTGAAGATTATCTGGATTAAGAAGAACTGGTTTGTATAATGTTTTGAAGAATAGGGCGTGCAGGAGTGAGTAGAGAAGATTATGCGAATGCAATGCCTGAGATTTATTAAATTAGCTTTTACATTGGACACACTCACATTCGCAGTATCTTCTACGGAGAATAGATAATGACTCTAGATGAACAAAAATTCCTCGCCTCTGTTGGGAATCGAACTCCGGACTTATGGGCTGAGAAACCAGAACGCTCATCACTTGACCACAAGGAGTATGGGATTGCGCTTGACATATGCTTATGTTCCTTCTAGAATCGACAAGCGTGTGTTCTCTGTTTAACAGCGCGCTGAAATTCCGGAGTCTGCCTCCGATAATACCATGAAAACTTCAAACTGCCTTACAAGATACTCTGATTTCACCTACACCAAGTCGTATTTTATACTTAGTGACTGCTGAATTTGGAAACAATACGCGTTCCTTCATCATTATCCTCGTGTCAAACTTACCTAATCCACGATCAGTAGGTTGCATTTTAGCCCTACGTCTTCCAGTTCTGCCAGGTGAAACTAGGACGTCCTTAAATTAAGCATTTCCAGGGCTAACGATCTCGTCTTCTGAGCTATCCCTTTAAAATATTAATTATACTACAACGTGGCATTCTTCTTCCTTTCAAGTATTAGGCCCAATGACCTGTTACGATCTCACAGTTGAATGCATCGTCCTCCGTGGTGTAGTGGTTACCATGCTAGCCTCTAGTTCCCGAGGTCGGGGCTCGCGGGTTTAAACCCGGCGGAGGCGATGGTTTTTTTTTTCGGGCGTAAAAATCCTTAGTATGGCTTCTTTCAAAAGGGAAGTAAACCCGATGGTCCCGTGTCGTAGATTACGGCACGTAAAGTAACCTCAAGCCTGATAAAGAGGCCTCTGAGCAAAATTTCCAGTCCTTCACGCCCAATACAGAATGGTACGCTAAGGACCATAGTAGTTAATGAGCTTCCATAAACAAAGCTCAATTTAATTTAATTTTCAGTTGAATGTTTACTCCATCACCTTTGACGATCTACATTAAGGACGTAAAGCATTATTTAAATCGTTATTTATTTTAATACAACAAAAATATAGACTAATCTAAGACAAACATACCTATAACAATCGATCCCGTAACTCTTGATGTAACATTGTTGTCCATTTTGTCGATATGCTATTCTTTCACTTCCTGCATTCTTAATCTTTTTCTCTTTTCTACTTTTTTTTATCTTTGGAAAGATAATTAATATAAAATGATAATGAAATTGTTGATAATATTGCAAAACAGGCAGCAACTCAGTAACCTGAGCCTTCATAAAGAACATTTTTATCTAGTGCATATTCTACAATTAATATTCAGTTAGCAAATTATGGCTTTCTTCTGATAAAGGTAAAATGTATAAAAATATCCAAAAGAAACCTAGTGATTTTACAAATGCTCAGCATCATACCTAGACATTTAAGATCATTGGAACTTTTACACGGTGAAGCAAACATTTAAATTATGGAAAGCGAATTGACGTTGAACACTCATATTGTTCCACTTTCTAAACTATTGACAGAACTATTCAAAAGTTTTGAACATCGAATTATGAACTTTGAAATTCCAGCAGATAATTTGATCTCAAAATCACCAACCCCACACCAGTAATGTTACCCTGTTATGTTAATGTTAATGTTACCCTACCAAGGAAAGAAGAAGAAACTCGGGGAATCACCGGTTAGTCGACCAGCAGCCGAAAATGGGTATATTAGATCCTTAAATAATTCCTGCTAATAATTTGTTAAGTAAAGCAATATGGTGGTTTAACGTCGAATCATTTCCCATCATTTATATCTAAACATTTTCAAACAAGGAATGTTCTGCAATCATCGTGCATTATATCCATCATTTTTAAAGAGATGGATATAATGTTGGAACATGTGTTGTCAGTAAAAAGCTGGGTACGCTTCTACGCTATCAGAAGATAGAAAATCACTGTAAAATATAACTCCAACCACAGAAAGTCAAGATTCGTTATAGATATCCCTTTGTAACAGAGCATCGTTTCTCTATACTCTCAGCTTAGAAACGATTCTTACTACCCTCACCGTTGGGCAGACTGCGAACGATTCATTTTTAATTACTTATGCTTTGTGTGTGTTTTGTTTATTCGTTACAACCCGGTCGATCCTGTATATATAGCATCAATAAATGAACTTTGTGTTCTGTGAAAGAAACCATCACCGTTAGATGTGCAACAAAAGCGCATCCATCACCAATGTGAAAGAAGAGTGTCAATAAAAACCAAGAGGAAGAAGTGTATTTAGTCGGTTATGTACAACGGGTCCCGGCTATCTGATTTTGGTTGTGTATAGTTTGAAGAGCATTCAAACATGCCAACAGTGATAGCAATTGATGTATCCTTGTCCATGTCTAGTCATGTCAACGTATCAGAAACAGGCGAGCAGTTCTCTCGACATCAGCTTGCAGTCCATGGGTTAAAGACACTTCTTGATTATTTAGCAGTGCATTCCAAACTTGAATTTGTTGCATTGGTAAATAAATAGTTTATGTGCTTTTATACATTTGCATTTTACACACGAATATATCTTAACATACCTGAGCAAAGCAACTGCCTATCAATCGGTGCTCAGGGTTACCAATCACAAAAGAAGAGAATAGACTTTAAAAGATATAACTTAAACGCCTCACACATTTATCACCATTTATACCATTTCATTGTTAAAGAACATGCATATCACTTATAGTAGAGGTTCACAGTTCATACATAAATTAATGTACAGAATACGAGTGCTGGGATTTCAGCATTTGCTCTGTTGACATGCTCATGTTAAGGAGCCCTACTGTTACCGAGTTTGTCCAGAAACGAGCAATTTAAATGTAAATATTGATGCCATGAGTTTCGAGTTTATATGTGTCAATGAAAAACATAACATTAGAGGGTTACTAGTAAGGCACTCTTTATGCCTACATTTTATTTTGGGAATTTTGCATTATTCATTCAAGAAGCTTTTTTCACCAACATTTGTACGTAATTTATTAGTCTCAAACCACTTGCATCAAATGTATAGATGATTCATGCAACCATTTGTGTAAGTAAATATAGGTATCCAAGTAATATACTACAGTAATACATTATTTAAAGCCTTCCTCATTTTTCTATTACAGATTGCTTTTTCCTCGCTATATGAAATAGTTTCTCATTTTACAAGAGATTTTGATGCACTGAAGTCCAAGTTGCAGCATCTAGAAGAATATGATAAGACGTGTGTTGAGACAGCATTGCATGGTGTGAATAATTTGGTTCTGGGAGAATGGGGCAATGGTACACCTTGTCAGGTAACTATGTTTTTCATTTTCTTCTTTTACTTAGTGTCAACTAACATTGAATACAGAGTAATGAGTTGAAATGAAAGATGATAAGAAAACAAATCCATGTTTAACATGCATATTCTGAAACAGTTTGTCATTCACTAGTATACAAACCGACAATCTGCTCTTAGTTCTCTTCCTTGGTGATGAAAATGCATTATATGTCCAACAGACGAATATTTAATGCCGCCAAAGCCGGCAAGATACTCAGCCTCAAGGCGTAGCTGAGGGATGTTTTTCAGAAGGAAAGCCATGTAGCAAAGAGAACTAAGAGCAGATTTGCCATACAAACAATGCGAAATAAAAAGAAGATAACGTGTGGCAATAAGCGACAGTGCATGATCTTATCAGCATGACAATAAGTGATGAAGGCTATTGATTAAGTAAACAATACTTGCTAACATTTATGGTTTGCCAGTAATATGTTTGGGAACTGAGGCCTTTCTGTGGCTTTGTGAACGGATTCAAAGTGTTACAGATTTTCGTCATGGACATGACAAAGCATTAAATTGTATTACATTTATATTGTAATATAAGATTACAGACTAAATGTACCATGTTAGTTGGTATGCAGTGCTATGATAGACCAGAGCTTATCTGTATGTCTGTCCTTCATTAAGATCATGGTCCCCCTTCACTGGGCTGCAAAAAAATGCATAGTATGTGGATTTAAAATTTGATTGCATCACTAATGACCTCTACTGTCCATTCCAAACTAGAGTTCCCTCTGATGTAAACAAAAGCGTATGCTTCTGCTTGTCACAAACCTAAACACACATTTTATGCCATTGTAAACAGTTCCTTAATAAATGTATTACATTGTGAAATATTGGGTAGGAAAGGTATAGAACTACACATTTTATTGCGGTTATCCTAAGAACTCACTATTAAAGGTAATGGATATATATTAACTGGTAAGAGATTACAAAATATGATTTTCTTAATGCCGTCTGCTATTGCGCTAATGCTGAAAGTATCTTGCTTGTTAATTACCAACTGTATGCCATTGCCTTGCATATAAAAGAAATGCAGCAATAAATTCCCCGAGGTGGTATCTGAATTCCAAATAAACACTTTGTGTAACGCAGGAAATGTGATAAGCAAAGTCATTCATCATATGCTACCACACATATGCTCAGCTCAGATCAAATCTTGTGATTTAATCAGTTACTGTTTGAGTTCTCATGGCAGAGGAAGGTGCATGTGGTGTGAATAAACTGTTCAAACACAAAAGTGGGAAACCATTAAAAACTGGTGAAAAGCAAATACCATATTTATGCGAATCTAATGCGCACTACATATTTTGAAAGTTAAAATTATGAAAAAAAAAAAGGGTTTGTATTGAATGTAAAGCACATCGATGACAGAAAATAGATGATAGATATTTTATTTAAATTTATTTAATACAACAATAGATTTATTATATATATAAACCATCAGATTATAGAATCGAAAATGCCCTATTATTAGGTGACATTGTTAAAGAACAAAATTAGTGTTACGCGTTGTTTTTCACACCCTGTTGTTTGAAAACTTCCTTTGTCCCCTTGTCGGTAATAGTGTAGTTCCGCGGCACATCAAACCAAATTGGTGTCTCATAAGTGTTGCCTATTTGCCCCATTGAAAAATTTTTCTTCTTCCAAAGTGAAATGACATACCGCTGAAATGTTTGTAGTTCATTCTCCAAATCTACAGGAAGCTTCTGGCACATTGTTGTACGGTGTCTTAGAGATAAACCCGTCCGCTGCATGAAACGATCCACCCATCCACGGCTAACCTTAAACTCTTGTTTCGGAATACCAAGAACTTCAGCCCCCTCTTTAGCTTTCTTTTGTATAGCGTCACTGGTTGCGCATTCTTCCTGCTTTCACGCACAAATTCCAACACCTTTTCTTCAACTTCAGGATGGCTTCCTTTGAGAGGGCCCATAAATTTCTTCCTACTAGCTTTAGTAGCAAATAATGCCAATTTTTGTTTTTGCCACAAGTGAACATTGCTCTCTGATACATTGAACTGCCTTATTACGAGGGTGGTCTGAAAAGTTTCTGACCTAATAAAGATACAAGACATTTTTTCAGAATTTTTTTTTTTATTTTTCAACATAGTCTCCTTGTAACTCTACACACTTCTCCCAGCAATGCTCCCACCTCTGTAACCCGTCCAAATAGTACTCGGCGTTTTTCTCTGCAAAATAATTGTTCACAAAGGTGATTACCTCTTCATTTGACAAAAATCTGTCCTCCGAGCGCAATTTTCAGATGAGGGAACAAAAAGAAGTCTCTTGGGGCTAGATCTGGTGAGTAAGGCGGATGGTCAAGCAGTTCAAACCGTAATTAGTGGATTTTCGCCATTGCAACCGCTGAGGTGTGAGACGGTGCGTTGTCTAGGTGAAACAGGATTTTGTTTTTCTGCAAATGTGGCCGTTTTCCTGCAAGTTCTGCCTTCAGCTTGTCAAGTAATGATCCGTAGTATGCTCCTGCAATGGTTTTTCCTATTTGAAGATAATCAATTAAAATAACTCCATGACTATCCCAAAAGACAGTCGCCATCACTTTCCCAGCTGAAAAAACAGTTTTTGCTTTTTCTGGAGCCGGTTTCCCCATTGCAGTCCACTATTTGGACAGTATTTTTGTTTCGGGCATATAATGGTGTATCCAAGTTTCATCAAGTTTCATCTACAGTAAATAATCTGTGCCAAAACTCGCATTTATTGCGCCTACACTGCGCCAACAGAGCATTGGAAATGTTCATTCGAACACGTTTTTGGTCAAACGTGAGCAAACACGACACCCAACGCGCGGACAGCTTTTTCATGTCTAAATGTTGATTTAATATGTGACAAACACGTTCTTTTGACATGGTCATAGCCTCTGCTATCTCTCTCACTTTAATTCGGCGGTCGTCTAGCACCATTTGGTGAACTTTGGCGATGTTTTCGTCGGTAGTTGCAAGTTTTAGACGTCCCGAACGTTCGTCTTCCAAGCTCTTACGGCCACGTTTAAATTCAGCTGCCCAAAATTTCACTGTGGTAAATGATGGTGCGGAGTCCCCATACACAGAATCCAACTCATCTTTGATTTGCGTAGGCGTATTACCTTTCAAAAAAACAAATATTTAATGACAGCTCGATACTCGATTTTGTCCATTTTCATAAAAACACTCACTTCACATCACTTCACTCAAACGACTGTTACATAACACCTGAGCGTCCAAAATGGCTGAAACTTTGGTGAGTAACTGTCAACAGATGAACAACAAAATTCACTAGCTTTTATTTACAAGTGCTGCCATCTTCATGTTGAGTTTGGAAACTTTCAGACCACCCTCGTATTACCATTTTCTTCAGCATAAAGGAATACTTTACGCTTTAAACAAGCATCATAAGATGTTCTCTGTTTGCCCTTGCCCTCCGTATTATAACTAAAAACGCTCAATAGTAAGGTCCAATGATAAGTGAGCAGCTAGCTTGTCATGGGTTTCTGGATGCATGTTAACTCCAGCAATCCATGGTGACGTAATAAAAGAAAAATTTGAATGAGGTTACTGGCATTCTACGGGATGGATTTGCACTAGAATCTAATGCGCACCACGATTTTGAGTACTACATTTGGTCAAAAAAGGTGCACATTAGATTTGCGTAAATACGATAATACTTAATGTATTCAATTCACTATTAGAAAAATACCCAATGCTTGCAGAAATGGATATAACGAAACTAACATCCAATCTAACCGATTTGGGCAGTTTTAAAACGCTGTGTCACCAGAAACAATAAAACATTCAAGGTGGCTGAAGTGAAAGAACACTTCAACAGTGCAATCACGAAAGTGACGCCCGATATGTGGAAGGCAGATATTAGACACATAGTGGAAGAGGAAAATAAAATGTGGGAACTCGATTTTGTGTTGTGGATAAGCTTGTCATTAACTCACGGGATAGTTTTGATTTCAATATAGCAGCTGAGTCATCTTTGTAGGATTTGGGTGTTGCACCATTTCCTGAGCATTGCAATTAACATAAGTAAAATGTTTATTTCTGTATGCTTATAAAATTGATTGTTGTGTTAGGTTGCATTTTGAACTATGATTTCTAAACAGGTCGACTTTTTGTAGATTGAAACAATGTTCAGCTGTAAGTGATATGCAGCAAACACAAGCTAGAGGAAGACGCAGCTGTTAGGGGTGGGAATTGCAAACCACTTTCGTGCAGATACTACAAATAGTTTGTTTACAATCTGGTTTAGAATGGACAATAGTAACCAGCAGTAAACGGGCATGATCATTCAGTAATGGTTGCAAATTGTAAAGTCAGCTCCCTCATGTAAATTGTTTATATTATTTGCATTCAATGGCAAATTTACCATTTTTTTCGTTTGTTTATAGTTCATGTTATGGAGTATAAAATATGGCCTAGGAAGTGTTTTGTTTGCTTTAATACGTGTTTATTGTGGTACCAGGAAGAATTTCAGCATGTGTTACAGAAAGAAGTAGTACGAGGGCAGTCCCAGAAGTACCCGACCTGACGTATATACAGCAGCAGTTGTTTCAAACAAATGACTATGGTAGAAAGTACCACCCTTATAAAGCTTAAGTTTCAAGTTTGATGATGCTACATTGTATAGTAATTGTTTGGCAACCATTAATAGTGAACACTCAGCGAATTTGTAAACATGGATAAAACTGGTCATCGTTATGTGATACAATACTTTCATTTGAAAGGTCTTAGTCCAACTAATATTAAAGCTGAGCTAGATTCTACTTTGAGGGAGTCTGCTCCTTCGTTTACAACAGTAAAATATTGTATGGCAGGGTTTAAGTGAGGCCATTCGAGCTGCCAAGACAAACATCGTGGAGATCGACCAAATGAGGTGACCATGCCAGAAATTGTGAAGAAAATCCACAAAATGGTATTGGATGACTATCGACTGAAAGTGCGCAAGCTAGCAGACATCGCAGGCATTTCAAAAAGTGCTATACATCGCACACTAACTGAAAATTTAGACATTAGAAAGCTGTGCGCAAGATGGGTACTGTGTTTACTCACAATGGAACAAAAGCAGCATTCTGAGAATGTTTCAGTCAAGTGTTTGGTGATGTTTGTTGCCATAAAGCTGAGTTTTTGCGTCGATTCATAACCATGGGTGAAACATGGGTCCATCACTTCACACCTGAAACGAAGGAACAGTCAAAAGAGTGGATTGAAACGGGAGAGTCGGCTCCAAAGAAGGTGAAGAAAGTTCCATCTGCAGGGAAGATCATGGTATCAGTTTTTTGGAATGTGTGTGGAATAATTTTCATTGATTATTTTCAAAAAGGAAAAGCAATCAATGGCGAGTATTATACAAACTTATTGCAGCGTTTGAATTATGAAATCAAGCAAAAACGGCCGCTTTTAGCGAAAAAGAAAGTTCTGTTTAATCAAGACAATGCAACAGTTCACACATCCATTAATGCCATGGCTAAAATCAATTGTTTAATGTTTGAATTCCTTCCTCATGCACCCTATTTGACAGACTTAGCCCCCTTTTATTACTTTCTGTTTCCAAAGTTGAAGAAATGCCTTGGTAGTAAAAGATTTGCCAACAATGAAGAGCTGGAGTCTGCAGTTGATGGCTATTTTGCAGAACTCAGCGGTTCTCACTATAAACAGGGTATCAAAGCTATTGAACATCGCTGGTAAAAGTGTATCGAGCTGAAAGGAGACTATGTAGAGAAATAAAGATATTTTTTCCCAAAATTTTTGTTTTCTTTGTTAGGTCAGGTACTTCTGGGACAGCCCTTCTTCTACTATCAGGTCTTCAATAATGCTTATAAAATGGATTGCTCATTTATTTTATATGTAATATTTGTACATTTACTCTACTGAAAATTTTAGATGTAAATTTCATATTATCTCAAAATTATTGTGCTTTGTTGGACAAAGGAAAGTTTTAAGATTTCAATTTCTGGAACTTAAAAATACTGTCAGATTTTGAAGATCAACAATGATATATGGTGCAGGATCACTATTTTTACTTTCTCTACTACGTATAGTAAGTAGGGGAAGTATTGCATTCCACCCAAAAATTCGATACCGAGATTTCACCGGAAATACATGTTTTGAGACTCACTGAATCCAAAAAAAGCATTTTTGGAAACATGTCCGTGTGTGTGTCTGTCTGTGTGTCTGTGAACAGCATAACTCAAAAACGAAGAGTCGGATAAACACCAAACTTGGTATTTAGGTTCAATATCTTCCAGAGATGCGACACGAAGGTTTTCAAGAAAATCCCCCCACCCCAGACTACCCTTTACATGGAACATTTTTCGAAAATTTTAATTTTCTCAAAAACGGCTCTAACGATTTTGATTAAAATATCATATGTTTAAGATATTGTCATGATAATTAAAATGTATATCTCGAATTTTCTGGGAATGTCTCCAAAAGTATTCTTCATTATGAACGACTTTTTCATAACTGGTAAACCATAAGAGATAGACAAAATTTTACTACACGAAAAATGTAGATCGCGTTAAAATACACAATTTATGTCATACATTTCTTTTGTTGAGTGAACCGTTTGCGAGATATTGCTTGTTATTCCCTTAAATTTTCCAATACTTATACTTTTTCTCCATTTCGTTATTCATTTTTTTATGTCCTGGACATGCAAAGAGAATGGAATGCGCCACATAGCAACCAGCGTTAAAATATTTGAGTATCGCTTAAAACCTACCATATTCCCCTTGCATCTACAAGAAAATTACAAATAAGATTGACATCTCGATATCTCGATTAACATGAAGCATATGGAGAATAAGCGTTTGTAAAAATAGTTTGTACAAGAGTAGAGAAAGTCATGTGAGTGTAACACATCAGATTTTTTGTAATGTTTCAAGACCAGTGTCAATAGCATATTACTATAACTGTAGTTGAAACACTAACTCTACCATATGTAATTCTAGGTTGTACTGGTGACAGATGGAAGTCAGGGTATTGGTCCCTTGTGCCTCAAACATTCACTGAAGATGGTGAATAAGCACGAGGGAGCATCAGCATTTCCATTGCCCTTTTCCTTCCCTGCCAAGTTGAGCATCATGTGCATTGCTTCTGCAGATGATCCGAGATTGCGCCTCAGCTTACCATTGTATGACAAATTGGCAGATCTGGCTGGTTGTGAAAGCAGTGTGCTTGTGCCTGAGGGGCCCCTCTCTATGAAGAGTGTCCAGGCGATGTTCTTAAAGCTAGCAGAAGCAAACTTTGCTTCATTCCAGGGTTTACTTAAGTGTGGAAACTTGGGTTCACAGATCATATTATCACCGGCACCACAGGTAATTATAGATTAAGTTACTAGAAACAAATTCTACTTCATTGCAGGTTTAATCAAGCATGGAAACTTGGACCCATAATTTATACGAGGATTGTTTGGAAAGTTTGACAAAAATGCAAATAAATTTTTTTTAACATATTCGGTTGAAGATAGTGTTTATTTTAGTGACGCTTTATGTTTAACTGCCCACGTATGGGAGCCAATTTGTAGAAGTTATGTTCTTCCACTTTGAAGTATGTGGGTTGTCTCACGTATTATTTTTAGCTGTTTTTTTGAGTGGATGCTGTTTTGAGTTAGCCCCACGTATGTGCGCTAACTTGAAGATGATTAATGGATGCTAGTTACGTAATGTTGCGTAATAAATGTTTACGCAAACTTGAAGAGTTGTTATGTATTAATAGTTGCTTTGAGTGTCGGTTTAAATTTAATGCTTAGGTAATATTATTGTTTAAATCTGCCTCGGCTGCGTCAATCTTAATTTAGAGTCAGGATTCTTATACAGGTTGTGGTAATGACAATTATTGTAGACGTCACAGAATTAAACTTTTAAATTTTCACTTTTATTTTAACTTCTTGCACATATTTATAAACCACTACATTTTTAAAAGAACTGTGAGAAACTTATACATATTCACTTAGCGCGTATATCTGTTTTTACTAAACGCCCGTAGAGAACACATTTTTCTATCTACACACTACCACGTCTTGCCAGGAACTGAATAACCTCAAAGGTTAAAAACCTTAAGCTTCGGTAATGCAAGTCTCTGATTGGCCAATTCTAGTCTAATAGAATTTCTGTATTTAACTTAAAACTTTTCTTTGCTGTTGATTGCCTAATTTTGAAACTGTTACTGAAACTATGTCATTGTCGTTCTAATCATGACCAGTACATTTTTAAATTCCAAACATGTTATTGCCACAATTACCTCATTATTATTCATTGTTAGCAACCTAAAAATTTACTATTCTCACAGTTCTTGCATTATTAGAATATGTAAAGTATTCACATAACATTAATAAAAATAAGCATTTGAAATGACTGTTACATACAATTTAAATAATTATTACATACATATTGTTTCAAGGCGGGCTGTTATTAAATTTACCTATTTTAAATTATAATTGAAATTATTCAGGTATTAAAATACTGCCTCACAGTTCATTTATAAACATATAGTCAATCCAGCCTTAGAACTAGACTTAAAGTATTTTGTAAATCTTTTTTTGGGAAAGCATAGTAAAGTTTTTCTGACATTTATATGCACAAATTGAGATTTTTGTTACTGTAGCTTAACTTTCTACACCAGAACTTACTGGGACATTTCTGGAGACTATTGTCTCCACCATCAGCCTAGATTCACTACCATCTTCCTCCAGTGGCTTATAGATGATGTTCCCTGATTAGACATATTGTATGATGAGATCCTTTTCATATGGGACATCAATGTTTAATAAATTGTGCTTATTTTTGTATGTGAATAATTCTTTCCAAATGGAGAGTTCTGCTGGTAGGGTCTTTAAAAGCTTAGGTTTCTCTTTCAGCTGTGAAAAATGCTCTGTAAGTGCTGATTTCTCCATTTGTTTATATTTCACATTTCTCCTGTGTTCTTTAAAGCTTGTGTCTTATGTTCCTCTTTGTCTTTCTTGCAATCTTGACATCCAATTTCATAAATACCAAAAGTTTTCCCCACTGGAATTTTGTCCTTTGTGTGGCTGTGAGTATGTTTTCTTAAGCATTGCTTCTTGACTGGGGCTAGGGTTATGCCATATTCTTTGAATATGTTCATTAATTCCTGGAAGACCCATGGGTGGAAAGTGAATGTTTATTAACCTTTTGGTTTCTTATATGTTGCTTAGTGCAACTTTCTTTTGTTTTTTTCTTTTTGAATTTCTTGATCTTCCTGTCTACAATCTCTTTGGTGAAGCCATTTTATGTACGATTTCCAGGATATTGTTGTATTCTTTGTTGTACACTTTTGTGTTCTTCGGTATGTTTACAATCTGAAAATGAGATCGTTTATTATTGCATATTTGTGTTCTCAGGGTTGCAGCTATCATTTTTAATGAAATTATATGCGTGCATGCGTATATTTGTGTGTGTGTTTTCTATGGGCAGCATGCACCATGTTGGAGTAAACTGCTTCGGAAGTAACATTTACTAAAGAAGTCCATACTAAGGAAGTAGATACTATGAGAGCAATTTACTCTGGAAGTAATGCTGGAGAGCTCAATTACAATTTACTCTTTTAGTTACGACTATGGAAGTAGGAGCTCTTTACTCCCAGAGGTATTGTTGTGCTTGCACGATTTACTTGACGCGATCATGGATGAGGTTATGTGCGATAGGATGTCTATGAAACATGTTCCAGTAAGTTTTGGCGTAGAAAGTGAAGTTAGAGTAATGAACATTTCAATATATGCTTGTAACTGTCAAAACATTTTGCATTCCTTCACATTAGCCTTGTGTTTGTAGCAGTTGTGAAGAACAAACCTAAGCAAATGCTACTTGTTCTCATGTCTTGCATTTATAATGCAATAGAACAGTGTGCTATTTTAATAATACAGAGTGACCCAAAAGACTCCATACCGCCTGCGCTGTGTTTTTCCTGTCCGCGTCCTCAGTGCTTGTTGCCATCTGCTGCTATCATATAAAGGCGCGGATGAAACCATACAACATTTTTAAAACTACTTTTAAAGGCTTTACTTACCAACTTTATGAATTTATGTTGTACGGCCTGGAACTTTTATACCTGGTAATCTTTCTGCAAATTGCACTTGGCGAGCTGACCGAGTTAACACATACGAATCATAAATAAATACACGCTGTGCAGTAGAAAACATATACTGAGCCATAATATACTTTGTGACTAAGTACAGGACAAAATAAATAACTCGTAATAACTGAACCACATCACATCACCGTCAACTCAAAACTGCACTTCACACTGCAAACCAAAACCACAACAGCGTGACTTTGTTTATGGCAGCAGTGCATTATCATGTTTTTATCATATTTCCACATGCCCAGTAGAAAAACACCATGCAGCCGGTACTATTGTTCATAAAATACCCCTTTGGGGCAGCTTAAAACATTAAGTGTACAAGACAAACCCATACACTCTGAAAGAATTAAAACAAAATATCCGTCAGGAAATTTCTCAACGTGAACTATGGCGAGTGATGGATAGTTTCCTAAAGAGGTGCCAAAAATGTGTGGAAAACGATGGTGGCCAGTTTCAGCATCTCCTTTCGTAAAGTTGGTAAGTAAAGCCTTTAAAAGTAGTTTTAAGAATGTTGTATGGTTTCATCTGCGCCTTTTGTATGATAGCAACAGACAGCAATGAGGGCCGAGGATTCAGACAGGAAAAACACTGCGCAGGCGGTTTGGAGTCTTGGCTCACTCTGTATTATTAAACACCAAATTAAAAGCTGAGTTGAAATTAAGTATAGGAAATTAAAATAAAACTCATATTAGCCTGTAGCTGCATCATTATTGGGAAGAGGTGTAAAATCTGGGTCTCCATCACATGATATCCTCTGAGTGAATACTTATACGGGGTATTTAGATTTATTTGGCCGTTGCCACCAATCGGTTGTCTGCACATGACATCACTGCTTTGAAGCAAGTTTAGTGCCTCTCACAGAGAACTAGCGAAAGATGACTAGAAGGGGTGGATGTCAACCGCTTCGAAGTTACCTTAGTGAAATGGGACTTGTATCGTACCTTTCCAGTATTTACATTTGGAACTTCTTTCGCTTGGGTCTAGTAAACTCGCAGTCTCGGCAAGTATGCTGATAGGTAACTCAAATGATTGAATAGTTTATGTAGTGTAGTGTGTCTTGACTTTAATGCCACAACTTAAACATTCTTTAATAAAGAACAGCTGAGGTAACCTTTAAAAATATTTTAGTTGTTTCTCCCTTTTTACTTTCTCTACTACGTATAGTAAGTAGGGGAAGTATTTTATTCCACCCAAAAATTCGATACCGAGATTTCACCGGAAATACATGTTTTGAGACCCCCTGAATCCAAAAAAAGCATTTTTGGAAACATGTCCATGTGTGTGTCTGTGAACAGCATAACTCGGAAACGAACAGTCAGATAAACACCAAACTTGGTATTTAGGTTCAGTATTTTCCAGAGATGCGACACAAAGGTTTTCAGGAAAATCCCCTCATCCCAGACTACCCTTTACATGTAGAATTTTTCGAAAATTTTAATTTTCTCAAAAATGGCTAACGATTTTGATTAAAGTATCATATGTTTAAAATATTTTCGTGACAAATGAAATGTATATCTCGAATTTTCTGGGAATGTCTCCAAAAGTGTTCTTCATTGTGAACGACTTTTGCATAACTGGTAAACCATAAGAGATAGACAAAATTTTACTACACAAAAAATGTAGATCGCGTTAAAATACACAATCTATGTCATATACATTTTTTTTGTTGAGTGAACCATTTTCGAGATATTGCTTGTTATTCCCTTAAATTTTCCAATACTTATACTTTTTCTCAAATTCGTTATTCATTTTTTTTTGTCCTGGTAATGCAAAGAGAATGGAATATTCCACATAGCAACCAGCTCTTAAAACATTTGACTATCGCTTAAAGCCTAGCAATTCCCCTTGCATCTACAAGAAAATTAGCAATAAGATTAACATCTCGATTAACATGAAGCATATGGAGAATAAGCGTTTGTAAAAATAGTTTGTACAAGAGTAGAGAAAGTCATGTGAGTGTAACACATCAGATTTTTTATTAATAAAAGCAACTTTGTTTGTTTTTTATCATGTTTTGTCTAAGGACTTGATGAATCTGGGGAAGAATAGAGAAAATCATTTACACATTGTAACGATAGACTCCCCCTCGTATCCTTCCATTTCAGAAGTGGACTTCACCATGAAAATTCTGTAATTGGTAGTCACTGCTACAGTACATCGATCTGTTTACAGAGTCGGAAACGCATGCAGTCTGCACCTTCCCTTTGAGACAGGGTCGTTGAACTAATAATGAAGTCATTCATTTAAACTGACTGGCGGTAAAGGCTAAATAAATTTGAAGACCCATTATTCACTTTATTTGTTTTCACAAACCTAAATTTAATTTCTAGCAGGGGTGGTTCTCCCTTAAAGCATTTAAATTGCTGAGTCACATATTTTTTTGAACGACCTACATGTTATACTTGTTTTCTAACATTTATTCTTATTTATAAAAATCTGCAAATTGTATTTTTTGTAATCAAACTGCTGGCTGGCTAATGGGCTGCATTTACCACAGCGTCCCCTGACTCTGTTAAGACACAACTAGTTGCAGGGACAGTTGTGAGGCTGTGACACAGTCTGCAACTAGTTGTACAACTTTTTCCTGTTGTACAACTGATTTCTCACAGCTAATGGTTCCAATTTCATTCAGCTCCCCAATACACCATCAACTAGTTGTACATTCCTAATAGTGGCCTAAAATGTCATCAATCCGCTCACAATTTCAATTAATATTTTGTGAGGGTTCATAGATTGAGTACAAACAGGACAAGCAGTATTTATGGAATAGCTTTCCTATCCAACACATATGCTGCTAATGATCATTGTAACTATCATTGAACATGCCTATCAGATAAATTTATATTACTTGATAGAACTCCGGTATTCTTATCTCCAAGTTATGAAGGTAATAAATTATTTAAATTATTTTAAAATAAAGAGAGTTGAAGGTTGTTACACTACATCACTAAAATATTCTTACTTGAACACGTTTTGGGAGACGGTTTGCTCCCATCGTCAGCATGTCCTCAACTCATACCGTCTCCCGAAACGCATTCAAGTAAGAACATTTTAGTGATGTAGTGTAACAACCTACAACTCTCTTTATTTTAAATTATTACATCACTGTTACTAGCTTCTAAATATTCAAAATTAGTCAATATTTAAATTATGTTGCAGCCTTATTGCAAAACAAGCGACTTTGACACAATGAGAAGAAGTATTTCGGATACCATTGAGGTGTGTGGTTTCATTGACGTAGCAGACGTTGGCAGTCCAATGGCTATATCTCGTCACCTGGTACTACCACATCCCTCTGGCAGATTTGAAGGTACGTAATAATTTTGCACATTAAGAGCAGTATTAGACACTCGTAATAGTACTTCCTAGTGTATCACCATGAAGCATTTATATTAATTATAATTTTATGTGCTTATCAAATATTGTATACCATTGGCTATGTTTTTCATGGGGTTTTGTTAATAAATGTAATTTCTTATATTTTCTTGCTCATTGTGGATAGTGTATTCTTCAATGTGCATATTTGTTGAGTTGGAAATGACACAGGTTAAATTAATAAGGATTAATTTAATTTTAAATTGAAAAGAAAAGAAGGTAGAAAAGAAAAAAAAAGTGTGCATGGCTAACTGTAACATGTACATAGAATTTATTTTTGTTTGTAGTCATGAAGAATAAAAATCAATAATGGTTATTGACAGTTCACGATGCGGACACTAACAAAAAGTAGAGGGTCATTTCAAAAGTTCTGCGCACTGTAAGATAGAAGTAAAGAAAATAATTTATTTTACAAATTACCTTTACAGGCCTTCAATATAATCTCCTTTCTTGCTTATGACAGCTTCCCAACGTTTTGGCAAATTCTGTATTCCGGATAGGGCATCTTTATTGTTGAGCTGTCTGATTACTCGGATCACCTCACTGGAAGCTTCATCAATTGTATCAGAATATTTTCCATGGAGTGGTTCCTTCAATTTGGGAAACAAATCAAAGTCTGGTGGGTGGGGAAGTATTTCTCATCTGTATTTGCTGAGTGTTTCTCTCACTGGTAGGGCAATAAGCCGTATTGCATTATCGTGCAAATTGAGGACACTAGCTGCAAGCATGTGAGGGCTTTTTTGACAAATTTTCGGGCACAAAACATTTTGCAGAAACAGCTTGTAGTATGTGCCTGTTGCAGACGTCACTTGGGGCACGCCATTTGTAGCTATTACTCCATTCATGTCATACGAAAAGATCATCAGTTTCACCTTTGATTGTTGGTGATGGAAATTTTTTGGGTGTGGAAAGTTGGAACTTTTTCATTGTGACGGCTGAGACTTCAGTTCTGGCTCAAAATCTTGTATGCAGGTTTCATCAAGTGCAACAATCCTTTTCAGAAACTGTTCTCCTTCTGTTCGATAATGTTGAAACAGTTCTTATGCGACCTGCTTTCTGTTCTTCACTGAGATCATGCGGAACGCATCTGGCAGCAACTTTTCTCATCTTTAACTTTACAGTAATGATTCTGTAAACTGAAGTGACAGACATTCTGGTCTATATGTAATTTCCTTGCATGTTTTTCATCGATCCTCTCCTAAAATGTTATTAACAGTAATCTGAGAGGTGTAGTCTGTTGCAGTTAATGGCCTTCCACTTCTTGGATTGTCCTCAATGTTTACCCGACTTTCACAGAAACGAGTAGACCACCTTGTTACTGTGCTACGATCCACTACACACACCTCTCTCAAAGTGTTGAAAATTTCAGTGGGTTCTTTCCACATAGGAATTTGATTTTGATGTAGGAATGCTGGTCACTATGTGTAATCTGACCTGGATTGGTTTCAGCTTCCATTTTAAAACTGAATTACTCTCAACATAGCCACGCAAACCAGCAGACAATACCTGAAGAAGATGTTTATTAGCTCCATTATTTGCACCAGGCTTTGGGTGTCAATTTGAAGTTGTTTATTTATTTACCTCCACGTATGGATGCCAATTTGAAGAAGATATTCTATTTACGTTGTTTGCATCACGCTTTGGGCGTCAATTTGAAGTAGTTTATATTGAAGGAGTTGTATTATAGTTCAACTGTTGGGGAGCCGAACTTGAAGTTTCTTTGCAACCGCACGTATGGTACCCGGTTTCCGGTAGCCTTCGCCCCAAGTGTAATTTCAGGTGGCCTTTACCCCAAGTTTAAAAAAATATTATCTTTGTAATTTGACTGTTTCTTTAAATATTATATTTATGTTTGCCTCGGCTGTGTCAGTATTATTGTTTCGTCTCACACGAATACATATTATATTTCTTGAGGACACTTTTTGCGTCTGGTTAGTAAAGCTGTCCGCAGCCAACTGAACTCTAAATTTGTAAAAGTTTCTCCTTTTCAGTTTCTGATTGGCTAATCCTACTCCAATAGAATACCTTCATTTAACTAAAGCTTTTCCTGGTTGTTGATTGGCTATTTTATAAACTGTCACTAAAATTACATTATTGTTACTCCAAGAATCACAAGTAGTACTGTTAAACTTTCTTACTCATTATTGCCTCAAGGTTACCTCATTGTTAGCAACTTTTAACTTATTATTCTCACAGCTCCTACATTATTAAATTACGTAATATATTCACATAACATTATTACACATGGATACAATAATATAAGCATATGCAATGACTGTACCATACATTTTACAAATTATTACATACACATATTGCTTCAAGGCAAGTTGTTATTGAATTTACATATTATAAAATTAGACTGAAATTATTTAAGTGTTAAAAATACTGCCTCAACCCAACCGTCAAGCCTGATTCACAACTGACATAAATTTCAACTTGATCATGCCACCGTAACGGTTGTGCATGTGCAGAACTTTTGAAGTGACCCTCGTATATAGTTAAGAAAAATGTTATCTTCATAACTACTTATCTCAGAAATTGTATAAAGGGTATATTCTAAATTCTGGAATATGTCAGTAAATCAGTGTATTGAGATAGAGTGTAGAAGAATGTAGCTTGGGAACATATTACATTAAAATGAAACAGTGATAAAGGGAATATTTTTCTTTTTATGTAAAGGAAAAGAAATTATTTAAAAATCAAAATGCCTTTACCTGTACTACCATATGAGGAAGGAAGAATACAAGAGATGTCATAGTTCATGCAAACAAACTACAAAGATTAAAGAAATCGATGCGCAAAAACAAGAATTACTCCTGCTCAAAATGGCAGTTTAAGGCAGACTGTCCTTGCAAAATGGTTTCTTTCCACCTTTGGATATCACTTGATATAATATAATGAAGAACACATGCTGTACTGTGCCAAAATTGCATGTAAAACATGACAACATTCTATGGCTTTGTTTCCTATAGTCAATTTTGTTTTTTGTTTTCCTCTTTGCCCCTCCTGCATGGTGCCTTGATTAATGTTGCACAAATTGACCTCTCTCTCTTCTGATAGCTCATGAAATGTTGAACACAAGACTCATTTTCTAGCCTCTTCACTCTCAATTTTGTCATCCTCCATGATGTAGCGGTACCATACTAGCCTCTAGTTCCCGAGGTTGCATGTTCAAATGTTACGGAGTCCGATGGATTTTTTTTCGGGCATAAAAGTCCTTAGCATGGCTTCCTTTGTAAGGGAAGTGAAGCCGGTGGTCCCATGCCATAGATTTATGGCACGTAAAAGAATCTCAAGCCTGATAAAGAGGCCTCTGAGCAAAATTTACAGTCTTTCGCGCCCAGTATAGAATGGGATGCTAAGAACCATAGCAGTTAAAGAGCATCATAAATAAAATTCAATTTTACTCTCAATTGTTCACTGATTCATGAAGACAATTCAGCTCGCTGGGTGAACAACGGACAGCCTGGACCTCACAACACCTAACTTGCAGCAACCAAGCCTATGGCCAATATTCCCCATCTATCAGTGGCTCTGAATCAATATACTCATATAACACGGGGATATCCATTACTATTTTATTCCACAACACAAATATATACATTCTAATACATTTTCCAGTATAAACTATGAATGCAGATAATATTTAATGAAAAACTTTAAATTTTTTAAAATTCTGTTCATTATAAACAATTAACATGCCATATGCATCACACCCGAGGCATTATGGAACCATTTCTGCTTCCAACATTCACAATGCGAGCTTAGTGGAAGGTACAAAGTGCTGCCAACATTTGGGAGTGTAGCCAGGGCCCTAAGTCGCAAATTGGCTGTAACTGCGAAATGACGACAGGGCGTAGCCATAGGATTTGTGAAGCTAAACCCCAATGATCTAGGATAGCATTTTCAGATGTCGGCAAACATTGATTTAGCGACTTTCTGGCGATTGTTTTAGTGGCCAGTTTCGTGGTTAAAAAGGGTGGATGGGTAGATTAGATCATTTCATACAAACAACACCTAGTGATTCACTCCTTCCTTTATCATTCTGGATTATTCTACATGCACTCTTTACTGGATTTGGTAGGTAATTTTGTTGTAGAACCTTCATTGATAGATACAGGAGTTGTACTGCTTCCTAACCCTCACGAAGGTTCGGTACAGGGCAGGGAAAGGCAAGGTCTAGAAACTGTTACTGAGTTCCCGATATGAGTTCTGGACTGTTCGTTTGCTGAGAGTGCTTCTCTCTCTCCAACCAATCGTACACTGATTGGCACTTGAGAACATGGCCGGCCACCAAGGCATGGAAGGCTCCCTCTTCAGAGCTGGTCATCCCGAACACCTCCATGATAATGGGGCAAGGCGATCAAGGTGCATCACCATCAGCTTCCTTCGGGGTTGACATTGAATTCAGTATACAACATTGTTGATTCAGGCAATTATCTTATATGACCCGTTCCCAGAAACATAACTTTTGTGACTTCCCTTTAGTCTTTGTGGGATAATAAAGTCACATGAAATCACTCCTGGAATCTGCCACTGTTCTTCAGATGGCCATAGCATGGCTTCATCATTACTTACCAGCTTCAGGTGTTCTCTAGCAAAATGGTGGATGTCTTCCAGCCTATCTGTCAGCGCCCAGACAGAACCCTCTGCATCAGGAGGCATGACAAACAACAGGCCAGTAGTAGCTGCTGTGCAAATACCATGTTGGCTGGAGTCATGCCAATATACTCATGCACTGATGCTTGGTAGACCAGGAAGAATAGAGGCACATACATTACAATCTCACTGATGGCTGGATACAGCAGTGTTCCTTGATTGTCTTGAAATAATAATAATAATAATAATAATAATAATAATAATAATAATAATAATAATAATAATAATAATAATAATAATACACGTGACACAATTCTTTTTGACATTCATGTACAGTATAGCATGGGTATCCTATCAGCCATTTATACATTCTATCTTTGAATCTATTTAAACTGCAATTTTTTATTTCAATGGGCAAGCTGTTATATAATTGTATTCCAATGCTTTTATAAAATTTTGCTGTTTTCTGGAGTCTCTGAAAAGGCATTTCTATTTTGTTGTTATTTCTTGTTTGACATGTATGTATTTCATTTCTTTTTGTGTGCATATCTACATTTTCTTTAATATAAACTAAAATATCATATACATATAAGTTAGCAATTGTGGGAATTTCGACAGTCTTGAATAGAGGTTTGCAAAGCTGTTTTTTATGGGAAGAAGTTAACATTCTCACAACTGTTTTTTGAATAATAAGTACTTCAGAAATCCTCGAACTGCTGCCCCATAGTATTAAACCATATCTATATGTACTTTGGAAAAAAGAAAAATAGGCTGCCCTTACATATTCTTTTGGCACTAATTTGTTCAGGTTAGCTAGCATAAATACTGTACGAGATAATTTACTACATACAAAGTCAATGTGTGTGTTCCAAGAGAGATTATTGTCAATATTTATCCCCAGCAGTTTTACACTTTCAGCTGTATTAAATTTACCCTTGCATTTTTTTAGTGTGAACATAATATGAACATAGCACTCCAGCATCCCAACCGACTGTGTATCCTGAGGCGCCAGAGCAACTTTCACATAAGTTTGGATTTGAAATTGGTCCCCTGTTCAATGGAGCTCCTGGGGACCCTGAACTAGCAGAAATTATTCACTAATGCTTTAGCCACAGTCAAAGCCTCTTGATTGGGAATTCACATAAACCACCGGCCACTTGGTGAAAAAGTCGTTAGCCAGTAATGGGTAGCGATTTCCTGCATCTGTCCTAGGAAAGGGGCCTGCAATGTTGATGGCAGTGTGTTCAAAGGGCCCTTTGACATTGTACTGTTACATTCAGCCTCAAATGTGCATGGGGCAGATATAAAATTGCTGGCACCACCTCTCCATGTTGCTTTGCAGATGTAACCAATAAAATTCTGAGGTAGCTTCTACACCAAGATACCCTCCAGTAGTTTTGGCATGGGTCTCCTTGAAAGCTTCCTTTACCTCGCTCCACCTTGGATTTTCCATCTGTAGACTCTCATCAACAGACTCTTCCTGACCACCAGAGAGACCTACTGCGCACAACAGCTGTTATAAATTGGGCCTCTGGGGACATCATCTGCCCATGCAAGTCATCCACCAGATTCTTAACCGTCAGGATTGGACCTACGTCCAGATTCTTAGTTGTTCCCTCCTGAATGTCTCTTCAACTGAACTGACCAGGGGTGAGGCTGCAATGCTCTCATTTGTCTCCTTCACACAGTGGTGTAGTTTTCCTGGCACCAACTTCAGGAAAGGGTATCTGTGCTTAAATTCTAAGAATTTTTCAGATGACTCTCATAATATTACATATAGCCATTCCGTTAATGCTAAAATAAATGAGTAGCGCTGTTGATCTGTGCATGTACAGTACCAACTTTTTGCAAACAACTTTAGCTATAATTTTGAATTTGCTAACTTTGTGTATAGGTAGATCAATCAGCATGAAATTATGAATATGGCTTAAGAGTAAGGGGGCTATAGTATGTGCCATTTGTCCTAAAATGAAATCAATAATATCATAACATGTTATAAATATTAAAACCAAAAGCACTATTAACTGTGAAGTTATTTTAGTTTTAATTTTAAAATATAAATGAGTTGATGTACACATTTAAAACTTCGTGTAAATCGTGGAATGTTTTCGGAAACATTCGTTACCATGGGAGTCATTTGGGGAATTTAATATTGTGCTAGCATGTTGCCATGGTAGCTCAATTGGTTAGAGCAACTGGACGGAAACAGGAAGATCTGTGGTTCAAATCCCAGCTTGGCATTGAGTTTTTCAGTGTGATTCTATTTTTCCAAAATTGCGTTACATGGATTTATTATCCTGTATGATTAATCTTATCTCTGAACCAATATTTATAAACTGAATAGCCACGTCTAGCAATAAGTTCTGTTACTGAGTTTTTTTATAGTGGTAACAGTCATTTTACTGTTTTCTTTTAGTTTGGCTTGGCTATGGTACATAGCATCTACATGCATTCTGTGCTAAATGTGCATTTACATTTCCCAAAGATCCCCTCATGTCCTGATACAGTACTTAAGTCTCTCAGCCATTCATCATTAGCAGCATGCACTGCCTCCATGGGGAAATCCACCACTACTGGCTGCAGGAATTGTTCGAGAGACTCAATATTGGCATGCCTTTTCTTACAAGCAATACCCTCAAGCACTGACCACAGCTTGTAATCCAAGGGGTTGAGGTCAGGGTTGCTAGAGGGCCAATCTTGAATAGCAATAAAATCTGGAACACAGTTGTTCTCAAGCAAGATTGAGTGGATCTTGCCTTAAGGGCTGGTGCAGAATCTTGCTAGAAGGACCACTACCCATTCTTGAACAAACTGGTGTTCAAGTTTTTCATCACAACCTCAAAGAGGTTTGTTTCATGTACTCTGACCATTGTCTTTAACTCTTTTTGGCAGAAATGCAGTAGTATCATAGCTTACTCCCATCCAAACCATCATTGAGGTGGGATGGTGGCCCCTCTGGATCTTGGGACCCGTTCACAAGCTTCTTCAGATATCCTGGCATACATTGTGTCATTCTGGCAGTTGTGGCTCTCTTCATTTGTGAAAATGTTTTCATCCATAGAAAGGATTTTTCTCTGCCTGTTGTAAGCGTAATGCTTAAGTAGGCATTTGCATATCAGCTCGGTTTGCTGTTAAGTTTTGGAGTTAAAAAATTTGCAGTACCCTGCCAATAGACCTTGCCTGAGCTTTCTGGACATTGATCTCCTGAAGATATTCATCTTATGAGCCATCAATTTTTACTTCTGCACTGGATTTCTCTTAATATGAACTGCTGCTGGTTCGTGTCCTTGCGGAGCACAACACCCCCATCTTGATTGTTCAGCAGTTTCATTAAAGCGCTGAATAGTGTGGCACACAAATCAACTTCTTAAGAGTCTGAAAAATCTCAGGTGACAATTTTCCGATCCTATGGAGGGCTAACACAGCAACATGATTTTTGTAATCTCTGCAATCCATGGCTAAACTTTTACTACTGTCCCATTCCAAACTAGAATGCCTCTCACTGTAAACAAACTCTTTGTATTATCCGCGCGAAAGTAGTTCGCAATCCCTACCCCCTAATGGCTACTTGTTCCTCTCTCACATGGTTGCTACATATCACTTACAGTTGAACATTGTTTCAATCTATAAAAAGGTGCCCTGCATGAGAATCGTAGTTCAAAATGCAACCTGAAGTTACAATCGATTTTATAAGCTTGCGGAAATGAACATTTTACTTAGGCTAATCACAATCCTCAGGCAAAAGTGCAATACCCAAATCCAAATCCTCCAAAGATGACTCACCTGACATATTGATATCAGAACTATTCTCCAAGCTAATTACAAGCTTATCCATAACACTGTCGCACACAAAAAAAGTTCCCACATTTGACTCTATTCTTCTATTATGTCTGTTTATAGTCCCTGCGTGCTTTAGTCACACTTCTCACTGAAGCACCTGTAAAATTGGATATTAGTTTTGTAATATGCACCAATGCAAGTGTTGGGTATTTTTGTAATAGTAAGTTAATATATTAAGTATTTTTAATGGCTTCCCGCTTTTGTATTTGAACAGTTTATTTGCACTACATGCACCTTTCTCTGCCATGAGAACTCAAATACCAAATGATTAAATCACAAGATTTGACCTAAACTGAGCACACGTGTGTTTGCGTATTATGAATGACTGTTCGCTTATCATATTTCCTGTGTTACGCAAAGTGTTTATTCAGTACTCAGATAGCACCTCTGGGAATTCATTGCTGTATTTCTCGTATACATGTAAGAGAATGGCAGTGATGCATATAGTTGGTATTAACAAGCAAGATACTCTCAGCATTAGCATAACAGCAGACAAAAATAATATTTTGTAATCTTTTAACAGTTAGTATATATACATTACCTTTAGCAATGAATTCTTATGATAACCGCAATAAAATGTGCAGTTCTGTACCTTTCCTGCCCTAATGTTTCATGATACAATACTCTTTTAAGGAACTATTTAAATTGGTGTAAGACTATAACCCTAGGTTCATGACAAGCAGAAGCACATGCTTTTGTTTACATCAGAGGGAACTCTGGTTTGGAATGGGCATTAGCATGTTCTTTTAGCTGCAGTTGAAGTCAATATATAAAGTAAAGTTTAGTAGCAGACACATTATCTATCGCTTGAACACTTGGTACAATATCTATCAAAAGTTTGTAACAGAAACTTTGGCCAGCCTAGGTAGTTATGAACAGTGTGCTTATTTCTTAGTTTTATATAGAGAACATATTGTATTGTGATCAGTTTCAGGGAAATAGAAGGAGTACCACTCTCTCAGCTGTCACCTTATTGTTTTATCCAGTGCTTCTGAATTAGCAACATTTTGCAAGATAATTTGTGGTAAAAATCTATAATTTTGCTTACATTGTGCCATGATTTTATGGGGTAGGCCTACCGACACTGATATTGCTCTTATGTTGGTAGGGATGGCTGCCGGAGTGAAAGTAGAGGCAGAATCAGAGGACGAGTCCAGTGTGGATGAGGGGAAAATACCCTCATTTTGTGTGCTGCTTCATGGTGCCCTTAAAGTGGAAAATATGGCAGCGCTGTGTCTGTTAGCTGAGGATTGGTTTGGAGTGGTCTATTCCTGGGCGGACAGCAAGAAGAAATCAAACCTGATGCTGACAGTCTTGGAACCAGGTCCAAATGTTGTTCCATGGCTGGGGGACCTAAACAGGTTAGGCTCGCTGGATGATTTCAAAACCATGAACCACGATAGCGAACCAGAACCTGCATTTCCTGTTCGCCCTCTTGAGAAGCGAAGCTATGCACAGAATTGTGTGGTATGGATTCGTCAGGCTGGACTGCAGTCAGACATTCAAAAAATACTGAGACATGCCCGAAAACTTCCAGAAAAGACGCAACATTTTTATAAGGTACGTTGAAACACATATACATTCATACTTTGTGGTTTCTGTGAGTGTAGAGAATAATCATAATTAAACAATATTTTTCCAGCACACACTTGTCAACTTTCATGGTTTGCCCATAAAGTGAATGGGAGTGGAGGCCTTTTTATGGCTCTGACAAGGTGTTCCAGATTTTCCCCACGGACATGGCAAAGCATTAAGTTCTATTGCATTATGTTGTAACTTAAGATAACAGACTGAATGTACCACGCTAATTGGTATGCTGTGCTATGATAGGCCAGAGCACATCTGTGTGTCTGTCCATCATGATCATGAACACCCTTCAGTGGGCTGACACAAAATGGTAGTGTGCAGATTTAAATTTTGATTGCACCACTAGTTACCTCTAGTAACCAGAGTGCAAACCAGTAGTGGATGACGTGAATTATAAAGTCAACTCCCTCACATAAATTGTTTATCTTATTTGCATTCTATGGCTGTTTCCCATTTTTTGCGACTGGTTTTGTTTATAAGCCATGTCATGAAGCATAAAATATGGATTAAAGATCTGTGTGTAGCCTAGGAAGTGGTGTTCTTTGCTTTAATACATGTTCATTGTGGTACTATACCCCCACCGCTGTAACGTTGCACTTGACAGCTAGCGTTTAAGTTGGTACACTCGCGAAAAAACAGATGAAAAGCTTCAACCGTTTGACTTCCTAAGCCAATCACAAGGCAGCATTCCGGATGGTCAATGACAAAGCGGAACCGGAACTAGAATCGGCTCTGTTGCCAGATGTAACTATTCCCAACCACGTGCTTCAGTTTGTGAATCTGTAGCACGAGCGTCGAGTTGTTCTTTGCAAGCTACATATTGTTCATTATTATTTATATTGAGAGAGGTATAGCTTACGTAATATGTTTTTACGTAATTTGTTGTTGAGCCCCACGTTTGGGAGCCAATTATGCGGCGGTATTAGTTACCTTGTTTGTTTACCTCAGTGCTGGTAGAAGCCATTCTTGTGTGACGTCATACGTTGGTTGGTTCATTTGTTCTGTTTGTAGATTCCTCTGACGTAGCAATTTATATCAGTTTTAAATGTCCACCGGCTAGCTATCATCTGATCTGGGTAGGCATGTTTTTCTTACAGGTTGTGAAGCGGAAAAGGAATCTTTTATCCAAAAATTACTAGTGAAGAAATGTGTTTTATAATGTTTTATTGTCTAACACGTGCACTAACACTTTCACAGATTTATCTAGATAATCGCCATATTGAAACTGTTTATAATAACTTCTTATCACTTTTAACTCACGTAATTCAACTTTGTATGTTTAACTTTAGAATATTTTATAAGATTTCTCGTACTTCTGCTGCGTGTAACTTATGACAAAATGAAAGACTGATTGGCGACATTCCGTTGAACTGCGGAATCGACGTGGAGTGTACGGAAAATTTTGTATAACTGAGGGGCGATCAACTTCGAGCATGGCTATTTATAGGCTTGCCTCAAGATACACCTAAAGATTATAAATGAACTGCTATTGGCTAATAAAACGCGCCAACATTAGCGTCTATTTTAATACCCAATGAAAACCACTAATACATATTACTTTTATAGAACATTCTGGAAGCTTTTTTTACTGAAAAGGCGCGAAACATTACGTAACTTCCTGGTTCCCGGTAACGATAAACAACTCACCCCCTTGCTGAAGTATTGTGTTATTGTTAACAGTTTCAATAGAGCTGTATATTATTATTTACCAATAATAATTACAATTATTAAACCTCTGAAATCAATGTTACATAAAAATACATATTCATATTAAAATAATTATTTACATTAAAGTAATTTGTGATACAAATTACCGTCTCAATATTTGTGGTTATTGTTTGGTAGTTTTGTTATTGTTCGTTTATACATATATATTTCATTCATATTATTTATTTAAACAAAACTTAAGTGCGGCAATGTCTGAAAAACGACGCCGATCGCCGAGTGATGATTCACGAAGTGAAAATCCTTTGCGCCGAGGTGTGCCACTTAAGTCAGGCATTGGAACTATTAAGGAGAACCCGGGAATTCTTTGAACAGGAAAAGGAGTACATGAAGGTTCATGGGCATCCCTCTATTCCTGCTGATAAAGCCGTACAACAAACTGCAGCAGCTCTTGGACTAAGCACGTGAACTGTTATTCACTCCAAGTGAAAGAGCACAAAATTCCTGAACCATCTGGAACGCAACAGGTATTTCTATCAACTCCAGGGAAGAAAAGAAAGCACCTCGTCCAGTCACAAATCTTGATGCTTTCCAATTAGACACCATACGTAGACACATTTATGCCTATTATCATAGAAAGGAGTATCCGACCACCAAAGCTGCTTATATCGCTTATTTTCAATTAACAATAATAATACGAAATAGTTATTATTCATTGACGTTCGCTACTTACCTGCACTTTTTGTATGTGGCTTACACACGATATAAAGGAGAACAATCAGCTGTTGTTGTTTACTAGCACTCTGGCAACGTCGCAACCACAATGTAGCCAACCTTATGTGAAGTCGCACGAACTGTCAAGTGCAAAGATACTGCGGCAGGGGTATAGGAAGAATTTCAGCATGTGTGACAAAAAGAAGCAATACTACCAGGTCTTCAAGGCTTCTTAAAAAAATTAAATTCTCATTTACAAGGTCTGTTCAAAAAGTTCCGGAACATTCATAATTTCGTGCCAATGAAGTATTGGAGCGAAATGCAGTTGGCATCCCTGTACTCGCCTGTGTTTAATGTGTAACTGCCAGAAGTTTCATTAATCTATGTCTGTTATTGTTCAGTGCTGTATTGAGTAGAACGTTGTGTCGCACAGTTTGCGAATTTCGAGATGGCAAAGTTAGAGGAGCAACACGTCTGCAGTAAATTTTGCATGAAACTCAAGAAAACCTTTACAGAGAGACATCAAATGATGCAGGAAGCCTACGGTGATGAGTGCTTAAGCCATACTTGGTATTACGAATGGTTTAAAAATGGCCGGATGGAAGTTAAAGATGACACTCGTTCAGGATGCCCTTCGATGTCTACCGACGTTGCTCATGTCAGGAACGTAAATGAAATTGTGTGTGCCAATTGAAGACTGACTATCAGGACGTGTTATGACACCTGTGAGAAAATGCGAGAAGGAAACAGCCTGAAATGTGGCAAGACAATTCATGGCTCTTGCATCACAATAATGCACCCCACATTTATCCCTGTTGGTGCGTGACTATTGCACAAAAAATGATATCACTGTGCTAACTCACCCTCTGTACTCTCCTGACCTGGCCCTTGTGGATTTTTTTTTTTTTCCAAAGTTGAAAACCCCATTGAAAGGACGAAGATTTGCAACGATATACGAGATAAAGGAAAATTGGCAGATGGCACTTTGTGCGATCCAGAAAGAGATGTAACAAGACTGCTTCCAGAAGTGGAAACGGCGTTGGGAGCGGTGTTTCAATTGTTGAAAGTATTTCGAAGGAGACCATGCACAATAAGTAAAAGCTAAGGGTAGAGAAATGTGGACAAAGTTCCGGAATTTTTTGAACAGACATCGTATTTTAGCAATTTTTGTACATTTTAAATACATGTCATCACAAAATTATTATGCATTGTTTTATGGGTTTCAGTTTCAGGTGCCAAGAGTTGACAGTAAAATCAGGAACTTCAGATTTTAGAAATATTCTGAGCATATGGCCCAGAAACAGCTGAAATGAAGCTGTGAAAACATTTTGAAAGTAATGCTTCTTTATGCATCTTTTCAAAATTTACTTTTCCAACAAGGTTAATATAACAGATCTTCAGATTTTTTCGCCCTTTACCGTCAGTCAGTTTAAATGTTCAGTGAGCCCTTTGTCCCAAAGGGGAGGTGTGGAATTGAGCCTCAACTGTATGCGTTTTCAACTTCGTAAACAAGTTGATGTACTGCGGCAGTGCAGAACTGTTTTTCACTAGAACATTTTTGTGTGTTCTTTTCATGCGAGATGGAAGTGACCAAGAATAACAGAATTTCCAGAGATAGGTTATGCTACAAAAATTGTCCAATTGTTTGAGTTAACGTATCAGCATACATGCTGAGTTTACGACATGCAAGTGAAAGGCGTTCTAAATGTAATTTTTTTTTTTTTTTTTAGTTTGATTTATGGATGCTCTTTAACTAGTATTGTCCTTAGCATCCAATTCTATATTGGGCGTGAAAGAACAGTAATTTTGCTCAGAGGCCTCTTTATCAGGCTTGAGGTTCCTTTACATGCCGTAAATCTACAACTTGGGACCATTGGCTTTACTTCCTTCCTGAAGGAAGCCATGCTATACCCCCACTGTTGAATCTTTGCACTTGACAGTTTGTGTGGCTTCGCGTAATGTTGGCTATATTGTGGTTGTGACGTTGCCAGAGTGGTTAGTAAACAACAACAGCTGATTGTTCTCCTTTATATCATGTCTAAGCTGCATACAAAAAGTGTACATAAGCAGCAAACGTCATTGAATCATAACTATTTCATATTATTATTATTATTATTATTATTATTATTATTATTATTATTATTAATTGAAAATAACTCAGCATAAACATTGCAAGTATGTAGAATAAATTAGCACTTTTGACAATACAGAAACAATAATGTAAACATGCCTGCTACAATGACGAGAAATAAAATAAATTATAAGCTGAGATAACAAAGTTATTTTCACTCATGCTGCGTTCCAGATGGTTCAGGAATTTTGTCCTCTTCCTTTTGAAGTTTCACTCCCTTGTAAATAACAGTTCTCTTGATTAGTTCAAGAGCTGTTGCAGTTCGTTGTATGGCTTTATCAGCAGGAATAGAGGGATGCCAATGAATTTTCACGTACTCCTCCTGTTCAAAGTATTCCCGGGTCCTTCTTAACAGCTCCAATGCCTGACTATTAAGTGGTTCATCTCAACGCAAAGGATTTTCACTTGTGAAAGATCACTCGATGTTCGGCATCGTTTTTGAGACATTGTTGCACTTCAAATCTTGTATAAATAATATGAATGAAATTACATAAAAAAGATATATATACGAACACCAACAATAACCACAAATATAAATAACAATGAACAATATTAGCTTGCAAAGAACAACTCACATGCTAGATTCACGAACTGAAACACGTGTTTGGAAATAGCTACATCCGGCAACAGAGCCGCTTCCAGTTCTGCTTCCGCTTTGTCATAAACCACCCGAAATGTTGCCTTGTGATTGGTTTAGGAAGTCTAATGGTTAAAGCTTTTCATCTGTTTTTTTGTGAGTGTACCAACTTAATCGCTAACTGTCAAGTGCAATGTTTCAACTGCAGGGGTAAAAGGATTTTTACGCCCAAAAAAATCCATCACCCTCCACTGAGTTTGAACCCACTATCTCGGGAACTAGAGACTAGCATGTTAACCACTATACCATGGAGGACGACACTAGATGTAAATATTGGAAAGGTATAATACAAGTACCATTCAGTAAGGTGACCTTGAAACTGTCTACATCCACCCTTTCAACTCGTCTTTCACTAGTCCCCTGCACTGGTGATAAACTCGCTTCAAGGTATTGACATCATGTGCAGACAATTGACAATGGCCGAATAAATCTGAAGACCCGTATAACAAGGTTGTCCATAGAAATAGCCTGTGGAGACCTCTTCATTCCGAATGACTTGTATAACTGATAAACTGTAAAAGTAGACAAAATCTTACTACACAAAAGATGTAGATCTTGTTAAAACACAATTTTTGTCAAATAAAACTTTTTGTGGCGTTCCACTTCCAATATATGCTTTAAAATTGGTTTGAATTTTCAAATACTTACATAATGCATTTTTCAAGTGGTAAGTTATTTGTTTTTGCTTGCGGTTATTCAAAGAGCATGGCGTTTCCAAACCATCACATAGCAACCTGCTTTTCATATACCTGACATGAATTGTGAAAATATGTAATGAAAGTTTATTGCAATTAGTAAGAAAAATAGTTTGTCGAATAGTGAATAGAGAAGGTCATGTGAGAATGTGGTCTATTGTTCAAGATATGCAAGAGATATCCCAAAAACTATGAAAGACGTTTTTCAGAAAGTAATCTTGTCATGTGAGAATGTGGTCTATTGTTCAAGATATGCAAGAGATATCCCAAAAACTATGAAAGACGTTTTTCAGAAAGTAATCTTGTTAATATTGTAATCTGTATAGAGTATTCAGTGTAAATTTTAAGGAATTATGTTATAATAATCAAGTATGAGAGCCTTACTCAGCATGAAATGTTTAGTGACTTAATACAGGGTTATTAAAAAAGAAGGAACAGACTTTAAATATTTGTTTCAAATAAACAATAATAGATGGCAACACATCACTTAATAGAGAAAAGTTCAAAATTTTATTTTATGTTTTCAAAATGAGCACCATTTGTTATGCGAGGACGACCACTGCTTTTCCGTTTGCTTACACAACCATCTTCTGCAAATTTATTGTATCAATGTAACTTTTTTATGACAAGGCGGCTCGATGAACTTACAGCGAAATACACGCTGCAGTGAAACAGTGGATTCACTCTTTGTATAATGCAGCACACAAAATGACTTTTCATGTGGCGTTGCCTCTTTCTCGTAAACAAACACAGCGTCGCTGTGGGCACTGAATGGAATAATAGGTGGGGCTTAAAACTTTGAACTTTCCTCTATTCAATGATGTGTTGTGTGTATCGCTATCTATTGTTGTTCATTAAAAATTAATATTTAAAATCTGTTCCTTCTTTTTGAATAACTCTGTATATTGAAATGTTGGCAGTTATGTGAAACAGCTCCAAAATTCCACCTAAATAAAACAACAGCAGTGCCACCATCGCAGTACATGATTAATCCTTGCCAGTTGCTATATCTGTTTGCATAAACTACATGTCAGAAGTTTTATAATAATTTGTTTACTTGTTTGCAGGAATTAAACAGAGTACGACGTGCTGCCATCTCATTTGGTTTCATAGAGCTTTTGGATGGGCTGGCAGCTATTTTCGAGCGTGAATGCACAGTGTTGCCAAACACTACCCATGTTGACTGTTCTCTTCAGCTCAGTCATGCTGCAAGCTGGCTGCGTAAGCCTCAGTGCAGGGACATTAAATATAACATTCCACCAATGAGGACAAATTTCAATGACAGTGAATAAAGAGACAGTTTTATGCTGTAGAAGATGATTGAATGTTTGTCTCTCAGTCATCCATAAGAATATTATACTGAATCTGTCGTGGAGAGTACTTTTACATCTTTTGCTTGTAATTTAATGGTTTGTTGTAGGTTCAGAATCAGATCAGTAAGATATAAATGTTCTATTAGCAACTTTATGAACACAAATTATCTCTTGTTTTACATTTTCAGCAAAAATGTTGTAAACAGAGGAAAAATATAAATTGGGGGGGGGGGAAGTTAGCCATCTACAGAGTGGTCCATGACATTATCTATGCCACTCGGTGACAAACTGGCCTATTGTCATTTCTGGCTGGTGAAAAGGGTCTGTTACTGAAGTTATAATTTTCGCATTGTGTACTAGTCAGCAACAATATGACTGTGTTAGTGGGAAGAGGAACTAAGCAGTTACAGAACAAGTGGACGGGGCATCAGAAGTGCAGTCGGGTAAAGAAAACATCCACAATTCTGAGTTGCAGTGAGACTGAGGCCTCTTGTTTTCATTTGTGCAACTGTACATTCCCAGTATCACTTTGCCCCTCACTCTCCTTTGAGCTCTAGCCATGACAACGATATGCATTGTCAACAAAACAGTGGTGACCTCCTCCAAATGCACTCATGTTACCATGCTAGCTTCTAGTTCCCGAGGTCGCGGGTTCAAACCTGGCGGAGAGCGATGGATTTTTTTTCGGGCGTAAAAATCCTTAGCATGGCTTCCTTCGGAAGGGAAGTAAAGCCGGTGGTCCTGTGTTGTACATTTGCGACACGTAAAAGAACCTCAAGCCTGATAGAGGCCATTGAGCAAAATTGCCAGTCTTTCACGCCCAGTATAGAATGGGACGGTAAGAACCACAGCAGTTAAGGGGCGTCCATAAGTAAAACTCAATTAAAATTAAACGCACTCATCATGGCTGACTAGTACTTACCTCGAATGTAGAAGGTGTTGAAAATTTGTTCCTTTGGTGCATATTCCTGGCATCTCCGAAGGAAACTGGCCTTTATATATGCAAGTTTGTCTACTGTTAATGTTTTGATTTCTCATACTATACTGTATTTTATCCTCGGAGTGTCTTTCTATACCTTATTTTTTAGATTTCCCCACAAATAAAAGTCAGAAGCTGACACACCAGGGGACCTAGTGTCCATTCTAAACCAGAGTGCCTCACTGTAAACAAACTTTTTGTATTATCCTCGCAAAAGTAGTTCGCAATCCCTGCGCCTAATGGCTGCTTGTTGAACATTGTTTCAATTTATAAAAGGATAACAATCAATTTTATAAGTATGTGAAAATGAGCATTTTACTTATGCTAATCACAATCCTCGGCAAAAGTGCAACACCCAAATCCGAATCCTCCAAAGATGACTTAGCTGCCATATTGATATCAGAACTACTCTCCAAAATAATAACAAGCTTATCCACAACACTGTCGCACACAAAACAAGTTCCTATATTTGATTCTCCTCTTCTATTATGTCTGTTCATATTCCCTGCGTGCTTTGATTACACTTCTCATTGAAATGCCTGTAAAATTGGATATTAGTTTCGTAATATGCACTAATGCAAGTGTCGGGTATTTTTCTGAGTTGAATATATTAAGTACTGTTTGTTTTTCGCCACTTTTTAACTGTTTCCCGCTTTTGTGTTTGAACAGTTTATTCGCACTACACGCACCTTCCTCTGCTTGAAAACTCAAATACCAACTGACTAAATCACAAGATTTGAGCATACGCATGCTATCGTATTATGAATGAGTGTTTGCTTATCATGTTTCCTGTGTTACGCAAAGTGTTTATTCGGTGCTCAGATAGCACCTCTGGGAATTTATTGCTGCATTTCTCGTATATGCAAGAGAATCGCAGTCATCCATACAGTTGGTAACTAACAAGCAAGATACTCTCAGCGTTAGTACAATAGCTGACGAAAATCATATTTTGTAATCTCTTAACAGTTAGTTATCTCTTACCTTTAGCAATGCATTCTTATGATAACCTCAATAAAATGCAGTTCTATACCTTTCCTGCCCTAATGTTTCATGATACAATACATGTATTGAGGAACTATTTACGTTGGTGTAAAAGAGAGTTTTTGGTTCGTGACAAGCAGAAGCACGTGCTTTTGTTTACATCAGAGGGAACTCTGGTTTTTAAATGGACAGTACTGGGCTGTAACCCTCTAACAACCCTCTCCTTGTATTTCCTTTATAGAATTCAAAGTTTTGTATGGGTAGTTGCTGAATCCTGCTGGAAGTAAACACTTTGACACTGGATATTGGTTAACTGTACAAAAAAGGTGTTGAGTATTTGTTATGTATCCCTCACAATTGATTGTGTTGTCAAAAAAATATAGGGCCTATAATCATATGTGAAGCTATAGTGTACTATATGGCAACCTTCTCATCGTGTAATGGTGTTTCATGAATTAGATGAGAATTTTCTGTACTGCAATATCTATTGTTTTGCATTATAACTTGACCATGTAAGTGTAACCTTGTTTCTTCAGTGAAAATAATAAATTTGGGATTCACAATGCCACCAGCGACACTTTATAAAACCTAATTACAAAAATTCACATGATTCACATCTCTAGGTTGTAATATCACACTGTAGGGTTTAAATTTAAGAATTTTAGTAGCTGTAGGGATTAGATTAGTTAGCAGTTATTGCTGGAGTTTTTTCGATCTCTCGCACATCAGCCTAAAAGGCTTATTGGCAGTCCCATTGGAAAGGATACCTTCATTTTCCAAAATCTGTTCCCTGAACAAGTTGTACTAACCTGGTTCCAATATCAGCATCCTTTCTTAGATCTTCCATGGTTATACAAGGGTCATCCAGAAACTTAAGTCCCGATCGCGTCCAGAGATGGCACCACTAGTTGGATAGGAATGTACATGTGCAGCAGTAGAGAGGAAGCATGTGGGAATAATGCAGTACAGTTTCAGTCTTGTGATTATCGCACAGTGCTCGGAGAAAATTGCCTCTCCAATATTGTCTCCCGCCAACTACGAGGTTCGTACAGTCATCTGACTTTTGCACGCTCAAAAGCAATCTCCAGCAGAGATCCATCATCAGTTGTGCCACGTGTATGGACACGACATTATGTGCGACAATATGGTATGATAATGAAGCAGGCAAATCACTGAAGGACGAACCAATATTCACGATGACTGTAGTGGCCGACCGTCTCTGGTGATGCCAGAACTGATGGAATGTGTATGACAAGCAATTATTGCTTCACAATTTCAGAAATCTCTTGTCAATTCCCCCAGATGTCTCACTTTTATACGAAATTGTCTCCCAGTGGCTTGGTTTTCATAAAGTGTGGCAAGATGGTTGCCAAGGCAACTGACTGATGAACACAAAACGAAACGTCTGGCCACAACATTGACATTCCTACATCGATACGCAGAGAAAGGGGACGAGTTTCTTGACAATTTTGTCACTGGGGATGAAACATGGGTGTTGCATGCCACACCAGAGACTAAGCAACAATGCATTGGTGGCATAGTGGCTCATCTGTGAAGACCAAATTCAAGCAGACAACCTCTGTCAAAAAAATCATATGCACTGTCTTCTGGGATTGACATGGTATCCTGTGTGAGTTTTTACTGCGAGGGGAGACTAAATGCTGATTGTTATTGTCAGATATTGCATAAACTGAGGAGGGCAATCCAGAACAAGAGACGTTACGCTATTGCGTGACAATGCAAGATCCCATACAGCCAATGTCACATGAAATGTGTTGAATCAGTTTGAATGGGAGACCATCCGCCCTACAGCCCTGACCTCTCCCCAAGTGATTTTCATCTCTTCCATCTCATGAAGTGTTTTGTGGCAGGAAAACGTTTCCACAATGACGCTGAAGTGCAGAATGAAGTGACTTCGTGGCTCCAGACATTGGCAGCAGACTTCGATGACTTGGGCATATAATCGATGGTGCACCATTACGATAAATGCCTCAACAATGGTGGTGACTATGTTGAAAAGTAGCCAGTGAATATATGTAATTATTCCAATAAATATGCCTTATTTAGTGATAATTTTGTTCTCTGTATGGCTCATCAGATGACTGTTGTAGAAAGAGTTAAGTCTCTTTCTTGCCAGGAATGGGTAATCAAAGAGGATATGCGAGGCAGTTTCCTCAACCTCTTTGCACATTCTACAGATGGGTTCATCCTTGTAGAGTCCTGTTTTAAGTAGATGTTTCCTGAAGTGACGATGTTCAGAAATTAATACAACTACTTTCCTTATTCCTATTCTATCCAATCTCACAAGAGATGAGGTAAGAGTGTTGCATGGACCTAAGACCAGTTTCCTGGCTTGTCACTGTCCAGCATAGGTTTACCACCTGAGTTGGTATATTTCCCTAATCTATGCTTTTACCAAGGTTTTGGCAGTACATGTACTGATTCCAACCATGGGTTTGGGGCCCTTTTTAGCCAGCTGATCAGTTTTTTTCATTTCCATAGATGCCCTGGCACCCACCGCATTTTGAGCCTGTTTGCGAGATGACAAGGCAATCGGGGCATTTAGGCATTCCCATACCAGTTTTGATTTTACCTGTCTGAAGAGAGTGCTTTTCAAGCACTTTGGCTGTCTGTGAGGATGAGAATTTGTTTGCCATGGTAACCTTTCTCTAGACCTCTTAGAGCACAGCTCAGGATAGCAAATACTTCTGCCTGAAAGATTGTGCAATATTTCTCAAGGCTTATACAGAAAGCCAAAAGCTATGAACCGGCTGCGCTGTGCTTTTCCTGTCCGCATCCTCAGTGTTCGTCGTCTGCTGCTATCATAGAAAGGCGTGGATGAAACCATACAACGTTTTTAAAACTACTTACCAGAAACTGACTCACACTGACCGCTACCTTCACAAGAACCCCAACCACCATCAAGACAAAAGCATTCCATGATTAAAACCCTAGTAGACTGAGCTACATGCATTTGTGAACCGCAATACCTACACCAAGAACTTCAGCACTTAGACAAAGCACTCCAAGAGAATGGCTACTCAAAGGTGAAGAGCGTTGCACCCTAAGAGAAGTTCTGTCAATATACAAACAGCTGCAAGCGGTAGAAAGGTCAAGGCTTTCCTCCCATACATTAAATCAGTCACTGACTGCATCAGCAAATTACTCAGACGTCACAACATTGACACCATATTCAAGCCCACTAAACAGATCTGCAATACACTCCATTCAGCCAAAGGTTCTAGAGATCCACTGTGCACAGCAGGAGTATACAGAATATGTGTTCATGTGGTAAAGTATATATTGGAACCACACAACGAAGTATAATAACTCGCATTAACAAACATAGAAGATATTGTCGTCTGGGTCAAACAGAAAAATTGGCAATTGCAGAACATGCCATACTCGAAGAATGAGAACATATCATTCAGTATGTAAACACAGTTATCCTGTCATCAATCTCTCATTACAATTCACATTTATATCGCAAAGCCATTGAAATACATCAACCGCAAGGAGGAAGGTCTAAAACTAAACAGAATATGGCAAACAGCACTAACAAAAGTCAAAGTGAAGCATTTTACCCTAACCAATCAGACGTCAGCAGAACGCAGCACTCCATCTACTCAAGCCCAGCTCACTGCCAACCCAAACCAATCATCGCAGACCACCCCACCGGCTGCTGGTATAAATACCGCAGTCCAGAGTGCATCAAGCACAGTCTCTGTCGAAACTTCTGCCAGAACACTTTGACCTCCTCACTGCCACTGAAGATGTTTGCCATAGTCGCAGATGAAACATCTGGGAAGAAGGAGGAGCCCAGTAGATTACGACCCACAAACCCAAATACTTCATTTAATAAAGAATTAATCCTTTTTTGTACAAATAATGCCTCAACACAGTGATTTAGGAAACTCAGTTTATTTCCATTTCTTGTCAAAGTGGCATAGCTCCCTCTCTCACTAGACCCCTCAATTAATATACACTAGTTTCTTTATGTAAATTTTCTTCCAAGTGTTCAACCCAGAAGATATTGCAACCTTCAAGTTCTTGAAACCAGCACCAGAGCTACCTCGCCTGGATAACTCTTTGGATCCAGCAATGGATGCTAGCTGACGATGTGGACAACGCTTGCGAAACATGTTCTAGATAAAACAAGGTAAATGGGGCAAGCTGTGTTGTGTGGAAGCTACCATATAATTCAATTTATGTAATTTTGAAGTAGCTGGAAATTGCCAAAATCTGAAATTACATATGTATTTTAGACAAGGAATTGGATAATTGTAAATACATAAGTGTGGTTCATGCATGTCCGATTCTCATGTGCAATGTCTGTGACCCACATTTGGGAGGTCCCGGGATGGATCGCAGCAATCTCCCACTCTGACCAATAGGTTTTTCCCAGGTCGTCAGGAGTGGTTTTTTTCACCCCCTGAATTTCCTGTCCCTCCATTTTGTTCCCTTGATCATTTCATTCATCCTGTTTCAGTGTGGTGTGGCAGGGGAAAAGGATGCTCTCTCTGAACTTTCTTCGTCCCTTGGTCTTTGGCTGATTGCCAGAGTATAAGGACTGCCTGGGCATTTATATCTGGAACTGTAGGGACCCTGTCATTGCTGTGTTGTCACTCCTGGTTCCGGTTGCCCGGTGTCTCCCTTCACCTCATTCCTTCCCCATCCGGCATAGATACAGTATCCGAATTCCTGGATTGGTGCCAAATCCCTTTGGCTTCACAATCCAATCCAATGTGTAGTGGTGCATTTTCCCCTCAAGTACGGCATGTGAAAAATTACTAAGTGGGCACAATCCCATTTTCATTTTGCCACTCACATGATACTGTTAATAGACACTTTTGTTCTTTTATTTTCAGCTACTAAGTATGTGAGATACTCACTGCCAGCCATGACAAACAAACATTTAAGTGGTTTTTGGAAAATTAAGGTTTACCTTAAATGAATATATAAAAATCAGTTATATTAATATTCTTTTGCACTTGGATACAAAGTGTAGATAAAATACTGAATAATCATTACAAAATTTTATACAGTTTTTACGAACAAGCTGTGCTCACAAGTGTGTACTAGCCAATAAAACTACAGATATTTACATTTTTAACTAACAGATGGCATTCAAAGTATCTCCATATCTCTTTGGTAGACTAATGAACAGAAACACTAATGTACCATTAGAGCAAATAAGGATATGTCACCTGATACATCTCATAATAGAGTGACATGCGGCGAGAATGAATCATCTGCAAAAAATATGTTTATTTCCTATTCATGAAGCTGCTGACATTGCAGCAATAGGCAAGCTGAGAAGAAGGAAAGGTCAGACACCCAGGGGAGGTAAACAAACCAAAGTGTACCGTTGAATACCGAAGTGAATAGGTTGTCAGTTTGTAAGATCAGGTGACAGGTCTGTTTCCTACAATGTGACTTACACCACAGAAGTTAAAAAGCATCGATAAATAAAACCCAGTTTTTACTTTCTCTACTACGTATAGCAAGTAGGGGAAGTATTGTATTCCAACCAAAAATTCGATACCGAGATTTCACTGGAAATACATGTTTTGAGACCCTCTGAATCCAAAAAAAGCATTTTTGGAAACGTGTCCGTGTGTGTGTGTCTGTCTGTCTGTCTGTGAACAGCATAACTCAAAAATGAACAGTCGGATAAACACCAAACTTGATATTTAGATTCAGTATCTTCCAGAGATACGACACAAAGGTTTTCAAGACCCCCCCACTCCAGATTACCCTTTACATGGAACATTTTTCGAAAATTTTAATTTTGTCAAAAATGGCTCTTAACGATTTTGATTAAAATATCATATGTTTAAGATATTTTCATGACAAATGAAATGTATATCTCAAATTTTCTGGGAATGTCTCCAAAAGTATTCTTCATTGTGAACAACTTTTGCATAACTGGTAAACCATAGACAAAATTGTACTACACAAAAAATGTAGATCGCTTTAAAATATACAATTTATGTCATATACATTTTTTTTGATGAGTGAACCATTTTCGAGATATTGCTTGTTATTCCCTTAAATTTTTCAATACTTTTACTTTTTCTCAAATTCGTTATTCATTTTTTTCTGTCCTGGTAATGCAAAGAGAATGGAATACTCCACATAGCAACCAGCTTTTAAAATATTTGACTATCGCTTAAAGCCTACCAATTCCCCTTGCATCTACAAGAAAATTAGCAATAAGATTAACATGAAGCATATGGAGAATAAGCGTTTGTAAAAATAGTTTGTACATGAGTAGAGAAAGTCATGTGAGTGTAACACATCAGATTTTTATTTATAGCATCAGAAACCTTCTAAGATCAAAGAAAATATACAATATACTACCAAAGAGGTATGTAAAGAGATGGAATTGCATGATTAAGAATTGGTGTGGAGGTTAAAAGGGCAAAAAATGGATTTAAGGCAAATATCCGTTGTGGGGGTAGCGGTAAAATTATAGTGAGTGGATGAATCGCTATATGAGATATACAGAACTAAAATTTTAAGTAAAAGAATGGCTTGTAATGAACAGAACAATATTAGATAAACGTTGTAATACCATAGGCCAATACTTATTTAAAGTAAATAACAAATGCAAATGATGTAGAATAATGTACAAATTACCAGATGGGCATCCATATGAATAAGTGGTCATGGCCAACTTCGCTGGGTACTTTACACAAGGGTCACTCTGAAAGTTTTGGGAATGAACGCTTTATAAATTTAGATCTGATCATTGCATTCTACACGTCTCATCCTTTCCAACCGCTTTTCAAATGCCATTCTTTGTAAGCAGTCACTGCAGCTTCAGGTGCTTCAGATCATTGGCCTTGAATTTTTTCTTTTATTTTGGGGAGTATAAAAAAGTCACATGGGCCAGTTTTGGACTGCAGGGAGGATGGGGCAAATATTTGACTCCTGAAGAAATTGGGTTGTTTCTAGTGCAGTGTAGGCAGAGGCATTGTCTTGGTGCAACAAAATTCCACACAGACCAGTCTTAGGACACTTTATTCTCAATTTCATTGAAGGCTTGTGGCAGGGGTCTAGTGGTATACCATCGACAGTGAATCTTTTGTCCCTAAAGCGGAATTTTCACAATATTGCCACTAGCCGAGAAAAATAAATAGATCTTCTTGCATCACTTTCGTTCAGGAATCTTCTGGGAACACCCAGACTGATGAATGGCTTTCCTCGCCTGTTAAAATTGGATCTTCCCTCATCAAATTCTTTTATCATTTCCTTGCACCACCACACATACACCCTAAGACAAGAAAAAAAACAGGAGCAGATTCTGAAAGCATATATTTGTCCAAGTCCAAATCATTTCCACGGCTGGTTCACAATGGTGTTTCGGGACGCTTACCTTTAGCTTCGTTCTATTGTCACCTTTCATATTGAATCTCAGCTATTGAACATGTACTGACAGCCAAATGGTTATAAACAGGTATATAGCAATGAGGCCTACTGAGGTTCGTATCCTGAGCATGATTTTTTACTTTCTCTACTACGTATAGTAAGTAGGGGAAGTATTGCATTCCACCCAAAAATTCGATACCGAGATTTTGCCGGAAATACATGTTTTGAGACCTCCTGAATCCAAAAAAAGAATTTTTGGAAACATGTCCGTGTGTGTGTGTCTGTGTCTGTGAACAGCATAACTCAAAAACGAACAGTCGGATAAGCACCAAACTTGGTATTTAGGTTCAGTATCTTCCAGAGATGCGACACGAAGGTTTTCAAGAAAATCCCCCCCACCCCAGACTACCCTTTACATGGAAGATTTTTCGAAAATTTTAATTTTTTCAAAAATGGCTATAACGATTTTGATGAAAATATCATATGTTTAAGATAATGTCATGAGAAATGAAATGTATATCTCGAATTTTCTGGGAATGTCTCCAAAAGTATTCTTCATTGTGAACGACTTTTGCATAACTGGTAAACCATAAGAGATGGACAAAATTTTACTACACAAAAAATGTAGATCGTGTTAAAATACACAACTTATGTCATATACATTTCTTTTGTTGAGTGAACCGTTTTCGAGATATTGCTTGTTATTTCCTTAAATTTTCCAATATTTATACTTTTTCTCAAATGCGTTATTCATTTTTTTATGTCCTGGACATGCAAAAAGAATGGAATGCGCCACATAGCAACCAGCATTAAAATATTTGACTATCGCTTAAAAGCTACCATATTTCCCTTGCATCTATAAGAAAATTACCAATAAGATTGACATCTCGATTATCATGAAGCATATGGAGAATAGGCGTTTGTAAAATTAGATTGTACAAGAGTAGAGAAAGTCATGTGAGTGTAACACATCAGATTTTTTGTGAAGAAAAATGCAATGTTTATTATGCATATTATAACAGTTTCCAAATGCAAAGGCTTATTTGATTTCAGGGAATTTATGCTCTCACATAAAACTCAAACACACTCCTTTTTGTTTTCAAACTGAATAAGAAATAAGTATTATAGTCCTAAATGAAAAAGCAAATAAAAATATTAACTAACTTAATATCAGGTGTGCAGAAGTGCAGTGTCCCGCTGAGGGGTGGACAAATGTTGTCACTCGAACCAGATCGATGACGAACATTCTCTTCCCTGGATAACTGCACCCACCTCATATCCGTAGATATAGGGCTTCTAGTGTTCTTGCAGCCTGAGACACAGTATCCAGCAACATTCACTAATGTAAGGAGAGATCTCCTTGTAGCTTTGTCTTTATATGTGCGCTCAACCATAGCAAAACATATCATGCAGAACTCCAAGGATATGAGGTGTGCATGCATGATTATGCCAGCGCTATTCATAACAGAAGAATGGGATGGAGAGTTTGCACATACAATATTAAGTGAATTAAATATTAGCTTTTCACATTAGAATTGTTACTAATATAGCATTTGTTTGTGTTTTTATGTAGAGTGTCTTAAAATTAATAGATATGTTATACCTGAAAAACATATAACATTACCATATATTTAACAAATTAAAATAATAAAAAAGCATACACCAAAGATTCGACCCAGGTTGTTCCAATTATAAGACATGTGTGTTTCACACTCGGCTACCATGCTTACAACCAAATTGAAAGACATCTTCCTACTTATTTGTATAACTTTGAAATGAATGCAGCATCAACAAATGCTTCCGACATTTTCTGAATTGAACTCCCTCTCTGGCTGTTGCTCATTTATTTTGTCTTAGGGTGTACCTGTTTCTGCTCATTCGTGAGGCGGTGTTTTATTTATTTCATCCATTGAAGCAAACTACATTGATATAGGACATGTCAAGTTCTTAGTATACAAATATTCATTCACACACACAGTTCTGGGATCCGACTGCAGAGCTTCCTGACAAGAAGTTTTTCAGGTTGGTGTTCATAGCTGCCAATCCAATATTCAGGGTTTCTTCAATCTGATATGTACAACAATGATCTTCCTGCAGCATGCACTCTGCTTTCATCTGTTGTTGCTGTAGCCAGTATCCTTTCCTCTTCTAAACTCTGCAGATCATCACTAAATCATGGATTGTGAAGGGCAAAGTTCCCTAAATGCCTGATGCAGTCTTTCAAGGCATTTTCTCTTTCCTATGTTGACTTTTAAGTCATGAAAATCATAGCTTGGAAATGCTTTTGCTTTAAATCCATCCTAGCATAACAACACCTGCATGCACATACACAGAAGTGCTGACAGAGCGCACCCTGGCTTACGCACATTATTTCAAACTAAAGATAGGAAGACCTGCCTTGGCTTACAACTCATTGTTCTAAGACCACTGTAGCCATTTATATAAAAAAAAAAGGTTATTATTGGTGAGAAAATAAACACACATGAATTTCAACATTTATTTGTCAGTCAGTGCAAAACACTTGCATTTACAGCAGGCATTTCACTTGTAACATGGAGGGATACATCTTTTTTAAATCTTTATGGTACATTCACATTTTTGGCTGTCAACGCTTGAAGCTTTGATTTCTTGGACGAGTACGGAAATTATATTCTTGAGACCAGCAGCCATTTCAGCAGCTGAGTATGGAACATCCAGTGTTGGAACGTGGACGAACATTGTACGTAGGCAGTCGATACTTAGAGAAGTATAATAAATGAATTCGCATAGATATCTGAAACATTATGAGAAACAATCATTTAAAATGGGAATTACTCCTAAAAAAGTGGTTTAAGGGAAGTTCAAACCATCTAGGAAAACATTCTTGTAATAATATAGTCTAAATAAATAGTAACAGTGTAAATACACGCCTGAGCACTTGCTCTAGTTGCCCTAGCAGATAATTGTTTCTAAAGTTCTACAAACTTCAGGCACTTTACGACCATTTCATTCCTTCCTCCAATTTTAGTTATTCTTTTGTTCTCTAGCCAGTAACCAACCATGAACTAATTAAGTCTGTAGGCTTGCATTTTTCAAATTTCAGCATTGATTTGTAATAGACACAATGTATACAATATCAGACCAAATGTTTAGAGGCTAAGAACACAAAAATTATTCAGGGACAAATTTGTGCTTTGTCCAAGATTTGACGAGGGCATTCTGCTAGCTCAGTGATTTTGTTTGCGGCTCTCATGCTGAGAGTATATGGTTCGATTCCTGGCTCTGGGGTGGCAGTTTTAATTTGGCTCTATCCTAGACTTTACCTCTTGACTAGCTAGCATTCTATCACCACCCTACTATCAGAGGGAATGGATACTGCTCACTAGATCCTTTTTTTTAGTAATAATTAATACCCATTCTTACTACATACAGCACCAAAGGCAGTGACACTGATGATAATTTCAAAGGAAACATTCCAGGTCTAAGTTTAGCGTACCGCCACAGCATTTGCCAGTTGGATGGTCTGGGTAGGACTTGAGCTGCAGACCTCCAGTTCATAAATATGTGCCTTAAACACCTCATACGAGGGGTTATAAAAAAAAAAATGGGAATTTTCTAATTTTGCGAGCTTTATACATCCAATGTTCAAAACTTTTGTTTCATCTTGTTGGTACACATGTACCTGATGTATGTTTGCATTTTCAGCTGTTTTGAATATTTAGTTTATTGCTGAAAGTCGATAAAGTTATGTGTGTTTTCGAGTGCTCTGCAAATTTTTGCTTGAAAAACGGAATAAAGTGCAGCACTGCATTCAAAATGTTGACTGTGGCTTTTGGCAAATCTACTATGAGTAAGACAAAAGTTTACAAGTGGTATAAATGTTTCAAAGAAGGTCGAGAAGACGAAGATGACCGACCGACCAACCTGGACACCCTAGCACATCAATTACTGATGACAATGTGGAAGAAGTAAACAAAACGGTTCTGGAAAATCGCCAAATCACCATCAGAGAGGTTGCTGGTGATGTTGGCATATCCTTTGACTCATGCCAAGCAATTTTATCGGATGTTTGGGCATAAAACATGTACCAGCAAAGTTTGTTCCGAAATTGTTGAATTTCGACCAAAAATGATGTCGCGTAGACATCGCTCAGGAATTGCTGAATGAAGTTGAAAACGATCCAGAACTTCTAAAGGTGACGAAACATGCATATGGGTATGACGTTGAAACTAAGGCCCAATCGTCCCAATGGAAATGCCTGAGGAGCCAAGACCGAAAAAAATGTGACAAGTTCGATAATACGTGAAGGTTCTTCTCACTGTTTTCTTTAATTACAATGGGATAATGCTCCTATTGCAGGAGTTCCTGCCTTATGGTTGTAGGGCCAATAAGGAGTATTACCTGGAAGTTAGGCGCTGTTTGCGTGAAGCAATCCAAAGAAAATGAATTGTTGCAAAACCACTCATAGAAATTGCATCACGATAATACACCTGCTCACACCTCATTGCTTGTTCATGACTTTTTGGCAAAAAAAAAAAAACAAAACCGTTACGCTGCCTCAACCACCGTATTCACCGAACATGGCCCCCTATGACATCTTTCTATTCCTGAGGCTGAAGAGAACCATGAAAGGACGATGTTTTGTCACCACTGATGAGATAAAAAAAAGAATCGCTAAAGGAACTAAACACCATAACGAAAAGTTAATTTCAGAAGTGCTTCCAAGATTGGAAAAAGCGCTGACACAAGTGTATTATATCTGAGGGGGATTACTTTGAAGGGGACAAAGTTGATGTTGATGATTAAATAAAAATTCTTTAAGAAAAACAAAAATTCCTGTTACTTTTTGATCACACCTCGTATAACCTGTTGGTTCTGCCCACTGGGTGCCTCCAACTAATAAATGTGTCCAGTCATAACTTGGTGGAACAAGGTTTCCCCGAAGGTCATTGACCATATGAGGAGCATTGAAACGACGTCAGTAGTTTTGATCAATATGTATCTGGACTATTGCAGATGAACAAGGAACCATCTGTCTATACATTTCAACTTGTGATACAAGTTAATGAAGCAGTGATTAGGAGTCATTGAAAGTTCACCATGATACTGGGTGAGCAGGTTCGCACAAGTACTTGAGAATTGTGTAACAAATGGTTGGGGCAGTTGTTAGTTATTATTTTTTCCGCATTACCAATAATCAGAAATTTATTACAGCAGTTAGGCGCTAAATGAACTGTATGATTATGAATAAAGATAAAAGGTTTATTTAAGATAAGGTGCCTTATTGACAACTTCCCTAACTCTTACAGATTTCATTTTTACTTCTCTACTGTGTATTGTAAGCAGGAGAAGCACTATATTCCACCTAAGTATTTGATGTTGAGATTTCACTGGAAATAAATGTTTTGAGGCCCCCTGAATCCAAAAAGGATAATTTTTAGAAAAAAGTTGCTCTGTGTGTATGTGTGTGAACAGCACAACTCAAAAATGAAAAAAATATACATGATTTTCAAAACATCCCCCCCCCCACTTCAAAATACCCTTTCTCAAGAAAACTTTGATTTTCTAAAAAATGGCTCTTTAACGATTTGGATTAAAACACCATATGTTTAAGATATTTTCATGACTAGTGAAATGTATATCTTAAATTTTCTGGTAAATGTTAAGCGATAGTAGATAGTAAAAAAAAAAAAAATATCTGATGCGTTATACTCTCATGACTTTCTCTACTCTTGTACAAACTATTTTTACAAATGCTTATTCTCCATCTACGTCATGTTAATCGAGATAAACATTTGCAGACTATCTTATTGCTAATTTTCTTGTAGATGTAAGGGGAATATATATTTACAAGGGCAATATAGAAATACAGTAGCCTTTAAGCATAGACATATCTCTTAATAGCTGGTTGCTAGGTGCAGCACCATTCCCTTTGCCACAGATTAATACTCTTTGCATATCCAAGACAAAAAAATGAATAACGAATTCCCATTTGAGAAAAGTATTGAAAAATTTAAGGGAATAACAAGCAATATCTCGAAAATGGTTCACTCAACAAAAAAAATATATATGACATAAATTGTGTATTTTAACGCGCTCAACATTTTTTGTGTAGTAAAATTTTGTCTATCTCTTATGGTTTACCAGTTATGCAAAAGTCGTTCACAATGAAGAATACTTTTAGAGACATTCCCAGAAAATTCAAGATATACATTTTATTTGTCATGAAAATATCTTAAACATATGATATTTTAATCAAAATCATTAGAGCCATTTTTGAGAAAATTAAAATTTTCGAAAAATGTTCCATGTAAAGGATAATCTGGGGTGGAGGGATTTTCTTGAAAACCTTCGTGTCGCGTTTCTGAGTTATGCTGTTCACAGACAGACACACACACGGACATGTTTCCAAAAATGCTTTTTTTTGGATTCAGGGGGTCTCAAAATATGTATTTCCGGTGAAATCTCGGTATCGAATTTTTGGGCAGAATACAATACTTCCCCTACTTACTATACGTAGTAGAGAAAGTAATACTACATAAAACTTTTTTTGTGGTATGAGTCATTTCAGAGATATCCATTATTAGTGGTTCGAACTGTTCAATCCTTGGACATTTTTTTAAAGTCCTGTTGTTTTTCAGCTTTCTCGTGATGTCATGGAAAGAGTATGGAATTTTAAGGCCAGTGTATGGCGTCCTGTTCTAAAACATTTGACTATCACTACGTATGTATAACAAAATGTGTAATGTAGCTATTTCCAGAAAGGTTTACGTTTATTAATATGAAGTGGATAGAAACATATTTCAATGCAGGTATGTTGCTGCCTATTTTTTGTAAGAACTCTTACCTTCCAGCATCCTTGGACTTGCAGATGGGCACATTGGTACATCCATTAGCCTTGTTACAGACAACCTCCACGTCAAACAGTGGCTGCAGTACCTCACTTTTCTGACGAGGATGCTCACAATTCGGTGGGAGCTTGCCGTTTACATCAGGTCTACAGTAGCCTTGTTTGTGAGCCTGCATCTCCAGTGTGAGAGCTGACGCTATGCTTGACACTCCAACATGTACCACCAGCTGTAACACCACATCATTCGTAGAGATGACAGTTCTGTGCTCAAGCTTAATCTATACTAGAGTATACTGCGATACTAGTTTGGTAAGCACTTGATATGGATCGAGGAATGAGAGTGAAAAAAATGTGGTGCTTGCACCGAGTTTTTTCAATTTCTGAGATACTATTATGTTTACCAAATGTGTATTGCATCGTATACATACATGATGGTATTTATACCAATTGAATTATATTGAGATATTAGCTGAAATACAGCATATTTACGGGAATCTAATGTGCACGTTTTTTGACCAAATGTAGTACTCAAAATCGTGGTGCGCATAGATTCAACTGCAAATCCATTCCGTAGAACACCAGTAACTTCAAATTTTTTGTTTATTACATCACAATGGATTGCTGGAGTTAACATGCATCTGGAAACTTGCGACAAGCTAGCCACTCATTTATCATTCGCCTATTATTGAGTGTTTTTTTAGATATGATATGGAGAGCAAGGACAAACAGAGAAAAACGTTTTATGATGCTTTTTTAAAGTGTAAAGTAATCCTTTATGGTGAAAAAAAAAAAATGGTAATAGAAGGACAGGAAGGAAGTTCAATGTATTAGAGAGCAATGTTTGCTTGTGGCGAGTAGGAAGAAAATTATGGGTCCTGAAATTGAAGAAGTGTTGGAATTTGTGCGTGAAAGGAGGAACAATGGGCAACCTGTGACTAGTGATACTATACGAAAGAAAGCTAAAGAAGGGGCTGAAGTTCTAAATATTCCGAAACAAGAGTTTAAGGCTAGCCATGGATGGGTGGATTGTTTCATGCAGCGGACGGGTTTATCTCTAAGACGCTGTACAACAATGTGTCAGAAGCTTCCTGCATATTTTGAAGATAAACTACAAACGTTTCAGCGGTATATCATTTCACTTTCGGACAAAAAAAAGTTTCTATGGGGCAAATAGGCAGTGCTGATGAGACGCTAATTTGGTTTGATATGCCATGGAACTATACTATTACTGAGAAGGCGACAAATGTTGTCCTCCGTGGTGTAGCGGTTACCATGCTAGCTTCTAGTTCCCGAGGTCGCGGGTTCAAACCCGGCAGAGGGCAAAGGATTTTTTTCAGGTGTAAAAATCCCTAGTATGGCTTCTGTAGATTTACGGCACATAAAAGAACCTCAAGCCTGATAAAGAGGCCCCTGAGCAAAATTTCTAGTCTTCCACGCCCAATATAGAATGGAACGCTAAGGACCACAGCAGTTAAAGAGCGTCCATAAATCAAACTCAATTTAATTTGAAGGGGACAAAGGAAGTTACCATCAGGGTGCGAAAAACAGTGCGTAACACTAATTTTGTTCTTTAACAATGTGTCACCTAACAATAGGACACTTTCAATTCTATAAACTGATGGTTTATATATACGACAAATCCATTGTATTAAATAAATTTAAATAAAATACCTATTTTCTGTTATTGATGCGCTTTAATTCGATACAAGCACTTTTTTTTACAATTTTAAGTTTCAAATATGGAGTAAGCATTAGATTCGCATAAATACGGTATATATATACATATTACTGATGTTACTTGTAGAAGATGGTTCACCTATTGATGCTATGGGTGTTTGTAAATAAGTATTGTTGTCCAGGTTGTAATTTTATAGTTATGTTAGCAATTTGATTCATTTTTACTTCATTATGGAAAAAGTAATAGATAACGTGTCCAATGATGTGGAAATCAAAGAGGCTTGAAGAAGTGGATGGACCAGTTACCGAAGAAAACAAAACAGAGGTATGAGTTGGCATATACTTCAGTCTGCAAATGGTTAAAAGAAAAAAGTGTAGATATTAATGAGAAGAATGTATTGGCATATTTCGTTTTAAGTAGTAGTAAATTGATGAGTCCAGGAAGTCTGGAGTCAAAATTCTTGACGTTGAAAAACTGTGATACACTTAAATGATGGAATTGATATTGGAACTTTCATTAAGTTAATGTTGGTATTGTGATGGTTTTACTACTGCACTAATGCTTTTGGTCATTTCTTTCAGCATTGATTTGTTTGTTTCCATAGTAACAATATTGGTAAGTACCAAACATTAGTTTACATCGTGCAAAAATACTATAAAGAGGATATTTGCATGTCTGTGCAGGGTAAACTAAAAAAATCACTCAACCGATTTTGATAATTCTTTCAAACAGTCACAGGCTATATAATGTTTGTTTTTAATATTCATGTCGCCAAACTTCAATCCCATTTTGTTGAATAAGTATATCAGAACTTACTATTAAATTGGTAGCATGGCTTCCTTCAGAAGGGAAGTAAAGCCGGTGGTGCTGTCACAGATTTAAGGCACGTAAAAGAACCTCAAGCCTGATAAAGAAGCCTCTGAGCAAAATTACCGTCTTTCACGCCCAATATAGAAAGGTACGCTAAGAACTATAGCAGTTAAAGAGTGTCCATAAAAAAAAAAAAAAAAAAAAAAAAAAAAAAAAAAAAAAACCACTCAACTCTTTGTTACAAAGGTGTCAAATATTTACATTAGCTTTACACATCTTATAGAGGTGATCTCAAGAGATAATGTCCAGTTAAGAAATCAGTGACTAGTCTCAATGTAAAAAGTTCTTTAACTCTTTAGAAAGCTCTGAAAGTAAATTCCAGTACTTATCTTTTTCAGAACACACTCACATAAACTCCCACATTCATATTACCAGATTCAGCATGGACCACCAGCTTTACTGCACTTCCAAAATAAGCCATACTAAGAATTTTTACACGTGAAAAAATCCATCACACTCTGCTGGGTTTGAACCTGCGATCTTAGGAACTAGAAGCTATACCTTTTTCACTATAAGCTGAAAGGAGAAGTAAACAAAACCAGTGACAAGACAGCACCTCATTGTCTGGTGGGCAAACTACAACCTTTCCTGCTGGTATGTCGTCTCTTCCTCTACAAAAAACAGTTTGGTTCATATCGTAACATTTTGTGGTTATTCTCGTGCACAGAAATAAAAGTCATTATTGTAACAGTTCAATTTATGAAACTAAATGTGTTTGTAGATTCACCTATAACTACATGAACTGTTATATCAGAGGGTTTAAGAGGCTATGCACAGGTGCTGCAGTTCGTTTCCGGTTTCCGGCTGAGAATCTCTGCTACTGTAGAAAACATAAACGAGGGAAATGGAAAGATGACAATTGTGTTAAATGCTTTTAACAAATTCTGTGAAAAGTATCCACCTTTGACAATGAATATGGTTGGTCATTGTTTAGCAATAATTGAACTTTGTCAGTGATGCAGAATTGTTGCTCGGATAGCTTGGGTCGCGTTTGTTTTCTGTTGTGTTTTAACCTATAGTGTTAATCATTATTTAACTTGTTACTCATAAAAGGTTAAAGCAAAGGTGGTATACTGATATTAGCCATTAAATGAATGATTTATAAAGCCTGAAGTTAAGAACAGTTTAATCCAGTACCTTTAATCACAGATGCAAAACTGTTCAGGTACAAACTTTTATTTGTCTACTTTTAGCATTATGTGTTAGAAGTTTAGGATGTAAGGTAAAATATAGGAATAAGACATACAATGTTTAAAAGCTAATGATTCCCAAGCTGCACAATATACTGTATTCGCATTGTCTGAAACAATTTCCTCTCATGGGTCTTAGTTCCCGTCATCCTCCACGTGGTGCTGCCAAGTGCTGGCGGAGTGATACATTTAAGTTAGGTTTACTTCTCCTTTCAACTTATAGTGAAAAAGGTATAGCATGGTAGCCCTAGACCATGGAGGACAAATCTGTAACGAAGAGAAAGAAACATAAAAACATATCGAATTAGATTGCATTTTGGAGTCCCTTTTCCAACATCAGGGGAAACTGCCTTATTACCACCAGGACAAGAATAAACTGAAATGGGACACCATATACTGGATGGAAAGGAACTTATTACATTCCTTCCAATATGTGCTTCATAGAAGTATTACAAACAAAAAAGTATAATGGCATATTGTTATATAATCGGCCTTTTCTATAAAAAATAAAAACAAATAGGTTTTATTTCAAATTAGATGTTTAATTCAACAAGAAGTTTGTTACCTGTAAGATGAGTAGAGTAACCTATTTCTGACATGTGTCCTCCCTGGTGAGTGGTTACTATGCTAGCCTCTAGTTCCCGAGAATGGGAGCTAAGGACTACAGCAGTTAAAGAGCATCCATAAATAGAACTCAATTTAATTGTTTATTTCTAACATAGTTTCGGTAGTAACTATTCTCTCTCTCACTCACACTCACACAGAGAGAGAGAGAGAGAGAGAGAGAGAGAATAGGATTTCAAAGATGTCGCCTAGCGATCCACTCTTAAAAGGTTTGACTGTATCCCTAATCCCTAATTTGAATGGTGAAATCAAGCAAAAACGGCTGCATTTATTGGAAAAGAAACTATTGTTTCATCAAGACAATGCCCCAGTTCACATATCCATTATCGCCAGTGCCAAAATCAATGAGTTAAATTTCGAATTGCTTCCTCATGCACCCTATTTGCCAGATTTAGCCCCCTCTAATTATTTTCTGTTTCCAAAGTTGAAGAAATAGCTTGGTACAGCAGGAACGATGGATTTGTGCCGGTGAACACTGGGTGCGCAATCGTTTAGAGCCCAGTTGCCGAGCCTATATTCTCGGTCATGCGCAGTATACTGAATTGGCCAGTATCGTGGAGAGCTTTGACCGTGCAACATCCGTCTTCTACCGCTTCGGTGCCAGCACGTTAAGTTTTACAAGTTTTAGAAAGTGATTGTTAATCGCATTCGTGATTAGTGTTTTGTGTGTATGTGTGTGCGCGTGTATATGTATTTGCTTATTTAGACTAAAATGCCTCCCATTCAAAGCAAACTTGGTGGAAAAACACTGCACAGCCAAACACGTGAAGTTGTTAATAACGTCCATTTCTTCATGAAACGGGAAGCAACTTCTGGCGATATTCTAATTCCATTGAAGAAAGTGCAAGAGAGGGTGAGTGCAGCAACAAAAGTATCTGAGAGGACAATACGTAAAATAATTAAAGAAGGGGGAACATGTGAGGAACAGGGAACCTCCTTTGGGACACCTGGAAAGGTACATCGTGTACCAAAATGGATCACAGACATTGATGACTTTGATAGGTGTGTGATTCGGCAAACAATTTACAATTTTTATATTCAGGAGAAAACCGTGCCCACTATCAGAAAACTGCTCCTGAAGCTTAAGGATTCCATTAACTTTAAAGGGGGAAGCACTAGTTTAAATATTATCTTACGTGACATGGGTTTCACGTGGAAGAAAACAAGGAACAACAAGGTCTTGTTACAGGAAAGACATGAGATAAGAGATTGGCGCGTGTCATATTTGCGTGCCATTAAAAAGTTTAGAGACGAAGGAAGGCCGATTATATATGAAGATGAAACATACCTTCATAGCAGCCAGACAAGGCCAAATAATTGGAGCGATGACAGCACCTCTGGCTTATTAGCACCTGTTGCAAAGGGACCAAGAGTTATTATAGTTCATGCAGGAGGGCAAATGGGATTTGTACCTGGTGCTTTTTTAATGTTCCAGTCAAATAAAAAAACCGGAGACTATCACGATGAGATGAATGGGAGGAATTACAAAAAATGGTTAACTGAGAAACTAATTCCTAATTTGCCTCCTAAATCTGTTTTGGTAATAGATAATGCTCCGTACCATAATGTGCAATTGGATAAGGCTCCTACAAGTAGCTCCACAAAAAAAGCTATGCAGGAATGGCTCACATCAAGGCACGTGCCCTTTCAACAACAAATGTTGAAAGTAGAGCTCTACAGCCTCATTAAGGCGCATAAGCCAGCCCATAAAACCTACGTGGTCGACGACCTCTTAGCCAAGCATGGCCATTCAGTGCTCAGGTTACCACCATATTCACCTGACCTAAACCCCATAGAACTTATTTGGGCCGACATAAAACAATGGGTAGCAGGTCGTAACACGACATTTAAATTACAGGATGTCATGAACTTGTGTGAGCAACGGGTTGCAGATATCAGTGAAGAAAAGTGGAAAAATGTGTGCCTGCACGTTCAAAAAATTGAAAATGATTACATTGAAAAAGAAGGAATCTTTGAAAATGTAATAGAGAGTTTTATAGTGCAAGTATCAGGAGACAGTGACAGTAGTGAAGGTGAGGAAACAGAAGAAGAGGAAGAAGAACAACACGATGACGATAGTGAGCTGTCAGGTGTTGAATATTTGCCAGATGATTAGATACCTCATTGATAAAACTGTGTGCGAGTGTGTGCGTGTTGGAAAAAAGAGAAACGAGCTGTACCACAATATTTAAAATGGTTTATATTAACCTGGTGTTCTGTGAGGAGTGCAATACATTGTTCTGTGAGCAGCGCGATCTCGCACCCGCCCGTAGCAGCCATCATTCTAGGAATGAACAACAATACGGTGAGTCACATGATAGTATACTACTTAGTTATTCTTTTGCCGGTTTATTTTCTCGGGTTTACTGTTTGTTTACCGTTTCCATACACCACATTTACAAAGAGCTGCCTGGCGTTAGACATAGACATAGACTCGCTTCAGTGCGCGAGGAAACAAGGTCACCGGCACAAAACCATCGTTTCTACTGTATATATGCCAACAATGAAGAGATAGAGTTTGCAGTTGATAGCTATTTTGCAGAACTCGACGGTTCTCACTATAAACAGGGTATCAAAGCTGTTGAACATCACTAGGAAAAGTGTATCAAGCTGAAAGGAGACTACGTAGAGAAATAAAGATGTTTTTTCCCAAAAAAATTTTTTTCTCTTTGTTAGGTTGGGTACTTTTGGGACAGCCCTCGTAACTACAAGGAAATATGCAATAAGAAATTTCTGCAAATGTTTCTCTTGATTAACATGAAGTAGATAGAAGAATAAGCTTTTGTAATAATAGTTTGTTGAAGAATGGGTAAAGAGGCATATGAATGTAATGCATCAGGTTGTTTAGTTAAGCTGTGCTGTCTCTTACAACTTTTTCCCAAAATGCTTTCTTTTTGGGAGGGGATCGGGGGGGGGGGCCTTAAAACATCTATTTCTGTTGAGATCTTGGTATCAAATTTACTCTGCCTACTAGGTACGTGGTAGAAAAAGTAATTAAGGTAGAGAGAGAAAAGAAACCATTGTAATGCTTTTATACCAGATTTTTGTACATACTTCAGGATTTGATGGTGCATGAAAATTGCTTTGCTATTCATTTGTTTACATCAATACCATCAACCTTATAAAGTTGCTGCCCATACCAATGGACTGTAGGTTTCCCATAAGGCAGGAATATCTTGAATCACATTCTCATACACAACAGGAATCTCTTTTATAACCAGCCTCACTCCTAGTTCATCTTCAAAGTCCTTGGACGGCAGCAGCTTCACTACTTCCCAGCTTGCGTTAACTTTGTGCTCACCAAAGGGACCAAAGCCGGTCACCACAACTGTAGGCAGTTGATACTTCCGTTCTGCTGCAACAGAACACAGTCATGTCTAAACTGGAAACTTCAAGTAAAGCACACATCATCTCAAAACTAACTTCAGCAATTAATTAACTACAGTGCGAGCCAAAAAACTAGGAACCGGCTGCACTGTACGCATCCTCAGCACTCACTGCCATCTGCCACTATCATAGAAAGGTGCGGATGAAACCATATAACATTTTTAAAACTACTTTTAAAGGCTTTACTTACCAACTTTATGAAAGGGGATGCTGAAACTGGCCACCGTTGTTGTCCATACATTTTTGGCACCTCTTTCGTCAACTATTCATCACTCGCCGTAATTCACGTTGAGAAATGCTGGCAATTTCCTAGCGGATACTCTGTTTTAATTCTTCCAGAGTGTGTGGGTTTGTCTTGTATACTTTGTTTTAAGGCACCCCAGAGATAGAAATCACAGGGGGTTAGGTCGGGGGACCAAGGGGGCCACAAATCTCTACTAATAATTCTGTCCTCAAGCACACTGTTAATTTTTCTCATCGAAATATTGGCTGTATAAGAGCTGTTGCAGAGTCTTGTTGAAAAACGGCAAAATTACGCTCCCTGGCATTTAATTCTCTAAAATAGGGGGGAAAAATTGTATTCACATATGTACGCGCTTCAGCTGTTGACTCAAAAAATATTGACGAGTGATGGATAGTTTCCTAGAGGTGCCAAAAATGTATGAGCAATGACGGTGGCCAGTTTTAGCATCTCCTTTCATAAGCCTTTAAAAGTAAACGTGGTATGGTTTCTTGTGCATCTTTCTATGATAGCGGCAGATGGCAACGAGCACTGAGGAGGTGGACAGGAAAAACATTGCGCAGGCGGTTCATAGTTGTTTGGCTCTCCCTGTACTATCGGTCTACTACAATACAGCCATGAAGTTTGAGGTGTACCTTTTTTTGTGTCAGCTGTGCGGTTACAGCGTTCCTAGCAGGATGATTTTACCCAACCAAACAGCTGTGTTAATTTGTTATTTGAGAGAAAAAGACATGTTGGTTTGTGAAATATTGCTTAAGAATAATACTACTGGATAAGGAGACATCTGTAGTGCTATAAATTCTACTAACAGTAAGAAAAAGAGACCACAATTACCCCTCTTCTGATTTCCAAAACATCCAGTACGAAGAGTTCTTAAGATATTCTATCTATATATAAATGTAAAAATATACATATAATGGTACCTGGCCAAATTACTCAATAAGCCAGAATCCTGTCTGGGTGGCTCAGTTGGTTAGGTACTGGCCTTCTGATCTCAAGGTCGTAGGTTCAAACCCTGCCCAATTTGAGGTTAAATGTGCTTAAAAGTGACAGCCCCATGTCAGTAGACTTACTAGTATATAAAAGATTTACTGAGGATGAAATTCTGGCACACTGGCAGCACTGATATTATCCGGACAATTGACAATGTTGTTAACAAACAAAATATATTTTAGAATCCTGTTTAAGTTCCAGTGAAAATCACTGTTATTTTTTCTGAAAAATATAGAAACAGAAAACATCTGCAACTGCTTTAAATACAAATATACAGTATTTAATAGCATTTGTTTTCGGATGTGCTGTGCTTCCAAGGAAACTGCAAATATAGGTCATTAAGATAAATGATATTTCTTTGCAAATGTGTGTTTCCCTTCAGTGCTGTTGAAACAACGTTCAAAAAAGAGAAACCTGATATACAGTATAAAAAATTTACCCTTCATTAGATGGCTATGCACAAACTTCAAAAAATGTTTAAAAAAAACCACTCATTTTTGCACCTCAAATAGATTATCTTTAAGATACTTAACTAACTCAAACAAATTGGACAAACTTGAAACAAATAAAAAAAACAGGGATAAATCAGATTAGCTGTTTGGATTACAATAAGATTTATATAGCAAAAACAAAGAGAAGCTTAAAAGTGAGGCAAAAAGAACATTTCAGAAACATAAGACATAATTGTATAGAAAAATCAGCAGTTGCCGACCACTTTTGGAAAACTAGCCACAATATAAATGGAGAAACTGAATCTTAAAAACCACCAGAAATGCTGTAAAAAATTGGATGTTTGGGAGATCTTTATTAAGAAACATGAAGAAGGTGTGATGAACTTTGATATTCCTAATGACGTCAACGCCTATGCTAAATTGTTCCAACTTACACTGCCATGGGGATACACTTTCAACTACATTTCATACGGATGTTTAAACCAATTGGCAGCAGCTGATGATATAGGTGCTATAAAAATTGTTCCTGTTAATTATGTGGTAGTAAAACCTATGAGTTTTAAGTCGACCAATTCAAATTTATAAAAATAGGTTTCACTGTGTTAAGTTCTTCCTGCATTGATTTTAGCTTACACTGTATTAATGACCTAGTCATGGTTGACACGCTTTATGGAAGAAAACCATTCACGGTTACAGTTAGTGCTATTTTGCCTACACACCTGAAAATAATAATTATTGCTTTTATTTCTCATGTCTTTGTGTTTATGGTGGAATTTATTATACTCCATTAAATTAATTTGGCTCTTTAATATTTAAATAATGCGAGGAAAATTATTTTTCTAAAAGAGCACAATAATGAAAATATATTTTACCATCTGCTGAGATAATTCTAGTATCAAACCAGGGCACTTTCTCTACATATTGAGCTTCATGACTATATAATAGACTGTGGCACTGTTCAGTAACAGAGCAAAGTGTGCCATACAAAAATGGAAAATTTTAAAATTTTCTTGCAATTATATTCTTTTATTTTGTGTCTTTTTGAGATACACATTAAATACTAGAAAAAAAAGTAAAGAAATAATGTATTACATTCACATGATTTTCTCTACTCACTCTTCTACAAACTATTCTTACATAAGTTCATTCATCTATCTACTTCTTGTTAATTCACATAAACTTTCATTACACATTTTGTTGTACATATAAGAAAAACATAATAGGCTAAAGCAATAGTCAGATTTTTAAAAAGTGGGTCACTATGTGATAACCTTAAAATTAAATAATCAAATGGCAACTTATTTGAAAAAGTATAAGTATTTGAAAATTCAAACCATTAAGAAAAAACTATCTTAGAAATGGTAACAGCACAAAAAACTTTGGCTATCTGAACTTAGTTGGTCTTCATTGAAAATGTGTATAAAAGCAAAAGGAAAGGGAATAAATTACCTTAGTTAACTAATTTTGAAGATTGAGAAGCTAGTAACAGTGATGTGTCATAATTTAAAATAAAGAGAGTTGAAGGTTGTTACACTACATCACTAAAATCATTTTAGTGATGTAGTGTAACAACCTTCAACTCTCTTTATTTTAAATTACCTTAAGAGTGAATTTAGAAGTAGATGTGATCTCTTCAATAGCTGGTGCCCACCTGCCCACCCCTTTTAGGTGTTTTACTTTTATAGGAAAATTGCGATATGAGCACGACAAACGTAGCCATCTTCCCGCTAATACACATGCGTAATGGGAACTGCCAACCTAAATAAGAAGTGAAATCTGCGAAATAAGAAATTTCTGCCACGTGAATCATTCGAGTTTTAGACGAGCAGATCCCTCGGCTACACTTTGAGCTTGAGGGCCCTCAATCCCTCGGCTATGCCTTGAGGCTGAGTATCTTACCGGCTTTGGCGGCATTAGTTATTCATATGTTGCCAGCATTGCGTTAAAACCAGAGGATGACATAGTGTGACATCTGTAGGACATATAAGACATCACTTCTATCGCTATTTAGTTGAAGACCAACTAAAAGCAGAAAGTCAAAAACTTTATTTGACATTAATGGTGTTTTTACAAGATCTACAGTTTTTATGTATGAGTTACAGTTTACAAATTATAAAAAATTCATTCAGAATAAAGGGGACTTCACAGACTGTTTACAGAAAATACATTTTATTTGTCATCTAAATACCTTAAACATATGTGATTTTAATAATAACTGTTAAGAGCCTGTTTTGAGAAAAAATAAAAAAAATAAAAAATTTTCCATGCAAAGATTAGTTTGGGGTGACAGGGTTTTCTAGAACATTTCCGTTTTGTATCCTTTGAAGATGATCAAATTAAATACCAAATTTAGTTTTCATTTTTGAATTATACTGTTAACAGATTACCACTCACATCAAGACCTTTTCTAAAAATTATGCTTTTTGGATTCAGGAAGTCTCAAAATGTGTGTTTTTGGTGAAATTTGGGTATAAAATGTGTAGGTGAAATACAGTACTTCCCTCTGTTGAGAGAAAGTAAAAAGTGTATTTAATTAAATTAATGGAATTGTATTGTTTAAAACTTCCTTTCTGTTAGTACCTGTTATAGTAATAATAATGCATCTTATAAAAAGTAAAAGTAATGAAAGTTTATCTCAATTCACAAGAAGCAGACAGAAGAATAAGGTGTTGTAAAAATGGTTTGATGAAAATGTGAAGAGAAAGTCATGTGAATGCAACACATCAGACATTTTCTTTTACATAACTTGTCAAAATTCCCAAAGAAATCCAATATGCGAGAACATTTTCAAGCTGTAATATGGCAAATGCTAGGTGATATTTCCCACTATTTGAAACTACATTTTCTTTTGCTATTCATAAAATATAACAAATTTACTAGGGCAAAATATTTACTTTTGATTTGTTTCCATATAGGCTCATTTATGGCATATGAAAAAGAAGCATTTACATGGATGAGAACAGGATCAATGTACCAAGAGACAGAATTTGTGAACTATGTGGAGGCAGTGAAAGCATAGAGCATTACATGATAAAATGCAAAGAATTAGTGGAATGGAGACAAAAAGTATGGGGGGAATGGGAATAAATACATGGAAAAATAGCAGCAATTAAAATGTTGGCAGGAAAAGAAAAATAAAAATATGGGGGAATTTTTAAAGAAAGTAAAGGAGAAATGGATTAGAAAAGTAAGGGAATAAGAGAAGTAGAAGGGGAAATGGAGGAGGGAGAGGATGGATCATAGGTGATAAACGGCTGCTCAATTGAGCTGCCAGGCAAAATGAGCAGTAGAGGCAGAACATAGCTGGATATAGGTTAAGTTAGTTTACAAATGAAGTATTTTAAAAAAGGATTGTATATAAAAAGATGTACAAATAAAATTCATGTTATGGCATATATAAAGACCTTAAACATGTGTAATGTGGCTCCGGCCCAGGAAATCATACCACATGTCCCTTGGATAACATTTTAAATAATGGGAAATATGTCAGGTCATAACTAGCACCTAATGCTACAAATTAATTACAAAGTATATATTCCGAGAATTCACTGTTGCTATAATGCTGAAGTTAAAAGAAATATTTTCTCAATACACTCATCCAAAACAAAACCATGCTAATCGTCTAGAAATTGATAAAAACATTCGGCAATGTTTGATGTGCTATAAAATTTTTAATTGCACATTTAGAAAGGTAAATACGTCTTTAAAATGTTCAGCACTGTGTTTGCAACTGGAAGGGGGAAAAATAAAGAAAGATGATTTTTGAGATGTGCTTTTGTTTCCTGGACATCACATATGGGTTATGATACTGATGAGTGCATAGCTTTCATATCATAATTTTAAGTTGTGTGCCTGGTGGTAAGAACGGCCTTTCTCAATATGGGTATGTATTGGTTCAAATGATTGTCAAATATTTTCTCACACATTTTAATCAGGCATAAAATCTTCACTCTTCCCGAAATTAAAATACTACTGCTGATGGTTTTTCCATGGAAATATCGTACGTGAAAATTTCTCTTGCTGCAAGATCTCACGTTTTGTTTACTTGGACACTGGACAATGTCGCTTTATGGCAAACGTTTCATTGTTGTATTTAGCTACCAACTAGTATTCTAATGCGCGCTTACCTGACATGATCTATCACCTGCACATGTTTGAGAACAATGCTTATCGGTCGGTGAACTTTAATTTAAGCCTGGATCGGTACTGATAAGGAAGCTTCATGCATAAACACTTTGTCACAATGTAAACAAAGTTTACGCATCGTTGACATTAACATTGCAGAACGCCCAATGAATAATCACAATACATAGTTTATGTAAAAATATATCTACTTTGCATTCCGCACATAATCGTAACATCTGCTATTAGGCATTTGTACACCTGATTCAGGTGACCTGAGCCTGGCTTTCTGCCCACGTCCTGCCTGACTGCTTTTAGCATAGAATAACAATATTACATGTAATGTTGTGTTACTATTCTATGGGTTTTAAACCTGTTGTTCTTGCAGTGCCTCTTGCTAATGTGCAGGAAAACCGTCTTGTTGCTGACCATATTAGTTCCTATATGCTTCGGAATCCCAACCGATGATAACATTCATCAGCTGATTGCACTTGTTGATGGATTATTGAGACATTTGGAACTACTTCTGTCACTTCAGTGATAGCTCGAACCAAGAGCACTAAAGAACAAATCCATTATTCTTGGAATCGAGGCAAAGTGCTCTTCGAATCGGTTCCTTTAACAGAGCTTTTCCCTTCACTCCCACTCGCATTCGGAATCGTTAAAAGGAAATAATTCTAGTTCAATTAAGCAGCTTCTTTAATTTATTGAAGTAGTTCTTTATGAAGTACTTCCAATTTTTCACGTCGAGGTAACCACAATATAGGTCTTAAAATACGCAAGGTAAGTACCAGCATATTAGCATAATACGCTATATAAAATTTACTAAACACACTATGTACCAGAGGCGTAGCTAGGGAGGGGTTTTCGGGGATAGATGCTAAAAAAATGGATAGGAAAAACAGCTTTGTTAAAATAATAGCACTCTCTAAGTTGGCAGGAACGAATCACTTCCTAATGATAATCCCTGGTAGCACAACGTTTACAACGCATGACAATATTGCCAAAGCAAAGGTGACAGCAACAAAAACCTATTTAGTAGTCAAGTAGGCCATTATTCCGTATGTGGGTAGTGAGCACATGTTAGCATTGTTGTCGTCGGGATTCTGCTGCCAACATTGTAACATTGAGAGCCCTAAGCCGCAACGTAGCAGAGGGATTGAGGGCCCTCATCCTCAAAGCGTAGCCGAGGTATGTTTTTTAGGAGAGGAGTGGAGCAGCTAAGGAGCGACGACAGGGCGTAGCCGTAGGATCTGTGCGTTTAAACTCGAATGATCCACTTTAGCTACATTTTCCTTGCTTCGCGACATTCCGTTAGCCATATTTTTTTCATCACGTTCACTATACCTTCTGGCTAAGAAATTTTCGTTAAAGCAACAACTCCTACACAATTCAAGAACCCAGGATACTACACAATCAACTCTGCGTATTAAAAAACCCCGATACCATAAGTTTCTTAAAATGTCATACCTCCTACCCGCATATGGAATAATGTGCGTGAAGTAAAGTGGCCCACAGCGGTAATAATACTTCATAATGGTAATTATTTCTCATGTCACAACATATTTACCGCTTAGAATACTCAAAACATCCTATCCTAATTTTAATTCCAATTTCTGCACCTTAATCTGTGAACATAAACTCGATTTATTTAAATCAACTCAGAATTAATTAATGTTTAGTAAATCTACTCCTAATAATTTTCTGACAACATAATTGGAAACCGCGAAACTGCAAGTGCCAAAATGTTTATAATAGACATTGGGCGATTCATGAACGAATCGTTCATATGAACGATTACAAGGAAAGAATCGCATGAATCGTGGCAGTCTTAGCATGAATCGTAAGAATCGTGTATGAATCGTCGTTCAAAAAGAATCGTAAGAATCGTGCATGAATCGTCGTTCAGAAAGAATCGCAAGAATCGTACATGAATCGTCGTTCAAAAAGAATCGTGATCAGGACATTCTCGATTTATTCTCGCTTGCGCTTTGGCTGCCAAGCCGAGCCCGGACGAATGTTGCCGAGTGAGTACGATGATGAGCAAGGACAAGCATTGTGATGCTGTAACATGATATACGAAAACAGCATAAAAAACACCACCGCATAAAAAAAAGTATAGGTTCTGTCGATTCGTAGTACACCGGAATAATCAAAGTATTGAGTGAATTGCACAGGTCTAAAAAATCGCTAGAATTCATAATATGAATTGAGACGGTAATTTGTATCACAAATTACTCAGATGTAATTAATAATAATAATATGAATATGTATTTTTATGTAACATTGATTTCAGAGGTTTAATAATTGTAATTATTATTGGTAAATAATAATATACGGCTCTACTGAAACTGTCAACAATAACGCAATAATGCAGCGAGGGGATGAGTTGTTTATCGTTACCGAGAACCAGGAAGTTACGTAATGTTTCGCGCCTTTTCGGTAAAAGCTTCCAGAATGTTCCTTAAAAGAAATATGTATTAGTGGTTTTCATTGGATAGTAAAATAGACGCTAATGTTGGCGCGTTTTATTAGCCAATAGCAGTTCATTTATAATCTTTAGGCGTATCTTGAGGCAAGCCTATAAATCGTGTAGATTCAAGGGAGCGTTCTCCCAGTTCAACAAGATTCTCAACACATTACACATCGTTCCCAGTTCTACAAAATTCTCCGTACTCTCCACGTCGGTATCGCAGTTCATTTATTTCGCCAAGTTACGCGCAGCAGAATTACGAGAAATCTTATAAAGTATTCTACAGTTAAATATATAAAGTTGAAGTACGTGAGTTAAAAGTGATAAGAAGTTATTACAAACAGTTTCAGTATGGCGATTATCCAGATAAATCTGTGAAAGTGTTCGTGAACGTGTTCTGCAATAAAGATTATAAAACCAATTTCTTCGTCAATATCATTTCTAGACAAAAGATTCCTTTCCGCTTCACACCCTGCAAGAGTTAAATGTCTACCTAAATAGCTAGCCGGAGGACAATATACAAAACTTTAAATTCTTTCGAACCCTAATTGATGCAAATTGCTACGCCAGATGGAGTTAAACGAACCAAACAAGGAGTGACGTCACACAAGATGGCAACGCAGAAGTCAACATAACATTAATACCACATCAACATTGGCTCCACCACGTGGTGCTATAAACAAATACAATTTGTTCTCTTACAGAATTGGTAGATCAACACGATTCTTTGAGATGCTGATGTCATAACCTATGAGTACCGAGTTCAGCCGAGAAAGATTAATTCTTAAAAACAAATTGTGTAAATAGTTGTAAAGCGCAGTAAAATGAATCGTAAGCATTGCCAATGGATGAACGTAGGCTGCAGCACGTGGTATAAACAATTGAAGTAATTTTGAGTACTTTACTGGGAGATTTGATACACAGTATTGCATGATTACAGTGTAGTAGATATAATATATGATACCAAAATATATGCAAAATGTAGGAAAAATAGAGCATTTTAGAATTCTTGGTTTGATTAACATTGTGATTATAAAATATTAAAGTGTTTAAAATTATATAATTGAAAAGCATTCATTTCTATACTATAATCTACATTAAAAGTATAGGAACATGCATCGATATAACTAAGCCAATTCTAATGCATTAAAAGCACCTCGAATATGCTGATGTAAAATTTATATAAAAATTATTATTCTCTGCACGCAGTTATAGAGCTTATTGGCCCGCGCAACTGCGGTATTGGTGACGAATGATGATATGATGATGATAATAATAATATAAAAAAAGCGGACAAAAGTAAACTTCAGAGGGCGGAAACGATTTTTTACGAAGAACTTAAGAATGCACTAGATTAGATCTAATAATAAATGAAACATAAAATTATAGAACTGAATATTTATAAGTTATATGATAAAATCAAAGAAAATTAATTTAATTGAAAAGAGTATATGAACTACACTACACGATTGAAGAAAGAATACCGATCGTCAGTAAAAAGAGACATCGGACACCCCAGGAAAAGATGGGAGTAAAGAATGCGAAGGCAGATGGAATGACTAATCATCGAAATGAAGAAGAATATAATAATAATGTCTTCATAATTACTTTGCATAATAGCTTATGTAATCGCAACTTAAGTGGAATCACACAGGATGGTTTCATTGACAAATTCAGGAAACTCCAAGTGTATTACCCAAAATAGCGCGGAAAGCATTTTTACATACATTGTCTTTTTTACGTGAAAGAAAAAAGATCATAATCCTCATCGTAACAACAAATTCCTGATTGCGCATTTTGTCTGCAAACTGCAAAGTACAAACAGGGGACGGTTCATATAACAATTGTGAGTGAGAATAGGCGGCAGTCAAGTGGACGATTCATGAACGAATCGTGCACTAAGGCAGGCGAGCAGACAAGGGTACGATTCATGAATCGTGAACGAATCGTATGAATCGATTACTGCAAAAGAATCGCTCGACCCAACCCTAGTTTATAATGATGTACGATAGAACATAATTAAATGTGTTTCCTGGTGTCATTAAAAGGTATTATATATTTGCAGTTTATTGTTAACAAATGAAAAATGTGCTCTTGGTGGGTGGTTAAGATACCTCCAATTTCGTAAAGTGAGGTCTGACATAAACGAATCGGAAAAACAAGTGAGCGCGCCAGGCCCGTTGCTATGGTAACAGCAGCTTTGTTACCATTGCCACCAACCCCACTTTACCACGTGGTGGTTCATTGCCTAAATTCAATTTTCGCGTTACACTCTTGGCTTCAGCCTGCAGTTACTGTGTTGTTTTTAGTTATTTTTAATGCGAGTAAATCGTTATTGTGCTTTTGTGCGGCTGTGAAAATTATTTCTCCAAGAGGTCGACCGAGGCTTGATCCTACACATGAATCTCACTGATCTCGTTTGATTGGTGAGTTAAGGATATTTCTTAATCATGCATGTTTAACATTCCTCGCTTAGCCCTGTCTCCTAAGGGTAAACTATTTGTTCATATCCTTCATGCATGCATCATTCAGCGTACAAACCAGACATTGCGAGTCTGAGCGCCATCCCCGCCATATAGGGTTTCCAACCTACTCTAAAATACACTAAGTGACGGGATTTAAAGAATCTTCTCGTGTCCGAACCAATTTATTTATTTTTATTTACTAGCCAATAAAAAGTCTTGTCAATAGATTGATTCCCTTTCAAGCTATGCAAGTAATATGCTCACTGCATTCAAAATAGCCAGTGAATAATGCTGTTGTGATGTTGGGGCCAACTCAACATTTTCGTAAACATACGCCTACGAGATCGAAGTTTCCATCTACGAAGTAGACAGGCGTTGTAGGATTCATTGATTTGCTTTCTGTATATTTCTCTTAGCTACTAATTTGTTTAGCTATCATTTAATTTTCGATTAAATTAAAATAAGCTAGCCACTTTTTCGTACCTTAATCTGAACTTCCATGGCACTTCAAAGCGCATGCAAAACCGTCTAATACTCGACGGATTATTCTTTCTATTTTAGCTGTCTGCAGCATTCCTTAAATCAATTACTGCTAAGTCGATAATTGTTTCCATAAGTATAATTAAAATTGTGGCCAGGGCCAGAAACAGTCACTCCCAATATGATTGTAGTTATTTTGGCACTCAATAAATATTACATTACAAATAAAATAATTAAAATTATCGTACTGCTGTCTGCGTGGATTGTTTCATATCACAATCTGATGCCAGATGAACACGTATTATTCACATTGGCAACATTACGTTGTATTTCGGAGTGTGCCATAGTTTAGTGTTCGGTGAGAGTAATGTTGCTACCCCATGTTTCCGAACATGGGATGCGTAATCTCAGAATGAAAACCTAGCGAAAAGAAAAATCAAAGTATTATGCTTATGATTATTATCATGGTTTTAAATTAAAATGTCCATAAACGATCTAAATTTCATTCATCAATACTTGAGCCAAATTTGTTGATTTATATTACTGAAACAGGGTTTCTCAAATTATAACATAACCTAAGCTGCACTAATGAAAATGTGCCATTTCATTTTTTAGTTAAGGCAACACTCTATTGACTTCAAAATGTCGGTTGGAAAGATAGTGAATTATTCTGAACTGGGTAAGGATTCTCTTTATAGGAATTATATTTTCTAGCTTGCATACAACATTGCAGGGTTTACTTCACGTACGTGCCGCACTTTCCAAGGAAAACACTTGCTAAACCTTATCAGGAACACAGTGAACAATGCTTACACACTCGCCAAGGAAGTTAAAGCTACACCCATCAACAGGTAACATGGTAACCTCTAATTCCATGGCATTCTTTCCCGTCATGTATAATGTTTAAAAAAAAAGAAGAGGGTGGATATGTGTACACTATCACCACTACTTGCAGCATATGCCATTACATTAAACGTTCAATTATTTTATGACAAAATGTTACATTAGTCCGCCATATTAATTGGAGAGTGAATATACACTTTACGGCAAAATTACTTGTACACTTTCAGAATGAAAAGGTTCGTAGAAATTAAGTATTTTAAGGAATCAGGGGTCGCAAAAGCTTAGTTACGAAGCTACTTGTGTCAGCTTAAAAATAGCATTTTGTTTACGAAATTATGCGTGTACCGATTAATGCAAAACATGTGCCTGTTCTAAAACGGCATTGACATTGTGAGGAAGTAACAAGGCAGTAAATAAATATTTTTTCTTAACGACGCTGTCAATTGACAGGATCATATCAGCGCCGCAGGAGTTCTTTTACATGCTAGTAAATCTGACATGTGGCTGTTGCTTTTAAGCACACTAGAAACCATCGATCTTGGCCTGTTTGAACCCGCGACCCTGTAACAAAGCTGGGCCAAACTTCCGTTTACGAACCCCACAAAAATGAGTTAAATAGGCTAAAAACGCGATAATTTAAAAAGTTACCGGGGTTATATAACCACACGCTAAACATTGTGAAAAATGCAAAGGGTAAATCACGGCATCCTACTGTCACTTAATCCTTGCCGGATCAGTGGTGTGTACAGAAACGAAGCGGACAAAGTCATAAAAATCTTAGTAATGGATTAAAGTGATAACTATGGCTTTGAGTTTTATTTCATGGTTCTGAAACCAAGAATATGTAACATATTTCATGCTCATAAATGTTTTTCAGAAAAATGCCCATGTGTATCTGTGAACAGCATAACTCAAAAATGAAAAATTGGATAAATACTAAACTTGGTATTTATGTTCAGTACCTTCCAGAGATACGACACACAGATTTTTAAGAAAATCCCTCCACTCCAAACTATCCTTTACATGGAATATTTTTCAAAATGTTTGATTTTCTAAAAAATGGCTCTAATGATTTTGATTAAAATAACATATGTTAAAGATATATACATGACAAATAAAATATATATCTTGAATTTTCTGGAAATAGCCAACTACTCTTCACTTGGAAGAAATTTTGTATAATCTTGTATAACTGGTACATGTTAAGCAATAGATGAAAACGTACTTCACAAAAATGTAGATCTCTCTAAAACACACAAATTAATTTCAAATAAGTTTTTTTGTGGCATAAGCCATTTCTGAGATATCTGTTATCAGTGGTTTGAATTGTTCATTACTTGGTTGTTCTCCTAAAGTCCTGTAAGTATTCAGTTGTTTCTCACAATTGAATGGAAACAGTATGGAATTTTAAGGCCAATGTATAGCGTTCAGTTCTTAAATTGAGGCAGTATTTTAATACCTAAATAATTTCAATTGTATTTTTATAATAAGTAAATTCAATAACAGCCAGCCTTGAAACAATATGAATGTGATAATTATTTAAAATGTATGTAAGAGTCATTGCATTTGCTTATTTTTATTGTAAACATGTTTTATAATGTTATGTGAATACATTATATACTTTAATAAGCTGTGAGAATAATAAGTTTTAAGTTGCTAACAATGAGGTAACCTTGTAGCAATAATGAGTTTGAATGCTACTAGTCATATTAGAGCAACGATAATGTAAATTCAGTAAGAATTTAAAATTAGCCAATCAACAGCAAAGAAAAAGCTTTAAGTAAAATGCAGATATTCTATTGGACTAGAATTGGCCAATCAGAGGCTTGAAATACCGAAGCTTATGGGTTTAACGGTTGAAACATGTTCAGTTGCTGGCAAACCTTGGTAGTGACCAGATGGTAGATGTGTTCTCTACAGAAATATTACGTGTGAATCGTAAAATATGTCTATGCGTTAGCTAAGCGAAAGCATTAAAAAATCTCAGAGTTCTTAAAAAATGTAGTGCTTTATTAAATTGTGCAAAGGATAAATAAAAGAAGTGAATTTAAAAAAACTTAAAATTTGTGTATGTCTACAATTATTGTCCTACCCCACCCTGCCTAAGAGATACATGACTCTACAAACATTACTGATGCAGCCGAGGCAAATTCAAACATAAATAATATATATAGAAGCAGTTCTTAATAACAAAGTTAAATAATATAGTGTAAAACTTGGAGTATAAGAACATAAAATACATCTTAAAATCAGCTTCTCATACATAGCAGCATATTGCGCAACAACAGTAACTATTACATAATCAACAAATTCAAACCGACGCCCAAAGCGTGTTGCAAACTTCTTAGCATACAAAGTAAACTCAAAGAACAATACTACTTCAAGTTAGCTTCCCAAGCGAGAAGTTAATAATTTATGTAAAAATATTACGTAAGCACACACCTATTTCAAAATATTTGGCCATCGCTGTTCCCTTTGTATCTATAACAAAATGTGTAATGTAGCTATTTCTGCAAAGGTTTATTTGGATCAAAATGTAGATAGAAAAATAAGCTTTTGTAAGAATAGCTCATATACCCACCAATAAACAATGATGAGTAGAGAAAGCCATGTGAATGTATCACATTGGATTTTTCTATGAATTTTAGATTCCAGATTGAGCATGCAGTTAGTATACGTCAGGATTGGATTCTGGCACAATTTCTTTCATCACAGATTGTTTTGCTAGAATACTATGTATTCTTTTTACCCTCTAATGCATGTTGTTTTGCTACACATGCCACTTTTCCTCTAATAAATCAGTTTAGATATCTCTGTTACAGACACCTTAATGTAAGTGATTCAAACAGCTATGACCGTTAAGGTGAGGCGAAACAAACTAGCCAGACATTGTGATTTCAAATCCCAGTGACTGCAGTCAAATGTGCCTATGGGAAAGGATGGGGAGGGCCCACATAAAATAGCTGGTGTAATGGCAAGCATGAATCATAGGATTACATTTGACTCCAGTTGCATGGGTTTTTCTTTTTGTTTCACAAAGAAAGATAGATACTACAATAACTGAAATAAATTAATATATCTGTGATATAAAATAGCTACATATTTAATGTTACATGCCAGCTTAATACACACACTGCAAAAAGCACTCTTAAGATATTCTAAAACTTTGACTAATATCTTTGTTGCCAAAACACTAAACATTAGAGGGTTAAGTGAAACCATTTAAAAAAACTAATAACATTTTAAAGACTGAATGTTTTATTCTTATTTTTCTGTTAAAGATACCAAGATCCAGGACCTAATTACAAAGGCTGTTGCTGTACGGGAACTAGCATACTGCCCCTACAGCAAGTTCCAGGTTGGAGCAGCATTGTTAAGCAAGGAGGGTGAAATATATACTGGATGCAATGTAGAGAATGCAGCATATGGTATATCTGTCTGTGCAGAACAAACAGCAATAGTGAAGGCTGTAAGTAATGGTTGTAGACACTATACCACCATTGTTGTTGCGGCTGATAATGAAGGCATGTTTGTTTCACCCTGTGGAGCATGTCGTCAGTTCATAGCAGAGTTTGGACCAGAAATATCCGTGTATTTAGCCAAACCAGATCTGTGCAAAGTTCTGATTACATCCATTTCAGAACTTCTTCCTTTGAATTTCAAGTTCAATTCATTGTAACCATTTACATTAATGTAAACTTTAAACTCAGGGCTACCTTGAGAGCTGTATTTTACGAGGTTACTGTGATAATCTATAATGTCTTCAGGATATGTTATATAATTTATAACATACTGCATATAATGTGAAATAAATTAAGACTTAAAGGGGAGCTCTTAAACTCAAGTTATATTGTTAAAATATAAGAGTTATTCCAAGACAACCAACACTTTTTGAAGAAAGTGAAACTTAACTCTTTAGGTGTACTTTAAATTTTTGTGAAAAAATTCATAGCAAAGGATTTCCATATGCTTTATCTTAAAATCTGATCAGCCATTAAAAAAATATAGACTGTTTAAAATCCCAAGAAACATGTAATATAAATGTACGTTTTTAGTATTTGGAAACACAAGGAGAGCCAAAAAACTATGAACCGGCTGTGCAGCGTTTTTCCTGTACACGTCCTTGGCATTGTTGCTGTCTGCCGCTATCATAGAAAGGCGCAGATGAAACCATACAACATTTTTAAAACTACTTTTTAAGGCTTTACTTACCAAGTTTATGAAAGAAGATGCTGAAACTGGCCACTGTCGTTGTCCATACATTTTTGGCTCCTCTTTATGAAACTATCCATCACTCGCCATAATTCACGTTGAGAAATGCTGGCAATTTCCTTGCAGATATTTTGTTTTAATTCTTCCAGGGTGTGTGGGTTTGTCTTGTACACTTTGTTTCAAGTTACCCCAGAGATAGAAATCGCAGGGGTTTAGGTCAGGGGACCGAGGTGGCCCCAAATCTCTACTAATAATTTTGTCCTCAAACACACTTTCAATTGTTCTCATCGAAATATTAGCCGTATGAGCTGTTACAGAGTCTTGTTGAAAAAAGGCAAAATCACGCTCCCTGTCTGTTAATTCTCTAAAAACAGGGGGCAAAAGTGTATTTACGTATGCACGGGCTTCAACTACTGACTCGAAAAAAATTGGCCCTGCGATTGGCCCCCCTGTAACCTCCTGCGATTTCTATTTATAGAGTAACTTAAAACAAAGTGTACAAGACAAACCCACACACCCTGGAAGAATTAAAACAAAATTTCCGCCAGGAAATTGCCAGCATTTCTCAACGTGAATTATGTTGAGTGATGGATAGTTTCCTAAAGAGGTGCCAAAAATGTATAGACAACGACGGTGGCCAGTTTCAGCATCTTCTTTCATAAAGTCGGTAAGTAAAGCTTTTAAAAGTAGTTTTAAAAATGTTGTATGGTTTCATCCACGCCTTTCTATGATAGCGGCAGATGGCAACAAGCGCCAAGGATACAGACAGGAAAAACACTGTGCAGCTGGTTCGTAGTTTTTTGGCTCTCTCTGTACTTGCAGTATAATTATTGAAGTTATTTTTACAGAATCATTTTAAGGCTGGTTCGCAATAAGCAAGAATAGAAACCAAAATGAGAATGAGAAAGTTTAAATGTCAGCATTCACAATTAATGAAAAGCTTTCCTGGGTCCTGGGAATGGGAAAGAAGACTTGTCGAGTTTTAACTTTCTCATTCGCATTCCTGGCGGCAGCATATTAGATACTGAAGGCAGCTGTACATGAAACATCCACTAGTCTCTCTAGTCAAAAGCTGAGAAAATGAAATCGGAGGATGTGTGTCCTGACTCCCTCAGATTCATTGAGCATTGGTTATTCCACTGAAAGTGTCACTTCTAGTTTGTGTATATGCAACTCAAAACTGGCTATTGCCTCAAAAAAATGTCTGATGTTTTACACTCATATAACTTTCTCTGCCCTCTTATCATTTATTTGATGGATACACAAATTATTATTACAAAAGTTTATTTTTTTTATCTATTTAGTTTTAATTGAGATAATCAAAAATACCTGCATTACACAATTCATTATAGATACAAACCACCCAAGTTAAAGCATTCTTCATCCCACTCACACAAGCACCAATGCATGTCATATCATTGCTGATGACCACGCCAACCGGACTACGGTTACCAACTCAGAATTCTAAAATGCAGGACATTTATTTAAAAAGCCTGACACTTTTGGGGCATATCTCCTTCTGGATGGCTGGCACTTGTGTTCTACAACTGCAGGGCATCAGTACTGCCTGTTCAACATCACAAAGATATTGCTGTAATATACACTATCAATCCCTGAGAAGCGGAAACCAGACAAGCAAGTTGGCAACACTTCCACTTTCCACACTTGTGCCTGTCATCTGCCCAGAAAGAAGGTATACCCCACATTTTTATCTAAATAGTGAAAGAATATTGTATTTTTACTTGAATGTATGCATAATAGTGCATTTCAACCTAAGTATGGTTAGTGTATCTCAAAAAATCATATCATGAAAGTGGCGCTCTAGTTAGTCACATCACAATGCATGGTTTCGCTCGCTTATTGGCATCAAAATTATGTTTTCACCACATTTCACTGCAAATAATGCAATAACAATATACTTCCAAGGCTTGAGCACAATTGAAAGAATGTTTAAAATGTAAATAAAACCACATAAATGCTGGACATGTCCAGGAAAAATGTGACGGTTGGTAACCCCAAACCAGACTGACTGAGGATTGGCCAAATAGTGAATTAGGATGTCAAACTTCAAACATAGTAATAAGAGCGGTAAAACATGCTAAGCATAACATTTTTTATAACAGAATAACTACAGCACATACTCCTATGTGATTTAATGCTGAAAATATTGTTTAAGGGTAATAATTAAGAATGGTTCAAGAATAATATATTCACAAATCATTGTATTTAAAACAAATATAAATTGAATGTGTACATTACTTTGCATTTTAAAAACTGTAATACGAAAATAATTTAAGGTTACTCTCTCTTATTATTTGATACCATGATTAACCAAAATGCTGTGGTTGAGAGTTCCTTAAAACAATTCTACACCATGGATGAATGCATTAATTCCTTTTCCGACTTAAAGTTCAGTTTTAGTGACTTCAAATGTCGGACTAACTGCACATGGATTCCTGAATAGTTAAATGAAAAGTTATTCCTCCTCCTTTCTCAAATGCCTCATTACAACCGAAGGAACAGCAGTGATATACACTTTTTTTATGTAGAAAAAAAAATGTATTTACTTTCAACAGTTTGAAAATGTTCAAAATATAATAATACTGCTAATGCAGCTTTGCCTATGTGGATATTGGTTTACATTGCGTCTTTGTTATATTGTGGAATCATTTAGGAATTTTAGAACAGCAGGATAATCACTTCCTGTACCACAAGTACATGAAAGTGCATGCTACAATGCCAAGGTATGTGGAACACTCTTACATGAAGGCAAATCATTAAGCTTTTATGTTGATAAAGGAGTGTGAAAGAGGGAGGTATATTGATCACTGTAATAGACAAGAAAGGCAAGGTTTAGCATGGATAAGAACGGGATCAAAGTATTTCAGAGGGATGAGAGGCAGCGGAAGAGGGATATGCGAGTTGTGTGCAGAAAGTACAGAACACTATATGACAGAATGTAAGGAAATAAGGAGCTGGAGGGAAAAAGTGTGGGAGAAGAAATGGGAAAATATGGATAAGAAAGTAGTAGCTATAAAGATGTTGTCAGGGAAAGAAGAAAAGAAAATTAAGGACATGGGAAAATTTTTAAGGAAGGTAAAGGAAAAATGCTCTAGAAAAGTAAGAGAGGCAAACGGAGAAAGACTGCTTAGTGAGCAATAAGGTCTCGGAGCCAAGCAATCTGAATGGCTCAATAATAAAACAAGCACCATACAAATTATACATAAGATGTAGTGGTACGAGTGATATATATGACATATATTGTATAAAAAATTGTACAATAAATTCAAATTTATACATGAAGGCTGTTTGCATTTGGTCAAGAAATTGTCACAGGACACAATGCATCAAAAAGGTATTCTGCTCATGGCAGACCTGCAACGGAATAGTTGTAGCGTTAGCCAGTAAAATTGTTTTCTTAAAAGTAAAATGATTAGGGTATCCTTTTTATATTAATCGCATATTGTTACCTTCCTCCTATACACTTGACCTATTTTATAAGTTATGTCAACTGAAGAGCAATACACAAAAGGAAAACTTATTATTAGGAAAGTATTGTATATCACCCAAAAATTTGATGTCGAGATTTTATTGGAAATATATGTTTTCAGGCCCCCTTACCCCCCAAAAAAAAGCATTTTTAGAAAAAGGTACGCGTGCGTGCAGCTTAACTCAAAAACGAAAAGTCAAATACCAAACTTGATATTTAAGTTCAGTATCTTTCAAAGATGCGACACAAAAGTTTTCAGGAAAATCCCCACGCCTCCAACTACCCTTTTCATGGAACATTTGTTGAAATTTTTTATTTTTTAAAAAATGGCCCTAACAGTTCTGATTAAAATACCATATATTAAAGATATGGTAATGTTGTTCCAGAGGTCGACGTGTCATTGCGGGTGCCGCGCAACGTCAGGCAGGCTACCCTGTAGAAAAAAACATCGCTAAAATTCCGCGAATGTGTAGCATTTGGCTTTTTAAATGCCCCAAAGTTGTTTAAGCATTCCTGGTTATGTATTCTGTCGCGATTTATTGAATTGGTTATGTATTCTGGAGTGATGTCAACATGGACAATTTACGCATTGTTGTGGAGAATGAGATCTTAAATAATGATGCTGTTCTAATTGGGACATAGAACAACTTGCAGAAGAGCTAGCAACTCCAGAGCTAGCAAGCTTAGGATGCAGTTTGGCACTTCTCAGGAGCTCTTCAACTCATACTTGCATGCGTTCATGTACAGAAAGAGCTGTCCCAGAGTGTTTCAGAATTTTCTTGTGACACTCTCCGAGAATTATCCTGCAACATAACATCTTCGCAGCTCTCTTTTGGTTGGTCTTCTCCCTCAGAATTTCCTTTTCATCTTTCTTTTCTTCCAAAATTTTATATTTCTTCATTGTCTTATATGCATTGATGCAAAACAGCCTTTATTAAGGCTAACAATTGCATCGTGAAAGAGCAGATATGTCCTTGGACATATTTATAGTAGCATTTATTATTATTTAGTTGTATTACATTTGCTTATTGCGTCGCGGTAATTATTTCATTCTGTTACATTTGTTTACTGCTACATGGTAATTATTTAGTTATATTACATTTGCTTACTGTTGCACGGTAATCATTCAGTTGAAACATTAGATTGAATTTTATTTATGGACACTCTTTAACTGCTGTGGTCCTTAGCATCCCATTCTACATTGGGCGTGAAAGACAGGTAATTTTGCTCAGAGGTCTGTTTATCAGGCTTGAGGCTCTTTACATTTAAATAGTAGTGCATGAGCACCAATGGTCATTACTAAACGCCACGCATTAGACAATAACAATAATATTTTTTACTGTTCGTGGTTATTATTAAATTTTATTGCATTTATTCACTATTTCACGCTTTTCTATTACGACAGTATATAACAGTTCACAACAATATCAAACTATTTCCGGTTTCACTAACGCGACAGCATTTTTTCCATTTAACAGTTGGTACCTTACATTGTGCATTTACATTGTCCACCATGACACGTCGACCTCTGGAGTAACATTACCAAAGATATTTACATGACAGTATATCTTGAATTTTCTGGGAATAGCCTAGGAAGTCCTCTTCATTTGGAAGGGATTTTGTATAAACTTCTATAACTGGTAAACATTAAGCAGTAGACAAAAATGTATTACACAAGAAATGTAGATCTCTTAAAACACAGAATAACTTTTTTTTTTATGGCATCGGTCATTCCTGAGATATCCATCATTAATGGTTTGAATTGTTCAATACTTTGTCATTCTTTTAAAGTCCTGTCAACATTCAGTTGTTTCTCACAATGTCATGGAAAGTATGAAATTTTAAGGCCAGCATATAGTGTCCAGTTGTTAAACATTTGACTTTCATTATTCCCTTTGTATCTATAGCTATTTCTGCAAAAGTTTATTGGGATCAAAATGAACTAGATATAAAAATAAGCTTTAGTAAGACTAATTTGTATACCCAGTAATAAACCATAGAGAGTAGAGAAAGTCATGTGAATGTATCACATTAGATTTTTTTCTTCTTTCTGATCTGTGGATGGAATGTGCATTGGAAATGGAGCACATGTTTTAGCTGGCAGTCTCAATGGGGTGAACGTCAACCTCTTAGCATTGAACTAAGGCAGGGTAACACTTTGAAGCAGTGATATTGGTCCTAAAGTCTGTGTAGTGGCGTTTTCTTAGCAGTCATTTTGTGAAACACAATGAAGCAATTGATTACACGCATATCCAGCTGTGCATTGCATTATGGGAAACAAAACCATCACCTGAGCTTACAAATTGACACTACCTATTCACTTGTGGTACTCAAGGATATACTTTTGATTCTTTACCTCCTCTCTGGGTGCCTGAGCATTCCTTCTTAGCTTGCCTGTTGCTGTAATGTCAGCAGCTTCGTGTTTCATCGATAGGAAATCTTTCCATTTCACAACAGCACATTCATAGCAGACCATGGTTCATCGCCACATTTCACTTATGCATCTTTACTGCATAGCATTACTCCAGTGCTGTTTAACCCTTATATCGATGACATTCTAGAGTAGATCTTGAGATATAAGGTTCACTTGCCAGTTATTAATAATAAAGAAATTCCAGGGCTATTATTTGAAGATGATTTAGTAGTTGAGTCCATATCTTGTGGAGGGGCGAGGAGGACAATCAAGGCAGTAAATAGTTTTTGTAGAAAATGGGGACTGAAACTAAATGGAAAGAAAACGAAGATCATGGTGTTTAAAAAAGGTTATCAAATATGCAAGGAAGGGAAATGACAGATAAACAGAAGAGAAATAGAGGTGATAAGGGGATGTGATTACTTGGAGGTAAGACTAAGTTCAAATGGAAGTTGTAGTGAAAAAAAAAGATGTCTATAGCAAAAGGTGGCCACGAGTGTTAAAAGGTCATGTTTAAAAAAAAATTGCTAGACATAAATGCCAAATGGCTTAAAAGAATTTACACTGCCACAGTAGAAAACAAGATGTTGCTTGGGGCAGAGGTATGGGGAGATGATGATGCTTGGAGAGAGGTTGACAAAGTTAATAGATCTTTTTGCAAATGTTTTACGTCTACCAATAACATCACCAAATGGGGTGGTACCTAGAACTTGGTAGGTACTCCACCAAGATAAAAATTTTCACAAGAGCTATGAAGTATTTATATAGAATTTCCAATCTGGAAGATAGTGATATTATCAAAGAATGTTTTGTATACAAGAGAAAAGTAAGTGGAAAGGGTCATGGTTATTAAGGTACAGATAGGTATGAGAGATGCGTGTATAAATGCAGAATATCACAGAGGCTTTAAAAAATAGAATTTTAAGGTTAGAAGATATTTTTGGTAGTACAGGAGAGAAGAGCTCCTTGAGGATATATAGGGAAATAAAGACAATATGGAAGAGGAAAAGGTACATAGAGATGTGCAAGGTCGTGGGTTCAAACCTGGCGGAGGGCGATGGATTTTTTTCGGGTGTAAAAATCCTTAGCATGGCTTCCTTCGGAAGGGAAGTAAAGCCGGTGGTCCTGTGTTGTAGATTTATGGCACGTAAAAGAACCTCAAGCCTGATAAAAAGGCTTCTGAGCAAAATTACCGGTCTTTCACGCTCAATATAGAATTGGACGCTAAGGATCATAGTAGTTAAAGAGCGTCCATAAATAAAACTGAATTTCATTTAGAGATGTGCAATAAACTAGAGCGGGAAGGATTTGCTTGGGTGAGAACAGAAGTTAGAAACTTAAAAGGCATAAGGCATGATAAGGATGTAGGAAAATGTCCAATGTGCGGTGAAGTGAACATGGATTTCCAGTGTATACTATATTATAATCAAACGAAGACGAGAGAACAGGTTTGGCAACAGAAATGGAAAATCTTGGATGGGGAAGTATTAATAAGGAAGCTTACAAGTAAAAGGGAATAAAAACTATGAGAAACTATTTGGGTAAGGTCAAAGAGGAATAGTAGAGAATGACTACAAAGAAGATGGAGCTAAAGGTAGACAAATAATGTAAGCAACTACAGTGGGTCATCAATATACTGAAAACCAGCAGTTGTGTGTATTGGGACTGTAAATTAGCATAGCAAGCAACCAAGAAGTGAATTTATAGTGTAAATAGCCTAATATTTTCAAATGTCATTATAGTATAAAATGTATATAACTTAATTACATAATTTTGAGTGTTGAGAAATAAATATTCATTCAAACTCCATCAGAACACAAAAAATGAACTACTATGAAGATATCATACTCTTGACAAATGCTGAGATTGATTACCACTATCAATCAGTAATTATTGAGTTTTAAGCTCTCCCCACCAGGTGACACATAAGTACGGGAACTAGATATTAATCCTATTTTAAAGATTTTTAACAGGGGGTTAAAGAAGGACATTAAAACTGAGTGGTACATGGCTAAATTGTGTGCTTTGATATGCCTTCATTTAGGTCAAGAGGCTTCTTATTATGTGAGCATAAAGATTCCCTATTTTCAAGAAAATCTGCTGGCAATTTGTCCAATTTGACAGTTACCACATCACCTGCTGTACCTCTACCATCAAAATGCCATCTTTTAGCTAAACATACTAGATGTTGTCTCCTTGTTATAGTAGCTTCTTCAGCTGTTCCGGCCTCTTCTTACCCTGAAGTTGGTAATGTTTTATTTTAGTTTTGCATTATAACACTATTTTAATCATAATAAAGCTGTCTTCCCAGATGAATTTATCAAATAATTTTCTAAATAAAATAGGTGTAAATAAATCCGTAAATGTACCATATGCATACCAACAACTTTTTAAGCAATTTATAGGTGCAAAAAAATATAAGAATGTTTCAGGAAAATCCTTAATAAATACAAATAAATATGCATCATAATTAATTTTATCGTAATGTTGATTTGGAAAGCATATAAGGAGGAGGTTTCATATTATAGGCAGTGGTGGGATACTGTGGATCTTTCATGATCCTGCCTGTGAGTATATCTTTTCTTGTAAAGCAATAATACAAACTCAAAACCATAAAGTGATTCCTGATAACTGTCGTTTGTCAAGTAAAATCATTGTTATACCATTAAGAACACTTTTAATCTCTTTTGGGAAAATACAATAAAGTTTTTTTGATATTTACATATACAAATGCATTTTAAATTAATTACTCTAGTTCTCTTTCTACCGAGAACATGTTTAGAAAACTGTTGTCCCGATCAGCCTAAACCCATAATTGATTAAAACTAGTGATGGAATGATATCACTATTTCTTAATACTCACTTTATAAAAAACTGTAAAGGTGATAGGTTGTTCACTGAATTATGTTCGTATTAGTAGTTTTCTGTGTATAAATGCATGTAACTAAATTTGTTTAAAACTATCTTTGGAATCACAGTGAAGTTCACAAATTAAGATTTTTGTTATTCTAGCTTCACTGGGACATGTTTTGGAGACCACTGTCTCCATCATGAGCCTGAATTCATTGCTATCCTTCCTCTTGTGTCTAGTAGATGGCTAGTCATGGAAACGTCACTCAGTAAGCATATCAAGGTAACTCTTACTTGACAGTGTTCTCTTGAACACTTTGAGTTTTGACATGGCACAAAACACATTTAGCTTACAGGAGTCATGTTTTAACCTATTAATTTTGGCCCAGGCGGTAAGCAGAGTGGGATTCTTTTGAATTTAGCTAGACCTAAACGCAGAGGTGTTGTTGGCTATCTTATGGACCACAACACATTGTGTAGACATTTGCACATAATGGGACTTATTACAAGATCCTAGGAAATGTGGAAGGGAAAATGAAACCTCCCAGTATACACTATGCAAGTAAAAAGGTTTTGCCGTGCATAGATACATATCCTTAGGCTTCTTTTTCTTGCAACCTGAAGATATAAGAAGGGCAAACATCAAGGAAATGGTCCGTTTTATTGGGACTATAGGCTTTGATTGAAAGCCCAGATTAAGAGGTGCAAAGGATCTCAGTGTCCTACATTCAGCCTCAAAAATGAAATGTGGATTCTCACTCCTCCAAACTCTTAACATTGTGCTTGTTTAACTTTACCGTTGATGTGGAACATGATGCAGTAATTTGTATGACAAATTACTTAAATGTAAATAATGATTGTAATATGAATATGCATTTTTATGTGACATTGATTTGAGATGTTTATTGATTGTAATTATTGTTGAGAAGTAAGTTTATACTGCCTTACTGAAACTGACAATAATAGCATGCAATAATGCAGCGAGGGGGTGAGCTGTTTATCATTATTGGAAACGAGGAAGTTATGTAATGTTGGCGCGTTTTCTTTTAGAATCTTCTGGAACATTTCCCTTGAGCATATGTATTCATAATTTTCATTGGATATAAAAATAGACGCTAATGTTGGCGCGTTTTATTAGCCAATAGCAGTTCAGTTATAATCTTTAGGCATATTGGGGTGTATGAGTATAAAAGAGCTAGGTTTGAGGTAGAGCCCGTCAGTTCATCAAAATTCTTTGTACACTACACGTCGCATTCCCGTCAGTTCGTCGAAAATATTTGTATGATACACGTCGCCTTCAGTCCAGCAGAAATATTACACGTCGGCTATCGATTCACAAGTTACGCGTAGCAGAATTATGAAAAATCTAAAGTGTTGTAAAGTTAATTATACAAAAAGTTGAAGTACGCGAATTAAGAGTGATCAGTAATGAAGTTATTATAACAGTTTCAGTTTGGCGGGTGTCAAGATCAATGTGTAAATTGTGATAGTGAATGTGTTCGACAATAAAAAGTGTAAAACAAATTCCTTCATCAGTGTTATCTTTGGATAAAAGATTCGTTTCCGTTTACACAACCTGTATAAAGAGAAGTGCTTGACCAAAAGATCATAGCTAGCCGGAGGACAGAGAACCAAAATTAAATAAAATAACAGTAGCATTCTTTCAAACGAACACTAATACTGCCGCAAATTGCTTACACCAGATGGAGCTAACAAACCTAACAAATGAATCACGTCACAAGATGGATTCACCATGTTGAGTAAACACATACACAAATAACATTATAAATTTACCATCGCAAATTGGCTCCCAAATGTGGGGCTAACAAAAACAAACAAAACAACCATAATGTAACTTCAAATTGGCTCCCATACGTGGGGCAGTTAAAATTATGTAACCAAACAAAACAAAAGCAGCACAATATAAGATCTTCAAGTTCTAATAATTTACGTAAAAACATATTACGTAAGCACACTAAACCACCATCAAATTGGCTCCCAAATGTGGGGCTAACAAATACAAACATATACAAATAATGTTACTTCAAACGTTGCCTCGTCACTAAACATGAATTTGGCTAACAGTCATCATTCACCAATAAACGTTCACAGAAAACACATTTTGCAGGGAAATTAGGTATCAGCTTATGCACTAATTGCAGTTTGTAGGAGTGAAACCTCAGGCGAGAATGCACGATCTTGAAAATGGTGGGTATAGGAATGTTAAATCGCAGGTTAGCTCTACGTACAGATGTTTTAGGACTACATAAATCCCTCCAATCCTGTTCTGCAATTCTTCATTGACAATTCTGCAGTTTACTAGGAGAAATCTGAGTCAGCTGGAAAATTTAATTTTGTGCCAGCATGTTATCATGGTAGTTCAATTGCTTAGAACAATGCCACGGAAAGCCGATGATCCATAGTTCAAATACCAGTTATGGCATTGAAATCTGTAGTTTGATTCTACCTTTCTTACCTGTATTTTATTTTGCAGCAATCTAATTTATAAAGTGAAGGTCTAGCATATCTGCACTGAAACCCTTGATTTCTAACACGACAACCCTGCACCTGTCCATCACGACATCATGGGTAGAATGCACTTGCATATGGTCACTATATCACTTTTGCATGATTTTTGAGATCAGGGTAGGGATTGAAAGAGTTAACCTCTAGCTTCCCTGTGTAGCATATATAATACAACAGATTTTGTATTTTCTTTTCTCGCTCTATGAACGAGTCAAAGTCATGACAGCTGGTTGTATCATATTTGATACCTTCTGCACTTTACAATTTTTTTTTTCTATCTCTATCTGCTGTGTATCAATGGTAGAATTGAAAATAAAAAAAAACCTAAAAACTTTATATAAACCCGATGAATCATACATGATACAACTCCCTCAAAATTAGTAAATCATTTGATCTCTTGAATATTCATGTTATTTTTGCATTTAATAACATGCTGATTCACAGAATAAAATTTATGGATTTCTAAATATCATTCTAGATCCCCCTGTCCCAAATTTTCAAAACATAATTCTTTTTGCAAGTTTCTTATGCACTGACCCAGAGAAGCTCAAGCACAACTGTGTGTATTTAATATCAGGGTCTCTAGAGGTTAAGGAAACGGTAGATCATAAAATATCAAATCCATTTTCTAAGTAAAGATATTTTTTGTTTTAAAAGAGCATAACATATTTGCTAGTCGACCACACTATAATATGCTGATTACATGTGATGCAACTGAAGTATAATAGCATCCATTATGATCTTAGAGGTGTGTGTAGCTTGCTTATACCTTGTAACGCCTTCAAAGCTGCAGTCCACTGGGATCCATTCCATAAACAATGAAATAATTCTGTTCATCGTGATTTTAGCATTGTAATAAATTGAGTTCATTTCCTTTGTTTAAATACTGTTCAATATATGTTACCTGCAAAAAATCAATAAATGTGGCCTGGAGTCAACAGTACTGCCATCTGATCAGTATTTAAGTACACACAATTAACGTCAGATCTTTCTGTAAAAACTGAAAGTTTTAAAATTATAGTGTGGTTGACCAAAAACAGTCATATGCAACTTGATTATACTGGTAATTAAGATGCTCATGTGGAAATTATGAAATTTCCATCTTAATATACCTTTAAACATATTTTGTTGTAATTGGATTCTACTTGTATTGAACTAATACTCACCGTGGTTTCCACCATTACTGAACTGCATTTCATATCGCATACCTAGTCGGTAGAGGAAGTATTGCTATCCATCCATAAATATCTGTGAACAGCATAGCTCAAATACAAAATGTCGGATATATAACGGTTCAGTATTTTCCAAAGATGCGACACGAAGATTTTCAAGGAAATCTCTCCAGCCGAAACTACCCTTTACATGATGAGTTTTTTGAAAATTTTTATTTTCTCACAAATGGCTATTACAATACCACACATATATAAGATATTTACATGACTAATAAAATGCTTATCTTAAATTTTCTGAGAATAGCCTGTGAAATCCTTTGGAAGGAACTTCAATAACTGGTAAATCTTAAAGAATAGACAAAATACTAAAGGAAACAAAAAAATGTAGATGTCTTTAAAATAACTTTTTTGTGGAATTTTTTTTAAAGTACTGCCACCGTTCACTTGTTTCTTACGATGTTGTGGAAAAAGAGTGAAATTTCAGACCAGTATATAGCAGCCACTTTTTAACATTTATCAATTTGGTTTCCTCTATCCCTCTTTTACCCACAACAAAATGTGTATTGAAACTATTCCCGCAAAGGTTTATCTTAACTTGAAGGAGATGAAAAAAATAAGTTTTTGTAAAAATAATAATTTCCAGAAGTTATATAAAAGCAAACGATAATGGATGGAGAAAATCATGTGATATTTTAATTCCTTGAAAAGCTTATTTTATACTATTGAGCGGTCATTTTGTGGTCTGGTCATGATCACATGTGTGTGCGTGATCTGCTTGCACTGCAGTGACCTTGCATTGTTTCACTAGCGGTGAATGACCCACTCAAGGCTATGCTTTATCAGCTGTGAATGTCAACTGTCAGTTACTATCTTCTGATCTGAAGATCTTCCATTCAGAGTCGTCCTCCGTGGACTAGGGGTACTAGGTTTCCTCTAGTTTCCGAGATCACGGGTTCAAACCAGGTGCATTTTTACTTTCTCTACTACGTATAGTAAGTAGGGAAGTATTGTATTCCACCCAAAAATTTGATACCGAGATTTCACCAGAAATACATGTTTTGAGACCCCCTGAATCCAAAAAAAGCATTTTTGGAAACATGTCCGTGTGTGTGTCTGTGAACAGCATAACTCAGAAACGAACAGTCGGATAAACACCAAACTTGGTATTTAGTTTCAGTATCTTCCAGAGATGCGACACGAAGGTTTTCAAGAAAATCCCCCCACCCCAGACTACCCTCTACATGGAACATTTTTCGAAAATTTTAATTTTCTCAAAAATGGCTCTAACGATTTTGATTAAAATATCATATGTTTAAGATATTGTCATGAGAAATGAAATGTATATCCCGAATTTTCTGGGAATGTCTCCAAAAGTATTCTTCATTGTGAACGACTTTTGCATAACTGCTAAACCATAAGACATAGACAAAATTTTACTACACAAAAAATGTAGATTGCGTTTAAATACACAATTTATGTCGTATACATTTTTTGTTGTTGAGTGAACTGTTTTCGAGATATTGCTTGTTATTCCCTTAAATTTTCCAATACTTATACTTTTTCTCAAATTCGTTATTCATTTTTTTTATGTCCTGGACATGCAGAGAGATTGGAATGCGCCACATAGCAACCAGTGCTTAAAAATTTGACTATCGCTTAAAACCTACCATATTCCCCTTGCATCTACAAGAAAATTAGCAATAATATTGACATCTTGATTAACATGAAGCATATAGAGAATAACGTTTATAAAAATAGTTTGTACAAGAGTAGAGAAAGTCATGTGAGTGTAACATCAGATTTTTTAGTATGGTTTCCTTTGGAAGGGAAGTAAAACCGGTGGTACTGTCATAAATTTACGCACATAAAACAACCTGAAGCCTGATAACAGGCCTCTGAACAAAATTTCCAGTATTTCACGCCCAATTTAGAATGGGATGCTAAGAACCGTAGTAGTTAAAGAGCATCCATAAATACAACTCAATTTAATTTTGGCCATTCAATTGATTCCCATTCTTCTATTCACTTATTTGGAAATTCTTTGCTCAGTTCATACTTAGTGAACAGGAGCACCATCTTACTAGAAAATAGTGATAGAACAACACCACTATTACTTGATACTCACTTTATAAAAAAAACTAAAATGATAGCTGTTCTCTGAATTATGTTCTTATTATTACTTTTCAGTGTATAAACACATGTAACCAATTTTGTATTGTATGTTAGTTCTGACATTCTCCAATTGGCAACATTTTTTTTTTATCTTGATAATTCCACACGTTATATATCCCCTATTGTTAGTCAAGGATGATGACAATGATAATTTCTTTGCTTCCACTTTTATGTAATTATATTTTGTGCTGAAAACGTTCTTTTAAACACTAGCAATTCTCAAACTTGAAAATATAAACTAATATAAATATTTTACTTGAAACTCAAGTAAACAAAATTCTGAAGTGATACATTCACATAACTTTCTCTATGCACTCCTATCTTTATTAGTGGTTATACAAACTATTCTTACTAAAGTTTATTTTTCTATCTACTACATTTAATCCAAATAAAGCTTGCAAAAATAGCTACATTACATGTTTCGTTTAAAAGACAAAGAGAACTGTGATAGTTAAATGTTTATGAAATGGATGTTGTACGCTGGCCTTAAAATTCCATGCAATTACAAGAAACAACTGAAAATTGATGACAAGTATTGAATCATTCAAATCATTAACAGATATCTCAGAAAAACTGTAAGTAAATTGTGTGTTTTAAAGAGCTCTACATTTTTGGGTGCTACATTTTCGTCTCGCTTAACATTGACAAGTTATAAAAGGTTACAAAATTCCTTCCGAACAAAGAGGGCTTCCTAGGCTATCCCCAGAAAATTTAAGATACACATTTTATTTGTCATGTAAGTATCTTTCATATACAGTATTTTATTCAAAATCGTTAGTCAGTTTTTAGAAAATAAAATATTTAAAAAAATGTTTCATGTAAAAGGTGGTTGGGGATGTGGAAAAATTTTCTTGAAAATCCTCATGGCACATCCTTGGAAGATACTAAACTCAAATACCAAGTTTGGTATTTATCTGACTTTTCATTTTTTGAGTTATGCTGTTTACAGACACATGTTTTCAAAACTGCTTTATTTGGATTCAGGGCACCTCAAAACATTATTTTCGGGGTGGAATGCAATACCTCTCCTACTTACTATACGTAATAGAGAAAGTAATAAATATTTTCATAAGCTGTATTCTCATATTTTGCTCACTGGAGTAGATAAATGTAATGGCCGAGAGTAAGTCACCAAGCCAGGCTATTGCAGTAACGTGATTTAGTGTGTTAACTAAATCAGCTACATGAGCACCTCTAATCCTTTCCCCATTGTTTTGCATGTTTCATTTTGACACAAGAGTCTATGAACTGTTGCATTGATTCAAGGAAACACAGTCAAGGTCTATCAAGAACTATAGTTCATCAACTCTTTGGTGACACGTGCAAGGCAATAACATGAAGTCTAAACCCCTTTCATTCTTTATCTAGCATAAACTTAAAAGTAGTGAACAAGTATCAAAGTTGTTACACTCTCTATTTTAAAGTATGACACATCACTGTTACTAGCTTCTCAATCTTCAAAATTAATTATCAAAGGATTAGGTGTTGTCGTATGTAATAAAAAGCATATTTTTTTTGGATAAATCACAGTATTTATGTTCTATTAACATGTAACAGGAAAAATAACATATACAACAAATAACTGAGACTATGTATTTACATCCCTGGTTTTACGTCATACTCAACAGTGTATTCTCACGCTTTGCATTTTAACAGCTTAACCTCCAGAACTGTTCATTTACATAAAATATCTCTGGAAACTGTTCGCTTTTGTAAATCTTATTTAAGACTACAATGAAACTTTCTTTCTTACCCTCACATATCGCACAAGTGTTGGAATTTCAAGTGATATTTGTAGTACCTGACAGCAATTCATGCACTGAATAATACTTTACTGCTGGGGTCCCCAAAACATGACTTACACTAAAGTTTAATGAGACTCATAGCTTTTATAAAATTGTGCAAAAATAAGTTTGAAATAAATTGATTTTTAAATACACTTTAACTGCCATTCACAAATAAAAAGATAAGCATTAACATAATGACCAAAACTTATACATAAACTTAACCTCTTTCCTAATATGAATGTCCCATGTAAACCTACTATTTTTAGAAAATATCAAGAATATTTTAAATTATACTGTCTTTAATTATAAAATAAAAGTATTTATAGTTATTTAAACAATAAATATAGTAATTTATTTCAATACTATTGTAGTATACTTTTTTTTTTGGAAAAACAAACAGCAAAATCCAAAGCAACTGCAGTCAAATGTAACCCCATCATCGTCATCACACCAGTTATTTTACATGGGCCCTCCCCATCCTTTACCTTAGGCACCTGCGAAAGGGATATAAAAACTTGTTTAGTAATTGGATGAAAAGCAGCATATATGGCCATTGACAGCAATGGGATAATGACAAGCAGAAACAGAGTAGCTAATATGGGAGCCTGTGAAGCGACCACCAACGGTACACATCGGGGTCTTAATGGGAGACTATAAATGACAAAAATGAAATTTTTATAGTTTTTTATGTAGTATTATAAATTAAAATATATATCAAATTAATGAGGAAATTGTATCATTGTAAGCACAACACTGAAACAACAGAGGTAGATGAAAAAAATATGAGAAGCTCAAATTCATGTTGCTATGACAATTGGAAATATACTTTTACCCCAACCCTAAATTCAAGAAATATTTTACCCTATAATAAGTGTTAACTGCTTGCACACACATTCAATGTGTAGCCTCACTTTTATTTATTGTTTGGTGTTGGTCAGTATGGTTTATATGTTGGCGAAAAGAAAGCATTGAACAGAAACTCCAAGCCATTAGCAAAGAGTGATGATGATGGCAGACGAGGGATTCAAAGCATTAGAGGTAAGAAAGACTACAAATTTGTATTAAAATCTTAATGGGAAATACTGAATTTATGACACTATCAATAACACAAAACTTTGTTTTTTAGGTTGCCTTGAGTTTTGTGGAACAAAGCAGTGACTCAACAGATATAATGCTTATCAAACAGTGATGTATATAGCTACTTGCAAGCGTTGTGACAAGAAGGTTCAGAAAAAGTTACTGATATTAAGAAACAAGTCTTTGAAAAATACTGAAATGCACATTTTAATACTGTATACAGTAGTAGCTTTATTTTTAAATTAAATACTACTGGATGCATTTGGAATACAATTATTGCTTAAAATTGTTACTATGGTTAAGCAAGGTTCTACTCTAATTGTAATTTTTTTTTTTCTGTGGATGACCGTTTGCTCAGAAACTTGTATGAAAGCAAACTTAGAAGGCATGCGTGTACACATTTCAGTCTTAGGGGGTCACAAATTTAGCAGATTTAACATTGGCGGATGAGGGCTTTTAATCTGCTCTTAAGGAGCACAATATTCAGTCACTACGAAACAAAGCACGATGAAAGCTTCAATAAATTTAAGGACAGGATACATGAACATAAATTTGAAAAACTAAAATGCAGACTTTATTAAGAGTAAGCCATTATGGGAGTAAGCTTATGAACTGCCAGAGAAATTGCCAATAAAGTATTGGCTATATAAAGAAGTTATTATTATGTACCAGCAAACTGTATCTGAATTACAAGTACAGTAGAGTCCCGATTAGCCAACTTAAACAGTCCATGGCTTGGTCAGATTACTGGAAAGTAATACAGCATTTAAAACTGACAAAATTACATATGCACTATTGTCCATTCCAAATCAGAGTTCCCTCTGATGCAAACAGAAGCACGTGCTTCTGCTTGTCACCAACCCAAGAACACACTCCTACGCCAACGTAAATAGTTCCTTAATACGTGTATTGTATTATGAAATATTAGAGCAGAAGAGGTATAGAACTGCACATTTTATTGCGGTTATCATAAGAACTCATCGTTAAAAGTAATGGATATATACTAGCTGTTTAACAGATTACAAAATATGATTTTTGTCTGCTATTGCGCTAATGCCGACAGCACCTTGCTTGTTAATACCAACTGTTTGCATGACTGTCACTCTCTTACATATACAAGAAATGCAGCAATGAATTCCCAGAAGTGCTATCTGAGTAACGAGTAAATACTTTGCGTAACACAGGATATATGATAAACAAACAGTCTAATTATACGCTAATACATGTGTGCTCAGCTCAGGTCAAATCTTGTGATTTAGCAGTTGGTATTTGGGTTCACATGGCAGAGGGAGGTCCGTGTACTGTTGAAACACACAAGCGGGAAACGGTTAAAAAGTGGCGAAAAACAAACAGCTCTTCATATATATTCAACTATTAGAAAAATACCCGACACTTGCATTAGTGCATATTACGAAACTAATATCCGAGTTTCAGTGAGAAGTGTAACCAAAGCGAGCAGGGAATATAAACAGACATAATACAACACAGAGGATAAAATGTAGGAACTTGTTTTAAGTGCGACACTGCTGTGGAATTGTGGATAAGCTTGTCATTATTTTGGAGAGTAGTTCTGATTCTGATATATCAGCTGAGTTATCTTCGGAGGATTCAGATTTGGATGTTGCACTTTTGCCCGAGGATTGTGATTAACATAAGTAAAATGTTCATTGCCGCATACTTATAAAATCGATTGTTACCTCAGGTTGCATTTTGAACTACGATTCTCACGTAGGGCGCCTTTTTATAGATTGAAACAATGTTCAAGAAGCACGTGAGAGGGGAACAAGCTGCCATTAGGGGCGGGGATTGTGAACTACTTTCGCGCGGATAATACAAAGAGTTTGTTTTCAATAAAAGGCACTCTGGTTTGGAATGGACAGTAGTATTCACTATAAACAGAACAATGTTACATGTTTCATTTTTGTAACAAATTAGTGTCCAGTTGCTTCTAATAATGGCCTGGCAGGTGGGAGCACACAATTATTGTGTACTCTTGTAGGCTTGTCAACAATTTGTGATTTTTTTCTGCTGACCAGGTCAGATTAAACAGAAGGTTGAATGACTGGGACTGTACTGTAATAACCAATTTAAATACCATGGCTTGTAGTTTATATCATACTAGGCTAATATGAGCGTGTATTTTAATATAATAATTTTATGAACAGTTTTTTAACAAATTATATTACATACAAATAGTCTAATGGAAGCAAATGAAAGTTAAAACTAACACTATACTATATGTGCTTTCCAGAAGCCTTATTAAATGCAAATTCCTACTACTTCTGTACAATCTGAAAGTGTTTTCAGATATTAGTCTAATTATCATTGTGCATCAAGAAAGAGGCTAACTTTTGCCACAGTTTCTCTTCTAACATTGTACAACTCATGCTTCTGACCTCGATTGGCATAAACAATTATTTTTTCATTTACTCGTAGCTGTTCCCATCAGTACATGCTAAGAGAAGCGCACTTACAGCGCAAATAGCTTAGTCAATAGGGAGAAGGCAACACAGAGGAATACATCTTGGGTGTGTGTATGCATTTTGAGATATAAACTACTGTAGTAAACAAAGTGTTGGCAAGTTACAGAAGCTTCTTTTTAGATTACATCAAATAAAATATATTGTATCGACATTGTTCACATTGAAACCTAGTTCAATTAATTGTTACATGTAACCATTATATCATCCCTATTATGTTGTAAACTCAAACATAGATGCATGAAATTATGTTCTTACTAATCTTTACTTATAATCCTCTCATTCTTGTAACAAACTTAATCTTCTGCATTAGATTAGGTCACAGTAAGTAGCATTATACATTACATACTCTACACTAGAACATACAGGTAGATTACACATTTTCTATTTACCCAACCAATCTTTACACATAATTATTGATATTGTTGCATTGATAGTATCAGACTGTGCACAAAAACCAAATAAGTTGGTTCACATTCAGTGATATTTAGAAACAAAGCGTGCTAAAATCCTATGGCACAATCCATCAAAAGGATAAACGCTATTTTGTCACTTATCCAAAACATTAACAAATGCAGCACCAACAAAACATGACAAGAGAAAAGCACCCAAACTTGCCAACTTTACAGCAAAACATAGTAATTCCATGATGATATGAAATTTAGAATGAGTAAAATTTCAATGCAGTAAACATACAAAAATTACATGTAAAATAAATGGGAATTCCATTTTATAAGCATCCTAAACCAGATAGTGCTGTTTCTTTCTGTCACACGTGCTGAAATTCTTCCCCATACCACAATAAACACTCATTAAAGCAAAGAACACCACTTCCTAAGTTATACACACATTTCTAGTCCTTATTCTACTTTCCATAACATGAACTATAAACAATAACTGTCACAAAAAATTTAAAACTCCTGCTGATCACACATATTTGTGAACTTTAAATATTCCATTAGATCACGGCAGTGGCATCATGTTTCGCATTAATTTGCTTTTCCTCCACTCATTGCATGTCGGTGGTTTTCCTAGTTTGGGTTGCTTTATGGCAAGTAGCGAGTTCTTCCTTTGCCTGCCCCAGGGGACACATCTTGAGCTTGGTAAGTTATAAAATGTTATTTGCCCAGTGTGTTTCGTAGGGCTCGACTGTTGTGATTTATTCTGCTACCTGCCATTTTGTATGCAAGGAAATATTTAACGGAGCCAGATTCTGGATTTATGCTTTTCCAAATTTAATTCTTATTATAATGGTATTTTGGTCATATGGGTTAATGCATGCAATTTCTGAATACCATTGACCATTTTAGATAATCTTGTTGGTTTTTTTAGTTTTTCTTAATGCTTTTAAATAACTGTTGTGTTGATAAAATTTATGTAACTGTTAAAACGGTTGGGAGTTTATTAAATTGTTAGTTTTAGCTTTAATTGTTAATGTCTGTAAAGCTTATTTCAGTATTGGGTTTGTTAATTATTTGTTTACCGCCTCACAGGGACTTGTTCAGTAATTGTAGGCTAGCGTAAGGTGGACACTTGTGAATATACACTTAAAAGGTCTGTAATTCCAGTATAAGTAATGTGACGTTATTTCTGCGTTTATGTGTATTTATCTTACTACTATTTTCAACACATGAGAAGTGATAATTTTGTAATTCAGGTTGTATCAAATAAGACATGTGTTTTCAACAAATGCTTTGGGGGGCATTCCTAGTTCTTACTTTCAGTCTAGCTGTTAACTCTAAGCCGTGGTTCCGGAAATTCCTTTGTAGCTCTTGTGCTCTCCTCTAGATTAATCATTGAGTAAGAGGCACGTTAGAGTGGTGCAAATTATATCCCACAAGAATGCAAATATGTCGACTATAGGGAGTTGACTTTAAAATTCATATTGTCCATTACTGAATGTTTGTGCCCATTTACTGCTGGTTACTAGTGGTGCAACTCTGCACACTATGCATTTGATGAAGGATAGACACACACATAAGCTCTGGCGTATCGTAGCACTGTATACTGATTAGCACAATACATTCAGTCCTTAATCTTAAGTTACTATATAATGCAACAGAATTTAATGCTTTGTTATGTCTGTAGTAAAAATTTGTAATAGCTTGAATCTGCCCACAAATCTGTAAAAAGAACTCAGCTCCTTTACATTTTATGGGCAAATGATAAAAGTTGGCAAGTATGGAATGTATTTGTAGATTATGTATTTCTACATTTTCAACTAACCAAACCCCTACACATAATTATTAGTATCAGACTCAGTGCATGGAAAAACAATTAAATAAGCTGACATTGACTGATATTTAAAACTAAATGTACTAAAATCCTATGAGACAATCCAAAAATGATGAAAACCAAGTGTCAAATGCAGCACCAACAAAACATGACAAGGTAAAAGCACCCATTTTTCATAAAGATATTTAGGCTTCAATATACTGAATTACACTTCCCAGGGACATTTGCTGACCAATAACAATATGAATTTGCTGCAAATGTTTTGGTTTTCAAGACTGTCACAAAAAGAACCATGGTCGAACACTTATCATATGCCATGTCCTGGGTAGCGTGAAAACCAGTGCGATATGTCAGGGATAATACTGTACATGCACACATATTTATGAAGAAGTATCACTTTGGTTTAACAAGGTAAACAAATTCTGTGCCAATGTCATTCTTTAAATTGAGTCAAATTGCAAAGTCATATAAAACAATACTTTGAAATACCAAATGAACTTAAAACTTATCCTTTTTCTATGTGCAAAGGGTTTATTACAAAAATAGCCCTTGTCCAAAAGCTTTCAAGATGGAGATATTAGCACATCTGTAGGTGCACTGGCAAGCTTTGTAATGGTGTAATTAGTTTTAGCAAAAGACGTCCAAGTTACAAATACCACAGCCTCAAAGAAACTGCATATTCTACATAAATAGCCATGGAAATGTATGTTCTATTTTTCATTTTATACCTTACAGAAACAGCAACTGTCTTACAAAAACAACCCATGTGCCCCAATATCCTACTATGTTTCATATATTTCAAACATCAATTACTGTATATATGAGAACAATCCCTACACGTTTTTTCCAAAATTTAACAGCAAGTAGCTGGGGTATGGGTATTACTGTGTAAGAGTTGTTATCACTACTGATGCACCAAAATCCAGAAGTTAGAATTCTTGCACCACAAGCGAGAACTATGTGCAAAGACCATGTCTCAGTCATTGCGCAGTGTCAGCTGAAGCGAAAACACCAGCTCACAGCAAAAGAAAAACTCCACTCCATTGAAAAGGCAATCGTGCTGATATGACGTGGATAAGAGCTGCATTTGTGACTGGCAAAAAAATAAAGCTCACCTTGAGCAGACAAATAGTACCTGGCGTGCATTTCGCAGAATGCAGAAGTTTCATTAAGTGCGGAATTTCAAATTCCCACAATGGAAGAGGATGATATGCTATGGGAGGACAGAGTTTGTGTCGACAATTACCATGTTGACACCTCTTCTTGCAGTGAAATAAAGGGGTAGTATTTAATATTTAATACAGCTGCACAAACAATTTCCCCCCCCCCCCCAAATCTGCCTTCCTGAAACTTGGGTGTGGGTGCATATATATGGTATAAAATGTTGAAGCTTTGTATTATACTTTTGGTACTATGTCTAACATGTTTAGAAACATAATACTGAGAGTTGCTAGGATGATTTTCCTAAAAAATACTGCAAAAAAAGCACAAGGTTCTTTTTTGTAATAAACCCTTAAGCGGTTCTTTTTATTAAATAATAAATGCATAACAAGTCACAAAGAATGTTGGAATGCCTGTAACCATTTTTCCTTGGGTTTACAATTTGTCAACATAATTTAAACATTAAGTCTCTCCTGCAATGCCCTGTACTTCCTGGGAAGGTTAGGACGGACGTCTCATTAATATTCTACTGTAATGTTTATTATCTTCTATTTTAATTAATTAGGAATCCCACATTTAGCGCCTTATCCTGTCTCAATTTCAGCATTTCCACCAAAATGATTAAATGATGTTAAAGCATCAGACCACAACAGAATCATTACTCAAATGGCTAAAATTCACAAAATGTATTCTATAAAATAAAACATTTTAAAACATCTTTTGCTAAAATATTACTCTGCATAATACAAGTGCATTAGCTCTTCTATCAAAGCGAAAACAAGAGTTTTGATTTTGACAATATTTAATATTGATGTCATATAACTTACCCTTAATTTGCATGAATAAAATGTTGCATCTATTAGTAATAATACTAAAACTGAAGTAAGGATGCTTTGTTGATAAAGGATTACTGATTTTCTGACTTGCTTACGACTATGCAAATTTAGCTGAGATGGCTATCGAAGTGCTGTATGAAAAGGTCATATGCTCCTGGAGGAAATGTAACTGAGCAAATGGGGCATATGAAGCAGAAATTTGACCCGCCTTTTTCCTGGGTAGGTGGTATTCTGAAAAAAAAACAAACCCACAAACAATGGAATTAATATTCCTCTTGGAAACATATCAATAAATAATTGGAATTGTGAGTGCATTGAGAACCTTTAATTTCACACATTAAATTTTCACTCAGAACACGTTTTAAAGATTTTCCTCTCCATCAGCTAGAGCCAAATTCACCAACTGATGTTGAAAATACTTTAACATTTAGTATTCCAAGTTTAACATAATGTTAAAACTCTTGCGTTTCATCAAGTGTTCACAGCAAATTGTTAAGTGAACTACATGTTAATGTCAAAGACAACTACAAACGATAGCTTTTGAGAAGGCGGTGACCAAACTATACCGCTTCTGAACATGCTCCAATGTGCACTTTTGTATGTTTTGCAGCACTTGGTGCTCTCTGTCAGCAGCAGACAACACTGCCATGATGGCTTGTGATATTTCTGATTGTTTGAGGTTAGAATCGTGAAGTCGACTGAAAAATCTAGATGAAGAGGAAACTAAATGTTTCACAGTTTAAAAGCATTAATTAGTTACAAGTATTAACATATTGTCGAGTGAGAAAAAGCTGATGGTCTTGCATTAAAGGGTAAGGGTGCAGCCTGGAAGAAAATTCACGAGTAATTTAATTGCAATGAGCGCATTTCACCCAGCTACGGAAGCAACTGTGGCAATTTTATGCTAATATAGAATGCAGTACCAAAAATGTCAGGTGCGAGGAGCGTTTAAGACAGTTGAAAACTGGTGGTGGACACTACACAAAGGGTGTTATCATTAAGGATCAAACAGACTCAAACTTAAATACTGTTTACTTCAGAAACTTTCCAAATAAACTCATAAATGGTAGCTTTGGAAATAACAACATTATAACCTACCATTAAATGAAAAGTTCTAGTAACTATAACCTCAAAGTAATTAACATTTGCAGCATAGGAGAAAGGGGCATGCTTCTGTTGGTAGTATTCCAACCTCTTGTATTTCCCATAAAACCATGCTCGGGGCAGTGTGTATTGCTTTAAAAATTCCCCCTTTGGCAGGTTTTCAAGTTTATTATGATACATGACTGCTCTTCCATTAGGAATGACATTAAAAAATCTGATGTGTTACAATCACATGACTTTCTCTACTCTTGTACAAACAATTTTTACAAACGCTTATTCTCCATATGCTTCATGTTAATCGAGATGTCAATCTTATTGCTAATTTTCTTTTAGATGCAAGGGGAATATGGTAGGTTTTAAGCAATAGTCAAATATTTTAAGCGCTGGTTGCTATGTGGCGCATTCCATTCTCTTTGCATGCCCAGGACATAAAAAAAATGAATAACGAATTTGAGAAAAAGTATAAGTATTAGAAAATTTAAGGGAATAACACACAATATCTCGAAAACGGTTCACTCAACAAAAAAAATGTATATGACATAAATTGTGTATTTTAATGCGATCTACATTTTTTGTGTAGTAAAATTTTGTCTATCTCTTATGGGTTATCAGTTATGCAAAAGTCGTTCACAATGAAGAATACTTTTGGAGACATTCCCAGAAAATTCGAGATATACATTTCATTTCTCATGAGAATATCTTAAACATATGATATTTTAATCAAAATCGTAAGAGCCATTTTTGAGAAAATTCAAATTTTCGAAAAATGTTCCATGTAAAGGGTAGTCTGGGGTGGGGGGATTTTCTTGAAAACCTTCGTGTCGCATCTCTAGAAGATACTGAACCTAAATACCAAGTTTGGTGTTTATCCGACTGTTCGTTTCCGAGTTATACTGTTCACAGACACACATACACACAGACATGTTTCCAAAAATGCTTTTTTTGGATTCAGAGGGTCTCAAAACATATATTTCCGGTGAAATCTCGGTATCGAATTTTTGGGTGGAATACAATACTTCCCCTACTTACTATACGTAGTAGAGAAAGTAAAAATTGCCAAATACAGCAAACTTGCTCAACAGCTTGGTTTGTACCAGGCATTTTGCAACTTATAACATTTGTTAAATGTCTTAACACAGGGGTACTGCAGTGTTAACACTCAGTTAACACATTGTTAAAGCTAGCATTGTTCGATGAAACAGAATTTCATTAACTTCAGTATTAAATCAGTTTAACATTGGTTTACCAAACTGGTCCCTATTGGTGGAACTTCAATACTCTGCATATTTGGTGATGTGGATTTTTCCTACACTGTGGGTTCTGGCATGTTTTAATAGTATACTGTGATACTAATTTGTTAAGTGCTTAATACAGATCGAGGAAGTGTTAAGTTTTTTCGTTATGCACTTACCAAATGTGTATTGCAGATTATTTTTTGCACGATGAGTATTTATATCAACTGAATTATATTAATTGAGATATTGGCTAAAATACTATTATATATATATTACTGAAGATAAATGTTACATTTTAGAAGGTGATAATGTTTGTGAATAAGTGTTGTACGTGTCGTCATATTATGTTGTAGTTTTATAGTTGTGTTAGCAATTAGGTTTATTTTTACTTCATTTGGAAAAAGTAATAGATATATGTCCAATGGTGTGGAAATCGAAGAGACTTGGAAAAATGGATGTAACTAGTTAATACCAAAAAAATCACAACAGAGGTATGAGTTGGCATATACTTCATTCTGCAAACGGTGTAGATATCAATAAGAATGTATTGACATATTTAATTCTAAGAAGTAGTAAACTGATCAGTCTAAGAATTTTATGGTCAGAATTTTCGATGTTGAAAACTAGGATAAATGATGGAATTGATATTGGAAGTTTCAATAAGTTAGTATTTGTACTGTGATGGTTTTACTTCCCACACTAGTGCTTTTAGTCATTTCTTTCAGCACTGAGACTCTTTTGTTTTCACAGCAACCACATTGCACGTGGGAATGTCAACTTCCGATTCATAGCAACAATATTGCTCCACAAAGGTTGAACTACTGCAGATTTGCGTATCTGCTAAAGTTTTAAAATTTCTTACATCTTCCTTTGGTCTGGATAGTATATTTCATGGCAGTCTTTAGAATCAATCTGGAAAATCCCTGATTTTTTAGTGTCCTTTAGTGCATTCAGTGGACGGAGATGAACGTCTTCAAAATACATTCTGAATAAAGTACCTATCAATCCACTCACAATTTCAATTATTGTTAAAGGCTTCAATGTTTATAATCACTTCCAACAATTTCATGTAGAAGAGGGGAATGTAAAGAGAAGAACTGTATGCTAGTCCCTTCTGCCTCGAATCTCCACCCCATATAGCATTTTAACCTCCACTACAGTCCCATAGACACTCTCTAATCTTCTATTTGCATTTCTAGTACCTTGTTTAAAATCTAATAGCTTTTAGAGCAAGATTTCCTTTCGCTACAGTCATTTTCTTTTGCTTACTCCATTCATCAATACTATTTAATCTTACTCCTAAGAAGTCAAATTTTTTAACCACCTTAATTTCCCTTCCTTGCCAACACCATTTCTCATCTTGACTTAACTTGTTCCCTTTTTAAATATCATAATTTTTGACTTACTTGGATTGATTCTTAGACTCCACTTCTTACAAAAATTGTCTATTGTCTCAATTGTTTTAATTAATACTGCAATAAGATCCTCAAATAACAAACCAGATACTTCGTTGTTGCTAATTATTGGAATTGACTATTTTCCTCTGAGGTATTGTCAATGAAGAAGTTAAACAGTACAGGACTTCAGCTATCATGAAGATAACGTCAGTTTCTAAGCAGCTTTATACCTGGCTGGAAGCCCAAGACAATCTAGAGTCTAGTACAGGACTTAGCTTACATCCTTGCCTTAATCCTATACTACAGTGGAATCTCGTTAGCATGTTCCTCATTAACACGTTTTCCCATGTATTATGTTAAATTATAAAAGTCCCGGTACCAAATCATCAAATGTAATAAATAACGTTTGCTTAGTGCGTTTTACCGGTCCCGCTTACTACGTTTGAAGTTTGACGTCCTCATTCACTGTTTAGGCCAATCCTTGATCGGTCCAGTGGGAGAAGGCGCTTAACATGTTCAAAGTTTGACGTCCTCATTGGCTACTTTGGTCAATCCTTGGTCACGGGGTGGATACCGGCAGCCAATCACATGCATGTATGTAAATATTTGTGTGACACGATTTGTGTGGGCGGGATAGAGAATGCTTTACCTTGGCATGGTAACGATAGTTTCTACTGTTTGAGTGTTGACCAAACATACGTAGATTGTATTTTAACTTTTCATTTGCAATGAAAAAAAGAAAGTATAGTAAATAACCAATAGTGAAAAACTGAAAATCCTTGTAATACATCACAATCCAAATATGAAACATGTGGATATAGTGCGGAAGTTAAACATTCCTCCGTCAACCTTAAACGCAATTGTTAGCAAACCTAAATGATTAAAACTGCTTTTAAAGAAGGGAAAAATGCAATAACAAAACTTTCCTCTTGGAAAATAGGATCAGAAGAGGATCAGAACGAAATTTGTTGCATGGAAACACTTACTGTATTCAAATTGTATTGAATATGCCAAAGATACATTCGCCTATTGTACTCGTAACACAATGCACGCTCATAATTTTTTTTTTCTTTTTTAGTGGAAATTGTTATCACAAGTGTAATAAAACGCACAGCAAAGCCACTCTTGTCATTTCCATAATTCGCAATTTATTTTCTCAAAAACATTCATAACCTCAAAAATCCAAGTTGACCAACATAAAAGCTTGAATTATTTATTCTCAGGCTTTGTGTATCCAAATCCATTTGAACACATATTGAATTCAACACAGATTGTACTCAAAATCGATTTCAATTACCCATGCAGACGTAGTAATTATTAGATTTTATTACATAACTATGTTCTTAAATTGCATATTTTGCATTTTCGTTAACACGTTTTCCCGCCTATGATGTCCAAATCCTTAGGTCCCTGCAAAAATGTACTAACGAGATTCTACTGTATTTGGATATAACTTAGTTTAAAACCCTAATAAAACGAAAGACATTTCTAGTTATCTTCGCAAACTGTAAGTTGATGACAGTTGTTGAAATCATCTGAGTCATTTAATCACACAAAACAACACTCACTTTTTACATTTCCTGGCACAAGTTTTGGAGGCTACTTTACCCCTTTGTAAACCGAATATCAACTGATCCTACATGGTAAAGCTGATGCCTCATTTTTTTCTGTTTCTAATATGAATTTTATGGACTTTTTCTTCTAAGTTTAACAGTTTTACTGCACCTTCTGTGTGTTTTTTCAGTACTCATTGCCAGAGTTTGAAAATCTAAGGGAAACTTTTGTGAATCTTTTTTCTATAGTCGGCGCCAATCAAGAAAGGGATTGACAGTTACTAACCACATGGCCGAAAGCTTTAAATGAATGGGCTTAGGACCAATTAGAACTTAGACATTTCCATAGCAACGATAGATGCAAAAACCTTGTCATCGATATTGTAACACATGATTAGCATGACATGTACGTCTTATCTTCTGCTGTCACCACAGCTTGCAGTGTATTTGCATCAGTTAAGAGATTTCCTTGTACTGACAAGTTATTTTGCATCATCTTATTTGTACGGTTATTATTTTCTTTATGATTACGTGTGCTGGAGTCCGTGTATCTGTGCGTGTGTTGTGGGCATTTGCAATTGTGTTAACACTTTTAATGAATATTTAATATCCAAAAATAGTGACAAATACAGTGAGCCAAACTAAAAACTGAGCATACTTGGTAACCGAATAAAATGTATCCCAATTAAAGGACATGCGTGAGAAATAATATGCTCTGTGAGAGAATCAGTGGCATTTTCCCATTGGAATAAGTATCAATATTTCACAGGTATATCTCTTTTGTTAACACAGATTTTTATAGTGATATATTCTTGTGTGTTCTATCCTTGTATGTAGATTCATTATTTTATAATTGTCTTCACGAATATAAACAATACCCGCCCTACAATGCAATACAGGCGCAACCCAATCACCTTTGTACACATAATTCTAACGCGCCCTCCACATGGTCACAATAAGCACGTTGCTTCTTTCTCTCTCTCTCCACAAAATGTCAATACCTTTCTTCTTTGGCAGCGAGTATAATAAGCTTATGAAAAGATCCATGAGTAAAGGTAAAAGTGGACTGTCCATTGTTAATTATGAACTTTATCAATAATATCTTGATTGAAATTGGAAGAAGCTCTGTTCAAAGAGTAATCTGAAGCTTTTCCGAAGGTATTTCTATTGATTTACGCCAGTCTTCAAACATGTCCCAGGATACTTAAAAACTGAGTGTTGTTTTGTGTCATTAATCAACAAAGTTTTAACTTTTAAACATTTCCGGAATACAGTTTTTGCCAGAATATCATTCATATGTAAATTAAATTCACACTTACTGTGGCTCTTTGGTAAACCCTGTAGCCTGTGAGAGAGATACAGACGCCGCAGTTCCAGGTCCTTGTGCCTCAGTGCCAGAGGTATCCCCCAGTTCCAATGATGAACTTCCAGAAGATTTCTTTGCATTCTTTCTCTCACCTAGTTTGTGATACAGCTTTGTCAACCTGCGCTCAAGCTTCTGTTTCTCCATATACAGTTTGCGATATTCTACTGCTGCTAAATCCAATCTGAGTTTCAGGTCTCGCTCTTGTGCTGAACTGCTTGTTGACGCAATGTCTTGCTGCAAACAAGATATAGTAATATGCATTCATAGACAGAAGGGGTATATGTGTGTGTACATGCACCAGCTTAAAGAACTAATATCATTGACTGCTGCAGCTTCTTAATGTGATAGCACATTTGTGCTACAACCATGATCCTAGTTTTCCCTTTAATGTAAATAACTATTCTGTATTCACTCTTAGGTTGATCCGCAGCAAAACCAGTGACCAGTGTACGGTAATTATGTATCCTGCCATTCACACCAGAGATACTGTTATACTTTCACAACAATGTGGCGAGTACATGCGGCACGTAATGCAAAAAGAACAGAGCGCTTATTCCGACAACTTATATCTAATAGTTAATTCTAAAAGAAACAAGCGAAAAGGGAAGTAACAGCTTTGTGATAGCTTACATTTATTCACTCTCTGGAAGCGGCACTTCAATCAACTATTGGCGGCTGATTTTTAAAAAGGAAATTGTGCACCGTTAAGTGAACTGCATTTCTCATAAAATCGTTACATTCTTGCATCGCGTATTTCACACGCTTTCTTTTTTTCCCCGTTTCAAAATTTTTCTTTACAAGCACTGTCTATGCTTGTACTTGAAACACCGGTGAACTCAGAAATTAATTTTACCACTTCTTTCACAGGAAATGTTGGATATTTCTCATATAACCTATAACAAACATTCAAAATGATTGTTTTTTTCACCACTAGTCAATGATTTGCCTAGCTTATGCTTTACATAAGCCGACAAAGATGCAAGAGCAAATTCACTGTCTGCCATGATACTAAACAGAAACTGCTGGTTTCTGGCTGTAAGCAATATTCTGCATATATCCAGATATTAGGTAACTCATACAAATTGCTTGTTGGGACTTGTTGCTCTGTTTTTGGTATAAATCAGTGTTAACTAAATTCTTAGGTATTTGTATAGAATATTATACCATTTAAGGATAAATTCATTCAAAAATTTAGATTATTAGCGTGGGACTACTTTCCTGCACGCATTGCTATAGTGTTGTACCACAGTGCACTGGTCACATGGGTTTTGTTTTGATGCAAATCACCCTAAGAATGAATACACAATACACCATTTATACGTTTCAGGTTCATTCTAACCTGATCTTGTGGACTTCAGCAAGTGGTATATTGTTTGCAGGTGCCAAATAGTGCACTCCTGGCTGCAACCCAATGGCTAGGTATAGGGCATGACGAACCAAGGGATTGCAGGGCATAAGGCTCTATTGCTTTTGGTTAATCTAAATAGTCAGAGAGCATGGAATAGGATGACAGCTTTGACTTTCACCCCATTAACACCACCATCTACTGGTTTTATAGTAAATGTTTACCTTACTACCAGTCATCCATGTACAATATCACAACTGACTCAGTAAATCATAACTTAAAAAATTCTAGGCATCTATTTAAATAAATAATTAAAATGGGATGATCACATTCATTATCTGTCTAAAAAAATTGAATAGCAAATGCTTTAATATGAACTGCATTGTAAAAATAACATACCTGGAAAACAAGAAAAATTATCTGCATCAGTTACTTCATTCTATAATGACATATGGAATTATACAGAGAGAGCCAAAAAACTACGAACCAGCTGTGCAGTGTTTTTCCTGTCCGCATCCTCAGTGCTCGTTGCAGTCTGCCGCTATCATAGATAGGCGCGGATGAAACCATACAACATTTTTAAAACTACTTTTAAAGACTTTACTTGCCAACTTTATGAAAGGAGATGCTGAAACTGACCACCGTCGTCCATACATTTTTGGCACCTCTTTAGGAAGCTATCCATCTCTGCAGTAGTTCACGTTGAGAAATGCTGGCAATTTCCTGACGGATATTTTGTTTTACCTCTTCCAGGATGTGTGGGTTTGACTTGTACACTCTATGTTTTAAGATAGAAATCGCAGGGGGCCAATTTTTTTCGAGTCAATAGCTGAAGACCATGCATACAATTTTGCCCCCTGTTTTTAGAGAATTAACAGACAGAGAGCGTGATTTTGCCTTTTTTCAACAAGACCCTGCAACAGCTCATACTGCTAATATTTCGAATGAGAACAATTGAAAGTGTGTGTGAGGACAGAATTATTAGTAGAGATTTGTGGCCCCCTCAGTCCCCCGACCTAACCCCCTGCAATTTCTATCTCTAAGGTAATTTAAATCATAAAGTGTACAAGACAAACCCACAAACCCTGGAAGAGTTAAAACAAAATATCCGCCAGGAAATTGCCAGCATTTCTCAACGTGAACTATGGCGAGAGATGGATAGTTTCCTAAAGAGGTGCTAAAAATGTATGGACGACGGTGGCCAGTTTCAGCATCTCCTTTCATAAAGTTGGTAAGTAAAGCCTTTAAAAGGAGTTTTAAAAATGTTGTATGGTTTCATCCGTGCCTTTCTATGATAGTGGCAGATGGCAATAAGCGCTGAAGATGCGGACAGGAAAAACACTGCGCAGCCGGTTCATAGTTTTTTGGTTTCCGTGTATAATGACATATGGAATTATACTTTTGGGTAACTCTACTAGGTGGTAAATAATCTTTAAAAGCCCCCCCCCCAAAAAAAAATAATCCAAATAATGACAAATTGGACCAAAAAATAATAATGCAGAAATAACTTAAAAATACTAGCTTTACCATCCCAATTCCTATACAAAATAAATAAATACCTACAAATGAAGCTCTGTATAACTCACAAACCCAACACAGACATGGAAAGAGAACTAAAAATAACTTTAAACTACCCATTGCACAGATTAGCATTATATGAGAAAAGTCTAATATATGCTGGAATAAAAGCCTATAACAAACTGCCTATTAAAATCAGAGATATCAAAAACTTGAGAAATTTCAACAAAGCAATAAAAAAGCCTACTACTTTGTTGCAGAATATATAAATGATGAGTTACAACTAGAATTTTGATAATGTTTTGTCATTCTGTAAATTATGTGTATGTTGTAATAAATACAGATAACATTATCCCTAGGTTAGTACTATTACTATTATATCACTTGCATATATTATACTGTGCACTGTAAATTTATATTTATTTTAATTATTACTGTTAATTTTACTTTGTATTATGATGACTTTATATTTATTTTAATTATTACTGTTAATTTTACTTTGTATTATGATGACTTTATATTTATTTTAATTATTACTGTTAATTTTACTTTGTATTATGACGACAGTCATTTACAGAGTTTTTACGCACCACATTTTAAGCATATTGTGACAATAAAGCATCTTATATTAAGCTGAACGTTTTACATTAAAATGTAGTCTAATGTTAATTTTATGAACCTGTTTGTGAGGACTATTTGGTGCACTCGTTTTGCTCAACTCCTGCTTTAACAGATCCTTCTCCTTGTGGACCTCGACAAGCTCGTCACTCAATGTTTTCCATGCCACCTCCTGTGCAGATTTCTCACTTAGTGCCTGGTCCAACTGAGCCATCAATGTCAGCATTTGCCCGCTGTTCTCCCGTACCATTTCTGACTCGTGATTATGCATCTCCGACAGTTCTGCTTGTATTGCGGCTTCCCGCTCTTCGTACCTGTAAGCCAATTACAGACCATTCACAGTGAAACTTAGGCATAGGTAAGCAAAGAAGCTTGTTTCATGTTATCTTAATGCACATGTTCACTTTGAATTAAACTTAAGCCCCTTGTACAGCTTGTTAATACAACTAGTGACCAGTAGAGCATAGTAGGCTACTCGAGAAAGAGATTTCAAGTGGCAGGCGTAAAATGCTTACTGAGTGCATTACTGAAAACAATAATAATGGAACCTAACCTGTGGTGTAAGCGATGTTGTCCCTTGGCAGCAATACATCTAGGACATATGCATATGAAATTCGCTTTACTTGCATTAGCTCCTGAGGCGTTATTGCAGCAATTTCTTGTGTGATATTTGCTTTTAGATCCTCAGTTGTATGCAGGTTCTGATACACTTCGTTCTTTAAGTTTCTCCATAAATAAAAATCACAAGGCATCAAATGTTTTGAAAGCACTCTTGACGGTGTAAGATATCAAAGAGACATTTTACAGTCTTTCTTCAAACAACTGACAGACACAATGTCACCAATCATTCTTTCAGCAGGACTCAGCTACGGCACAAACACTTGATTTGGTTGCCGAGATATTTGAGGACAGAATTATCAGTACTGATTAGTAATTATTGAGTTGATTGTAACACTACTTCACTTGTTTTTATAATGAATACATGTTTCAGGGGCTAATTGCTCCCATCCTCAGTTTCTTGTCGACTGCCTAGATCATTTGTCTTAGTTGTTAGCTTGATCTCTGGTGGTGGTTGAAAGAACTTCTTCAAAAGTAAGTCTCCTGGCGAGATTTCAAAATTATAAATGCGGTTTCTGTTTTCCCAAATTGTAAGTTCTGTTATCCCTGAAATGTTTTTTTAATATTTTTGGGTTTCTGTTTATGATGTGTTTGTCTCTCCAAAAGTGCCAAGCTACTGCTGATTTATCTTCCTGTTTTTGCTTTATGTAACTGAAGTGTTCTTCTGCTCTTGTTTTTATATTTCTTTTGCTTTTCCCAATGTAAATTTTTTCACAGTCGTTGCAACTGATCTGGAATATTCCTGGTTTGTTCTCCTGTGGGATGTCATCTTTTAATTTGGAGTTTAATAAGTTCTTGATGGTGTAATTGTTTTTTGGGGCCAAAGAGATGTTGTGCTGCTTGAAGATTCTCTGGAATTTGTAGAAAGCTGTTGGGTGGTATGTGAATTTTTTGAAGATCATCTTTTCTTTTTCAGTAGGGGTGAGTGTGGTAACTTCTTTTATTCTCTTTTTGCTCACGGCTCTGTTTATTTTCTTATGTATTGTTTCTGGCCTGAATCCATTTTCTGTAGCTATGTCCAATATGCTGTTTAGCTCAAATGTATATTCCTCTTTGTTCATAGGGACATTGACCAGTCGCTGTGTCAGACTATTGAGTACTGCATGCTGGTGGAGAACCGGACTGAAACTGTTTTGTTTTATGTAGCTATTTGTGTGTGTGTGTGTGTGTGGGTTTCCTGTAGATGCCGAGTGTTAGGTGGTTTTCTTTCTTGATGATTTTAAAGTCACGGAAAGGGAGTTGTCCATTCCATTCTTTTTCCATTGTGAAATTTATGATTTTTCCTGAAGGTTCAGTAATCTTAGTGCATCTTCCAAGTGTTTTTCCAGGACTATTGCAAGCATATCATCAACATAGCGGTAGCATTGTTTGAATATTCAGGGGAAAGCCTTCGTGACCCTTTGTTTCTATATTGCTCATGGAGAGTTCTGCCAGTAGTGGTGAAAGTGGACTTCCCATAGCTAGGTCCGAGTTCTGTTTGTAATAGTTCCCATTGAAAGTGATAAAATTTTGCTCAATATACAGCTTAGTTAGTGTGATGTATTCTTGGATTTCTTCTGTAATCTTTCCTATTGCTAGCAGCCAGTGTCTGATGTGTGTTGGTAGGGTTATTGTTGATATGCTAGGAAAGAGAGCCGTGACATCAAAAGATACTATGGAATCTGTTTTTTCTATTGCTATGTCTTTTATTTTTTGAATTATCAGTACTGAAGGCAATTTTTATGTGGGAAAACTTAAAGAACAAGGTGTACTAGAACAACCCCATACAGTTGAGGGTCTAAAAGCAAATATCACACAACAAATTGCTGTTATTACGTCTCAGGAGCTAATGGAAGAGAATGGGAATTTCATATGCAGATATCATCGATGTATTGCTGCTGAGGGACAACATTTTCAACATCACTAATAACACAGGTTAGTGCTCCATTATCACTATTATTATTATTATTATTATTATTACTTTAACTAATGCGTTCAGTAAACATTTTACGCCCGCCAATTCAGCATCTCTTTCTCACTTAACCTACAGCGCTCTGTAATAACAACCTTGTACATGATCAAACTTAAACTTGTTTTTCAATTCAAGAGTTAACAAGATTGGAAAAGACTTTACTATCGTAATGATGGAGTCAGGTAGTAATTGCACTTAACCTGAAACCTAAGGATTTATTCTATTATCTCCTACCACTATTGTTTTAGTTAAATAGTCCTGTCCCTTTAATTAGGGACAGTGGTTTATTAACCAACTTTTCTTTAGGAAAATCATCTGGGTTTATCGGACCCAAAAGCTCATATCTTTTCCTATCCAGTGTTCCACATTGGACCTGGCAAGACTTGACCATGTCATAAATGTGTATTTACATGTTGTGTTTCTGCCAAACTGAACCCCTTCAGAAAAAATTGATAAATTTACCTTATGCAAAGTATTTTAGTACTAGCATCACAGTACAACTTGCAATGAAATATTGTTCATTATAATTACATAGCATTTTCAAGTATTATAACCCGTGAAATCAGATTACAATTAAGGAATAGAATTGGATTGATATGTATATATAACATTGCTTAATGCATTATTGTATACATCAGAAATCTACCTGCAATTTCTTCATATGCCTCATCTTCATCTTCTTGTTGTTCCTTTGGAAAGAAAGTAAAGCCAGTGGTCCTGTGTCATAGATTTAAGACACATAAAAGAACCTCAAGCCTGTTCAAGAGGCCTCTGAGCAAAATTACCAGTCTTTCACGCCCAATATAGAATGGGATACTAAGGACCACAGCAGTTAAAGAGCGTCCATAAACAAAACTCAATTTAATTTTTTTTTGTCTTGTTGTGGTATAGTTTTATTGTGTAATGTGTACTACGTATTATGTTTGCATTTGTCAATATTCATACTTTGTTTATTTCATTTATCCCAACACATTAGTTAGGATACACAAATTTTCATTATTTGTATATATAACTTCATTCATGTTGTTACTTATTGTATTGTAACACTTGTTTAAATTTGACGAAGCCGATATTTCTGTATTAGAATTCATAGTGAATAAAGTCATGTTAAGAGAAAATCCACGTAGGCCACAACATACAGACTTGGGAAAGTTTCCGTATAACCTAATCGGCTTACATACGACATCCCTTGCCTGGGTAACTGTTGTTGGTTACTTTTCACTTCCACCATGAAGCAGATTTCATGATGCACTGTAAATACTTGCAATTCATTGGTCAAGCCGTCAAATCTTTGACTGTTTAGAACATGTCCTTATTTGCTTTCAATTGGAAACGTTTGAAAGAAAAGTTGTAAATTCTAACAACTCTTGGAAAGTCTTGTAAAGCAATGAATTTGAAAAAAAAGTCTGATCATGCAAAAGGAGCTTTATATTTTATCTTGAAGCGTTTACAAGCCATAAGATAAGTCACATAAAGATATAACTTAAAATTAATTGCATGCAAATTGTATGGGCACATTTGGATTATAATACTCTTAAGATTACTTTTAAAATACTTAAAAATACCTATATACTCAACTATAGGATCCCTGTTTTTTCCTCTATTTTTACTTTCAAAATTGGGGGAGGGTCCTATAGGCTAAAAATTCATAAAATGAAAATGAAAATGAATGAAGAGTAGGAAAACTCATTTACACTCTTCACTTAAAGACTCTTCACTTGCTACTCCTCGTTCATTATCATTTGAAATACTTCACTATCAACCGCTTCTATATTATTACTTATAATTAATAAAATAAGCTATTTTACTTTAATTCTATTTGTGAGATATTTAATTGAAATAAACAAAGTTACGTATGTAATCAATATTTCATTGCTATCATAGTAAGTCTGTTAACATCTCGCGCAGTGATAACTCCCACAAAGATATATAATGTGGAGCATGGTCTGTAGAAGCCTCAATAACAATTGGCTACCTATAACACAAAAATGCTTGTTTTTAATTCTGGTATAGGTAATTATGTTTATGCTTCAAAAAAATATTTAAGCAAGGGAAGATTAGTAATACGGTAACTATTGTTGTGGAATCACTGCCCAGCCTCTGCTCACCTTAAATGCTGAGCCTGACATACCTTGGTTTTTTTGCAATCTTGTGCGCTTTAAACTGTAGCATTTCATGTGTTTCAGCATGACCATTGTTCCTTATTTCAATAACCCACTCTAACACTATTTTATCAAGTTCTTCTACTTTCCTTTCCAGATTCCATGAAAAGATTTACGGTCTCTGTTAATTGCATTACTTGATTGTTGAAGTAGTTGTGTTGTTACGTATGAGTTTTACGTAACATTATCATCCTCACACATTGGAAGCTAACTTGAAAAAGTATTGTTCTTGGAGTTTACTTTGTTTAAGAAGTTTGCAACACGCTTTGGTGTCGGTTTGAAGTTGTTGATTACGTAATAGTTACTGTTGTTATGAAATATCAGCTACGTATGAGAAGCTGATTTTAAGATGTAATTTTGTTGTTACACTCCAAGTTTTACACTATAATATTTAACTTTGTTATTAAAACTGCTTCTATATATTATTTATGTTTGAATTTGCCTCGGCTGAGTCAGTAATGTTTGTAGAGTCATGTATCTCTTAGGCAAGGTGCAGTACGACAATAATTGTAGACATACATAGAATTTAAGTTTTTAAATTCACTTCTTTTATTAATCCTTGCACATTTTTAATAAAGCACTACACTTTTTAAGAGCTGTGAGATTCTTTCATACTTTCACTTAGCGCGTAGACATATTTTATGATTCACACGTAATATTTCTGTAGAGAACACATCTTCCATCTGGGCACTACCAAGGTTTGCCAGCAACTGAACATTATTTCAACCTTTAAACCTGTAAGCTTCGGTATTTGAAGTCTCTGATTGGCTAATTCTAGTCCAATAGAATATCTGCCTTTTACTTAAACTTCTTCCTTGCTATTGATTGGCTAATTTTAAACCGTCACAGAACTTACATTATCGTTGCTTTAGTCATGACTAGTAACTTTCAAACTCTCAAACTCATTATTGCTACAAGGTTACCTCATTGTTAGCAACTTAAAACTTATTATTCTCACAGCTCTTGCATTATTAGAGTATGTAATGTATTCACATAACATTATTAAACATGTTTACAACAACAACAACAATAATAATAATAATAATAATAATTATAATAATAATAATAAGCATATGCAACGGCTGTTACATACATTTAAAAATAATTATTACATACACATTGTTTCAAGGCGGGCTGTTATTGAATTTACTTATTATAAAATACAATTGAAATTATTCAGGTATTAAAATACTGCCTCATTGTTCTGATTGCGCCAATATTGAATCATTTTAGGCTGTATATCCTACATCATTTTTATTTGCAAACTCAACAGTATTTAATTTAAAAGAGGCTGTAAAGCTCATCTTGCGATTTCCAGTACTCATTTTGGAAGCTTTCACACTCAAAGTATGCATCGAAGACAGAGACTGGGCATATAAAGAAAGTGCAAACCAAGTGGCCCTGCAAGTGGGGGAAACCAGGAAGGGGTTGGTTTTACTGTTCTTCTTCTGTGATTGACCGTACCTTGAAAGCCTGTCACTGGGTTTCACCATGTTGTTTGCTTGTCATAGAAGCTAACAATGCAACATTGTCAGATTTAGATTGAGGTAAGGAATTTGCCAATTTCCTAGAATTTTTAATTTTGCCTCTCAAATATTAAAAGGGGTCCTATAGCCGAGTAAATACAGTAGTAGTAGATTTAATATTATCAAAAGAATTGAACAATTTAACCTATAGACCATAAAAGATGTACTAAATTTTACAGAGTAAACATAAACATATGAACTCAATTTTTGAAGATTTAGAAGCTTGTAACAGTGATGTGTCATAATTTAAAATAGAGAGTTGAGGGTTGTTACACTACATCACTATGATATTCTTACTTGAACGCGTTTCGGAAGACGGCTTGTTCCCATCGTCAGCATTTTCTCTCAACTGATTTTTGCCGGTCATCGTCTGGGGGATGTGTGTGGTTTGTGGTGTTCTCTGGTGCTGGGCTGATGAACCTCCAAAGGCTGTTGGGTGGCGGCAGTTCAAAATTCATTAGGTGATTCCTGTGTTTGACAATATGTATTTTTTCCCAGATGTCCAATTCATTGCTGCTGTTGATCGGTTTTAAGAGTTTTATGTTTGGAGTGATATCATGGTTTGAAGACCAGAAATGATGTGCTACTGCTGATTTATCTTGCTGCTTTTGGTAAATGCATCTCATATGCTCTTTAAGTCTTATTTCAAGATTTCTTTTTGTTCTTCCTATATATACCAGGTTACATTCATTACAATCAATTTGATATATACCAGCTGATTTATCGTTGGGGATAGGATCTTTTGTTCTGTTGCATAGTAGTTTCTGTATGTTGTGGTTATTCTGTGGAGACAGGGTGATGTTGTATTTTTTGAAAATCCTTTGAAATTTATGATGTGTCCAAGGGTGATAAGTGAATTTTCTATATGCTTGTGGTTTTTGTTGTCTGAGTAACGTAGTCATTTGTTGGATGTATTTCTGTCTTTCAAACCTTTTTATCTTCTTATCTATTGTTTTTTTCTGGTATCCATTCATAGTGGCTATGTTGATAATGTGTTGGTATTCTTTCTGGTATTCCTCTTTCTCCATTGGTATATGTACTAACCTGTTTGTAATACTATTTAAAATTGCATAAAAGGAAGAGCTGACTTTATATGTAATGAAAGATTGATGTAGCTCCTTGCAGAAAACTAAAATAAAGTAAATTAAAGCATGTAAAAGTCTCACAAAATTAGTAGAAAGCAATAATTTTGAAATGCTATCAGGAGGAGAAATTTTACATCTGATGAGATAGTAAATTGTTTGAGAAAAGAACTACAATGAACTTTAAACCAGAAAAAGTATTTAATGGTTGTAACAAAAATATTTAAATCTCTTATGCTCTAAAATCTACCAAGTGTGAAAAGTTTTTTTGATTTCAGTTTACCAAAACGTCATATCATTTTGACAGGTAATACTGTTCACCATCTCCACCATGTTATACGAGAACTACCAGAGATCCAGAGCTACATCTCCACTACACCCCCACCGCTGTATCTTTGCACTTGACAGTTCGTGTGGCTTCGCGTAAGGTTGGCTACATTGTGGTTGCGATTGCCAGAGTGGCTAGTAAACAACAACAGCTGATTGTTCTCCTTTCTATCGTGTCTAAGCCGCATACAAAAAGTGTACGTAAGTAGCGAACGTCATTGAATAATAACTATTTCGTATTATTATTGTTAATTGAAAATAAGTGATATAAGCAGCTTTGGTATGGTCGGATACTCCTTTCTATAACAATAGGCATAAATGTGTCTACGTATGACGTCTAATTGGAAATCATCAAGATTTGTGACTGGACAAGGCTGCTTTCTTTTCTTCCCTGAAGTTGATAGAAATATCTGTTTCGTTCCAGATGGTTCAGGAATTTTGTCCTCTTTCTCTTGGAGTTTCACTCCCTTGTGAATAACAGTTCTCGTGCTTAGTCCAAGAGCTGCTGCAGTTCGTTGTACGGCTTTATCAGCAGGAATAGAGGTATTGCCATGAAGCTTCACGTACTCCTTTTCCTGTTCAAAGAATTCCCGGGTTCTCCTTAATAGTTCCAATGCCCGACTATTAAGTGGCACACCTCGGCGCAAAGGATTTTCACTTCGTGAATCATCACTTGGCGATCGGCGTCGTTTTTCAGACATTGTCGCACTTAATTTTTGTTTAAATAAATAATATGAATGAAATATATATATAAAATAAGTAAATATATATGTATGTATAAACAAACAATAACAAAACTATCAAACAACAACCACAAATATAAATAACAATGAACAATATGTAGCTTGCAAAGAACAACTCGACGCTCATGCTAGAGATTCACAAACTGAAGCACGTGGTTGGGAATAGTTACATCCGGCAACAGAGCCGATTCTAGATCCGGTTCCGCTTTGTCATCGACCATCCGGAATGCTGCCTTGTGATTGGCTTAGGAAGTCAAACGGTTGAAGCTTTTCATTTGCTTTTTTGCGAGTGTACCAACTTAAACGCTAGCTGTCAAGTGCAACGTTACAGCGGCGGGGGTATAGAATCCCCAATATTTATTTATCAATTTATCTAGCCATTACAAAAACCATATTCTAACACAATGTTCGCTAATTTAATTTCGTTGATCATATGTATAGAATGTTTTGTAAAGGGTCACTAAGTCTAGCCAACACCAGGGAGGTAGCTTTAGAAGAATTGGGAAGAACAAGGAGAAAAGGAATAATACTAGATAGAATTTTTAAATTCTGGTTTAAACGTTTGACAAAGGAGGAGGGAGAAATTTTAAAGATATGCATGAGCCAGCAAAGGTATGTCATAAACAAAGATAGTTGGTGGGCAGGAGTGAAAAAAATTATGGAAAAAACAGGAATGGGAGATGCATGGATGTTAAGGGAGAGAAATATATGAGGGCTGTTTATTTTTCAACCTCTGCTATGAGGCCACACAACATTAAGAGGAGGATCTGCGCATTGTGCTACTACCCTACCATAACGTCTGCCAAGGCCAAGTTCAATGCATCAGTTGGAGCCGAGCTATCGGTATTATTGATTCTCTTGCCAAGTGCGAGTTTCGAAGCATCATTCTTTTTCTACAGGCAGAAGGGAATAGTGCAGCAGAAATTCCTTGCAAAATCAGCTGTGTTTACGCTGCAGGCTCTTTGATTCAGGGTGTTGTGCATGAATGATGTAATTTGATGAAGGACACAAGTCTGTTGCTAGTGAAGACCTTGTTCAGCAAGTTGATCAAGTGGTTCAAGAGAGACAGAGGTTTACCATCAGTGAGTCGTTTGTGGATTTTCCGGACATTTCAAGGTCAGCTCTGAACACAATTGTTATCAAACAACTAGGCTATTGGAAACTTTGTGCACGTTAGGTTCCTAAAAAGCTGTCTTAGGACCGCAAATCACGGCACATGCCATCAGCTTTATCCTTTCTCACATGTTACATTGATAATGTGGAAGAGTTTTTTAACTCCATTGTGATGGGATGAAACAACAATCCAAACAATGGTGTACACACACACTCCCCAAAAAACCCCAAATAGTTCAAACAAACTTTCAGCAGCAAGAAGACCATGGCTACTGTTTTCTGGGATCAGAAAGGTGTGTTGCTCATGGAGTTTATGGAGCCAGGGACTAAAAACACTGCAAACGTGTGCTGTCAGACATTACATTGCCTGCGGATAGCCATTCAAAACAAAAGAAGAGGCATACTGTCATCTGAAATTATTTTGGTTCATGAAAATGCAAAACCGCATACTGCTCTGGTAATCCAACAGCTGCTTCCTCAGTTTCATTGGGAAGCGCTCGATCACCCAGCATACAGCCCAAATCTAGCGCCAAGTGACTATCTTTTTCAACAGCTGAAGAAAGGTCTGGGAGGACAGTGCTTCCATACCAACGGAGAACTTCAAGATGCCATGAAAACCTATTTGCATACGCTGGCAGCAACCTTCTATGAAGAGGGTACTGGAAAGCTCATCTATTGATATGACAAATGTGTTAATTTTCACAGTGACTATGTGGAAAAGTACCTTGACTGTATTCGACTCCTTGTAATAAAACCATTTTGTGATTCACATTTGTCTTTCTGTTATGCCCCATTGGAGGTTGAAAAAAAAAATAGCCCTCATAAATGGATTTCAGAAGGCAGTAAGAAGTAGAATTGAAGACAAAGAAAGGCAGGAGATATGGGGAAGTTTAGAGGATAAAAAATCATTAAGCTTCCATAAAATAATAAAAAAAAAAAGTGGGGAAGAGGAAGGTGCATTCACCAATGTAATAGATAGGAAAAGGAAGGATTAGCATCGGTATACTTAAGAGGAAGTGGGAAAGGAATAAGTGAATTATGTGATGAAAGGGAGAGTATAGAGCAACAGCACTACATGGCTGAGTGTAAGGAACTAATGATATTGAGGGGAAAGGTATGTGGAAAAAATGGACAGAAAAACATTAACTATAAAAATGCCGACAAGAAAATAACATTAGACATGGGTAAATTCTTAGGGAAAGTAAAAGAAAAATGGATAGAGCAAGGAAAGAAGGAGAACAAAGGGTAGGGGGAGAGGAATGAGTGCAAGGGGCAAAACTTAGTAAAAGGACTACTCAGTGAGCTACAAGGAAAGTAAACTGAGTAGCATAAAACAGGCTTACAGACCATGCAATTTGTACATAGGTATTAGTTACTTCTAGTGGAAATATTGTATAAAACAACTTAATTTCTATAAGTATGAAATTTTGCAAGCACAGTAGAATCTCGTTAGTACGTTTTTGCAGGGACCTAAGGATTTGGACGTCATAGGCGGGAAAACATGTTAACGAAAATGCAAAATCTGCAATTTAAGAACACAGTTATGTAATAAAAATCTAATAATTACTACGTCTCCATGGGAATTTAAATCGATTTTGAGTACAATTTCATACTGAATACAATCTGCGTTTCCATGTCAAATTCAGTATGTTTAAATGGATTTGGATACACAAAGCCTGAGAATAAATAATTCAAGTTTTTATTTTGTCAACTTGGATTTTTTAGGTTATGAATGTTTTTGAGAAAATAAATTGGGAATTGTGGAAGTGACATTAGTGGCTTTGCTGTGTGTTTTATTACACATGTGATAACAATTTCCGCTAAAAAAGAAAACAAAATAATGAACGTGCATCGTGTTACGAGTACAATAGACGATAGTATCTTTGGCATATACAATACGATTTGAATACGGTAGGTGTTTCCATGCAACAAATTTCATTCCGATCCTATTTTCCAAGAGGAAAGTTTTGTTTTAGCGTTTTTTCCTTCTTTAAAAGCAGTTTCAATCAATTTAGGTTTGCTAACAATTGTGTTTAAGGTTGACGGAGGAAATGTTTAACTTCCGCACTATATCAACATGTTTTATATTTGGATTGTGATCTACATCAAGGATTTTTAGTTTTTCAATGTTGGTTATTTACTACACTTTTTTTTTTTTCCATTGCAAATGAAAAGTTAAAATACAATCCACGTATGTTTGGTCATCACTCAACATTAGAAACTATCGTTGGCATTTACCATGCCGAGGTAAAGCTTCCTCTATCCCGCCCACATAAATATTTACATACATGCATGTGATTGGCTGCCAATATCCACCCTGTGACCAAGGATTGACCAAAGTAGCAAATGAGGACTCCCACTGGACCGACCAAGGATTGGCCAAAACAGCGAATGAGGACGTTAAACTTCAAACGTAGTAAGCGGGACCGGGAAAATGCACTAAGCAAACGTTATTTATTATATTTGGTGATTTGGTACTGGGACTTTTATAATTCAACGTAATACACGGGAAAATGTGTTAATGAGGAACGTGCTAACGAGATTAGAAAGATAGATATTACTGACCTTAGTTGTCTTTCCTTGGCTTGTTGTAATTGCTGGTTTACAATCTGCCTTTCTTGTTCTACCTCATCCAGTCTTACTTGCAAGTCAGTCAATCGCAATTGGGAGCTCTCCACAAATAGTTTCATCTCATCTAACTCAAATCTTGTATCTTCCGCCTGAGCATTCTCAATAGTCCAGGTATCATCATCTATGAAACTCAATCGTAGCTCCAGGTCTGACAGCTTGTCTGTTAGAGGCTTTAGTTGTGCTTCCTTTTCAAATATAATGTCACTGTTACAATGATCTGTCATCTATTTCAGCAATCTTAGCTACTGTTCTAAAGGCTGGTTCACAACCCAATAACGGAAATGGGAAGCAAAACAGCACACGACAGTTTGGTTCACTATACCAAACAAGAACAAAAACAGGAATGCATATCGACGGCCATTTTGGGATTTACAATTGTGATACATATTTACCCCATTATACTGGATGTTCATTTTTATCCATGATTTCCCACGCTCTGATAGAGCAAGAATGATTACTGGTTACAGATTACTGGTAAGTCTGCATTGATTCATTCATGGCTAGCTTGATATGTAATCGCTGCTTTTACTGAAACTAAACTACTATTATTTCTTATTTGAACTGTTTAGGATACTGTGAAATTATTATGAATGCTCACAAGCATGTTCAGATGCAAAATTATGATTTTACAACTACTTTATACAAAAAACAACACAGACACTGTGACTTGTTCCAATAGGGTAACAGTAAGGGAGTGTATAACTTCACCTTTTGTGCAAAGCTGTAACTTGTGCCGATTCAGAGTGATTTATGAAGAACTGACGTTTATTTCTTTAATTGTTTCAAAACAAGTTATGCTAGCAACAACTTATTATACCTGAAAAGCAGAGGAATTTTGGGAGATTATTTACCTCTATAGCAAATGTTGAAAATGACCTCCATCCTGCATAAGGCACAACTCAACACGTCGTTCCATGTTACTAGCCACTCGTTCGAGAACTCCGTTGTCAATAGCTTGAATCTCCTGTGTAATGTCCGGAGATCTCGGTGGCCACAGGTTCTTGAAAATTATCCGGTTAACAAAGAAACTTGCAATTAGCGCCATGGATTCATTTGATGTATGGCATGTAGTGTCGTCCTGTTGGAAATATACTTGACTCAGCATTACATCGTCTAGTTGCTCAGCAAAGTCCATGAAAATCTGTCGGTACTCTGCAGTGTTCACATTGTTTTAAAAATAAATTGGTCCCACTATTCTCTGTGCAGATATTGCGCACCAAACTCCAAATTTAACTGGGTGCATCATGAATAACATGTGGATTTTCGCTGGTCCAATAATGTGAGTTATTTGGGTTCACATAACTGGATAAATAGAACCATGCTTCATCTATGAACTATGTGATGGATAATATGGCAAGATTTTGCATAATGAACATCCAAAACCAACAACAATCATTCAGTCATCTACCCTTATCTGGTTCCTGTAACTGATGAACAATCGCAATCCTATACGGCTTTAGGCCACCACTTTTCACAGCTCTCTCTCTCTCTTTTTTTTATGCATGCTCTTTAACTGCTATGGTCCTTAGCGTCCCATTCTATATTGGGCATGAAAGACCGGTAATTTTGCTCAGAGGCCTCTTTATCAGGCTTGAGGTTCTTTTACGTGCCATAAATCTACGACACAGGACGACCGGCTTTACTTCCCTTCCGAAGGAAGCTATGCTAAGGATTTTTACGCCCGAAAAAATCCATTGCCCTCCGCTGGGTTTGAACCCGCGACCTCGGGAACTAGAGGCTAGCACGGTAACCGCTACACCACGGCTCTCTGACACATTGAGTAGCTATACTCGGTCTCCTGCAACAAACGTCTTAATGATTTTTTGGGCGACTGAACCAGTCATGCTTTTACCTCAACAACAACAACAACCGTGGGAAGCCTAGATGAACGAGTTTTGCCTTTTTCACTCAGAGATCCAGTTGTTTCCAATTTGTTTACCAGAGTCCCAGTATTGTGTTTCTTTGGGGAGGATTCTGAACACCAAATTCTCTCTGGTATGCCCTTTGAGTAGCTGTAATTGAATTTGTAATCCAGTACTCCTTTATAAGGAAGAATTGTTCATTTAATGTGTAATCCATTTTAACAATGAACATCTGTGCATCTAGTGACAGGCAATCGAAACTCCAGAACATTCTGCTAAAATTGGGGCAATGAGTGAATTTTGAACAGAATAATTAAAGAAACAAATGTGTCAGTTCTTCATAAATCACCCTGTATTATACAAGTTTACATACCTTTCATTTTGTATGCTCAAAACAGCTAACATATTTAACCTGACTTCTCTCACTGTATTCCTTAAAATATGTTTTTAATTTGAGTTTCAAAAATTACATTTTAACTGTTGCCAACTTCACTGTCAACTTGAGATATAATTAAATCGCTGCACTAAGATTAACTACCTAAAACTTTTAGTTAAACAGATATTATTAACCAACAGAAATATTAGAATGCCTTGTATGATTAGGATATTAGGAAAACATTCCCATTACAGCTTGCATTTCGCTGATGGCAATACATGAATGCAACAGCTAGAAATGCTCAATTAAAGCAATGACATTGAGAGCACATGAATTTGTTCTCAAATAATTTAAACTTAATCTTAGATTAGATATGGGAGCTCTGAAGGGCTCTACTAATCTGGTCATCACCAACACCTCCTCCCCACATCGTGAAGCTTAGCTTCAGCACTGTTTAAACTTACACATAACCTCCAAATATGGAATATTACACAGACCAACTTTCACAGTTGTGTCTATGTTACATTTTGATAATGCTTTTTTACCTTATGAGGTAACCATGTGTTTCATTGATAATAACTTAACTTCACTCTTTATGTTCCTACACGTCATATTAGTGAATGACTACACTGTATTTTGTGTTTACTTTCGGTAGTGTAAAACTTCAGTGTTATAATGAAACTAGGTGCATTTTGCTGATAATATTCCAGGTACATTATACTGTTTTAAATAGTAACTTTATTTTATCTATCTGCCTGTCATAACCATAAAATTTTCTCAGTGCAATATCCCGCCACTAGAGGGACAGTGCATAAACTTCATCACCAATGGCATCAATGATGACATTTCTTGGGACTCTGTATTATGTTCATCCAACATAATGCACAGCCGAAATTCAACAGAGTGAACATTTTCTAACCACAGATCCATTATTATTTCCGAAGTCATACCAAGCTTAATTTCTTTATTAATAGCATACATTAAAGTTGCCTTGTTCTTTATTAGTTTCTATTGGTTTCTGCTGTTCTTTGTAATTTTTGTTAACGTTTTTTAAGGCAATAGCTAAAACAAAAACTCATTTACAAGGGAGAGCTCTTATCAGCTGTTACATATCATGGTCGCCTTGAATTATTTCTGCAGTGATTAGTCTAATATGTTGTCCCCCAGAAACGAGAATCAGAAAGTTAAAATTTCATCAGGTGTTCTTTCCCATTCCCAGGAACCACGAAAGCTTCCCACTCTGGTTTCCAATCTTGATTGTGAACCAGCTTTAATGCTTCATTAAATAAATGAAAATGTTTAATATTATTCTGAATTTCACCAAACACTGTTCTAAATAAAACATCCCTGTCTTAACCTTAGTGTATGTTGTTAACTTAAGAGCATATTTTTGTGATGTAAAATGACTAAATGTTGCATTTGGAGCAGAAATCCTGTACATAATCTTGTTAATCCTGGTCCCATTAAACCGCTTATTGTTTAAAGAAGATGCGAATTCTAACAAACAAAATCTGATGTGTTACATTCACATGACTTTCTCTACCCTCCATCGCTTATTATTGGCATAAAAATTATTCTTACGAAAGTAAATTTTTATCTACTTCATTTTAATTGAGATATCTGGAAATAGTTACACAGGGAATAGTGATAGTCAAATGTTTTATAACTAAACTACATGCTAGCCTTAAAATTCCACACCATTTCCACAACACTGTGAGAAACAACTGAAAATCAACAGGACTTTAAAAGAATGGCTAAGTATTCAACAATTCAAACCATTAATAACAGATAATATCTCAAAAATGGCTAATATTACAGAAAAAGTTATTTGAAATAAATTTTATGTTTTAAAGAGATCTACATTTTTGTATATCGCTTAACATTTACAAGTTATACAAGATTATTCAAAATTCTGAATGAAGAGGACTTCATAGGTTATTCCCCAAAAATTCAAGATATACATTTTATATGGCTTGTAAATATTGAGGCACGGCTATGTGCCACACTTATCAAGTGGATGGCGCCAACCAAATTGGCCAACTGGAGAGATAAGGCAGAGTGCTGCCCTCCCGATGTAAATTTCAGAACTACTTGCAATGCAATGAGCTAATTCTGAAGCTTCCAGAAACACTTGGAGTGATGCGAGTTAATGAATGCATTTCTGATGCTACAAAGTGCTGGTAACTCAGTGCATTCTTGAGTGAAGTTTTGACAAGTTATGACATACAGTGAGTGGTTCTGCTGCAAGTGATTAGAAAGGTCCTGTGTTCAACACACCAGTGAGTGAAGAGAAGAAGAGGCTGTCTTAAATGTGTTTCATTGCACTAGTATGCTGTGATGTAAAGTGAAGTGACAGTGAAAACTGAACTAAATCACGTTAATGAAGTGACTGTGAAAATTAAGCTACATCACATTAATGAAATGAGAGTAAAAAGTGAACAAATTTACAATAACTTAAATACATGGTATTTTAATCTCCCTCTCTTGCTTGCTTGTGCAAGCATGCACACACACTTATATATCAGACCCCTTTCCTAAAAAAAATTTTTTTATTCCAGTAACCTCAAAAAACGTAATTACGCTGAAATCTTGGTATAAATTTGTCGTGAAATACAATACTTAGTATACCTACTATGTGCTTGGTAGAGAAAGTGATATGTATGTATCTTCAATTTACCATTAGAATGCATACTTTGGAAGAGTTTAAATAAAACATGAGAACAAAACTTTGTCTTATCTGACCTACAATGACCCATATTTAAACAAGCTTGGTAAAAGCAACAAAGCATTAAAACAATAGTGGCAGGCACTTACCTTACTCTCGTATATCTCTCTGACCTCCTCCAGTTCACCCTTTAGTGTAGCTATCTCAAGATCAAGTTCTTCCAGTCGTGTCTGTGTTGTCATGACCCTATCTTTCTGGATGTTTTGGGCAGAGGTATTCTCTTCCTGATCTAGCTCTAAGTTTGCAATTCTCTGCTGTATATCAGCAAATACTTTCTTAAACACATCTTCCTGACACTCCTTTGTGGAAGCAGTAGCTTTAGCCTCCTTCACTTCTTTCTCCTTTTCATCCAGCAATTTCCTCAAATCAGCCAGCTCATTCTAAAACATAAATAATTGTGGGCATCTGTATCTTTAAAATAATAAAACTGACATGCTGCATTCACATGACTTTCTCTAATCATTTTTCTACAAACTATTCTTATAACACTTTTTGTTGTAGGAACACTGAAACTTGATTAATTTGAACTTTTAATTTAAACTTTTCTTTTGTCCTTTTAAATTTGCTATTAAACAGTACATAAATATTGTCTTTTTTTCAAGCATAATTTTAATTTGAATAATAAATCTATAGTGTGATACCAAGCTACGGAATGTGGCAGGACAGGAGGAGGAATGGGCAAACTTCTAATTTTAAAACTGAAATCTCGTACAGTTAGCGCTTTTTCTGCTTTCGAGAAGCACGAGACATGACAATGGACTACCTCTCAGGGTGACCATTCATTGTGTTCCACTCACACATCTTTGAGAAAAATTTGTAGAATCAGCAACTCCGTGATAGAAGAGATCCAGTACGGCTAAGGTTATATCAACAAGGCTCGCATATCTGTTAGAAAAGATATGCTCTATACATGATGTACTCACAGTGAATCTACGTTAGAATGATTCACGACATCATTAGAGTTACCATTGTGTGCTGTTGTTACTACTCTGTATTTTTTCGTATTACTGTATAATATACTCTGCTGACTTCAGAATATTTGTTATATACAGGGTGAGCCAAAAAACTACGAACCGGCTGCATGGTGTTTTTCCTGTCCGTGTCCTCGGCGCTCGCTGCCGTTTGCCACTGTCATAGGAAGGCACAGATGAAACCATACAACATTTTTAAAACTACTTTTAAAGGCTTTACTTACCAGCTTAATGAAAGTGTGTTTGAGGACAGAATTATTAGCAGAGATTTGTGGTCCCCTCTGTCCCCCAACTTTGCGATTTCTTATCTTTGGGGTAACTTAAAACAAAGTGTACAAGACAAACCCACACACCCTGGAAAAATTAAAACAAAATATCCCCAGGAAGTTGCCAGCATTTCTCAACGTGAACTACGGCGAGTGATGGATAGTTTCCTAAAGAGGTGCCAAAAATGTATGGACAACGACGGTGGTCAGTTTCAGCATCTCCTTTCATAAAGTTGGTAAGTAAAGCCTATAAAAGTACATTTCTGGAAGTACATTTCTCCACCACAGGATCCAGTCCAAAAAACGGAAACACCAACAACACGGGCCAGTCGAGTTAACCTTCTGAGGATGGGAACAACGGTTTCCCGAAACATGTTAAGTGAGTAAACTTAAGTGATGTTAGTGTTACAATTTCGACTCACCTTTAAATAAATCCTATAAAAGTAGTTTTAAAAATGTTGTATGGTTTCATCTCCTTGCTTTTCTATGATAGCGGCAGGTGGCAATGAGCGCCAAGGACGCGGACAGGAAAAATACCTCGCAGGTGGTTCGTAGTTTTTTGGCTCTCCCTGTAGATTTCCTATACCATTGTTTTTATTTTGTATTCTTGGATATTGAATATTTTCTTAGGGACTCCACATTCAAATTACAGAAATTTTACTCTATAAGAAGAACACAGTAAGCTAAAGTGATAATCAGATTTTTAAAAAGCATGTCACTATTTCAGGACTTTGCATGACTGCAAGAAAAAACAAATAGCTATTTACCATTTGAAAAAAAAGTGTAAGTACTTCAAATTTCAAACCAATAATAAGAATATCCTGGAAAGGTTAATGCCACATAAAATACTATTTGAAATAAATTTTGTGCTTTATCAAGATGCATAGTAAGATTTCATCTATCTCTTATGGTTCACCAATTATACAAAAGTCATTCAGAATGAAAAGGACTTCACAGACTAATCCCAGAAAATTCAAGACTTTAATCAAAGTCGTTAAGAGGCAGTTTTGTATGAATGAAAATTGTTCTATGTAAAGGATAGTTTAGGGCAGGGGGGAGATTGTTTTCAAAATCTTCATGTTGTATCTTTGGAAGAAACTACTGAATTTTACAACAGGTAAGGAGTAGAGAAGTAAAAATGAATAATAAAATTAGCCATGTAAATTAACCTTGCCTATATCCTTGGATGGCAGATGAGAGCATAAAAAGTTACCTTCAAGCAGGAGTTACTCTTCGACAGCTCATTCAGAAGTTTATCCTTTTCTGCGAGCTCAGAATAGCAGCGTTCGTATTCCTCGGCAAGCTGCTTATACTTGGCAGATTCCTCTTGCAAGCGAGCCTCCAGCACTCTGGTTGCCTCTGCAATATCTGCATCTTTTGTGGTAGTCAGGTTCACTACCTGTGCAAGCAAACGCTCCTTCTCAGGATCATTGGCTGATGCCTTTGCATTCAATGTCTGCTCCAAAAGTTCTTGCATTTCTTCTTTTTCCTTTTTTAGCCCTAAAACAGAAGCAAGCATTACAATTACCAACATGCAAGAATTCTTGTTTACTAAATATTCCCACAGCATTCTTGTTGTATTAAAAAATTATCCTCATACCTGCTATTAGCTCCTTATCTTTATGAGCTTCCACTTCTAAACAGCCAATGTCATTTCTTAACTGAAACAAAATTACAATAAATATGTGAATAAATTAAAATATATTTCAGGTTGGTTATACAAGGACAGTCCCAGAGGTACCCGACCTGACATATATATATATAGTTATTTGTTTGAAACAATAACCGCTATATATATATAACAAATAACTATGGTAGAAAGTACCACCTTTATAAGGCTTAAGTTTAAAGTTTGACAATACTACATTGTTTATTAATTGGCAGCTATCAATAGTGAACTCTCTCAGCGAATTTGTAAACATGGATAAAGCTGGTCATCGTTATGTGATACAATACTTTCATTTGAAAGGTCTTAGTCCAACTAATATTAAAGCTGAGCTAGATTCTACTCTGGGGGAGTCTGCTCCTTCGTTTACAACACTAAAATATTGGGTGGCAGAGTTTAAGCGAGGCCGTACAAACTGCAAATACAAACATTCCAGTGGTCAACCAAATGAGGTGACCATGCCAAAAATTGTGAGGAAAATCCACAAAATGGTAGTGGATAACCGTAGACTGAGTGCGTGAGCTAGCAGACATCGTAGGCATTTAAAAAATTGCTGTACATCGCATACTGACTGAAAACTTAAGACATGAGAAAGCTATGTGCAAGATGGCTGCCACGTTTACTCACAATGGAACAAAAGCAGCATCGTGAAGATGTTTCAGTCGAGTGTTTGGTGATGTTTTGCTGTAGTAAAGCCGGGTTTTTGTGTCGATTCATAACCATGGATGAAACATGGGTCCATCACTTTACACCTGAGATGAAGGAGCAGTCAAAACAGTGGATTGTAAGGGGAGAACCGGCTCCAAAGAAGGCGAGTCAGTTCCATTTGCAGGCAAGGTAATGGCATCAGTTTTTTGGAATGTGTGTGGAACAATTTTCATTGATTATCTTCAAAAAGGAAAAGCAATCAATTGGCGAGTATTATGCAAACTTATTGCAGTGTTTGAATGATGAAATCAAGCAAAAACTGCCGTATTTAGTGGAAAAGAAGGTTCTGTTTCATCAAGACAATGCACCAGTTCACACATCCATTATCGCCATGGCTAAAATCAATGAGTTAAAGTTCAAATTGCTTCCTCATGCACCCTATTTGCCAGACTTAGTCCCCTCTAATTATTTTCTGTTTCCAAAGTTGAAGAAATGGCTTATGGTAAAAGATTTGCCAACAATGATGTGGTGGTGTCTGCAGTTGATGGCTACTTTGCAGAACTCAACTGTTCTCACTATAAACAGGGTATCGAATCAAAGCTATTGGACATCACATGCATATATTTGAAGCAGCACTTAGCAGTATATGAGGATCGGGTCACTAGATAAGTATTGAGACATGGAATATTGACCATCCCTAGGGAAAGGATTATTGGTGGGTTGAAATAGCTGACTCATTGGTATTGCAATGGTAATAGGCAGAACTTTGCTGCATCATCCATTTTACCTCATTTTATCTTTTAAGCCTGGAAAGAGTGAATGTTCTTACAAGTGCAATGGATATTCAGAGAGAGAATTTTTGTGTGATGATCTTGTAGAGGGGGGCTTTTGTGGACTATTCTCCTTCATGTGCTGCTGTGTTCCGTTGAAGTGACAAAGAAAAACATCACCACTCTGGAAACAATGATTAGGGTAGATCCCAGACTAACCTACAAGGACAATGAGCTGGCATTAATGATTAATTTGCCATGTGTTTCAACCATCCTTAATGAGCACCTTTGTGTAAAAAAAATTTCAAGAGGGATGCCCCATAATTTATCTTAAGCACAGAAACTCTACAGGATGACATGTGCCAAAAATGCTGCAAAGATTTAACTGTGGAATTGAGGCAGTATTTTAATACCTGAATAATTATTTTTAAATGTATGTAACAGTCATTGCATATGCTTATTTTTATTGTAAAACATGTTTAATTATGTTATGTAATACATTGCATACTTTAATAATGCAAGAGCTGTGAGAATAAGTAGTTTTAAGTTGCTAACAATGAGGTAATAATGAGGTAACCTTGTAGCAATAATGAGTTTGAGAGTTTGAAAGTTAGTAGTCATGATTAAAGCAACGATAATATAAATTCAGTAACAGTTTAAAATTAGCCAATCAATAGCAAAGAAAAGCTTTAAGTAAAATGCAGATATTCTATTGGACTAGAATTAGCCAATCAGAGACTTGAAATACTGAAGCTTACAGGTTTAATGGTTGAAATAATGTTCAGTTGCTGGCAAACCTTGGTAGTGACCAGCTGGAAGATGTGTTCTCTACAAAGAAATATTACATGTGAACCGTAAAATATGTATACACACTAAGTGAAAGTATTAAAGAATCTCACAGCTCTTCTCATACGTAGCAGCATATTGCGTAACAACAGTAACTATTACGTAATCAACAAAATTCAAACCAATGCCCAAAGCGTGTTGCAAACTTCTTAAACAAAGTAAACTCCAAGAACAATACTTCAAGTTAGGCTTCCAATGCATGAAGCTTAATAAAATATGTAAACATCATCCTTCATCAAGTTAGCGCACATACATGGGGCAGAAAATCAAACACTTTCTCAATTACGTAACAAATAATCAACTTAAAAATTAAAGTCAAAACGTGGTGCAAACAACTCCATCAACTCCAAAAACATCGTAAACATCAACTTCATCAGAATACATGTCCTGCTTTTTCATTTTGAAATTATGGGATTCCTATGTATAGATGTTTATTGCTAAAACATTTATACATGTATAGCAACTTTATATGTTAAATATTACAAAAAATTCAATCTTATGAAATTCATGGACCTTGCAGTGGTTGAAATATGTGAGTGTTTTAAATTTTGAGCTATGAGATCTTTTCTTTGGTGTTACGCAGGGTGTGTTAATAGGCAAGGCTCTTCTATTAATAATTTAATGGATTTACATTTTTTATTTAACAATTCTGATTAATATCCACTATATTTCTCTAAACTTAATGACTGTTTCATTCAATTTGCTGACTAAATATTAGGGCAGTCCAGAAATCTTCTTCTTTAGTTGAACAATATGTAGTGTTCCCTAAGATTAATGGTTTGATACTAGCTTCTCCTTGAAAATTTTCTAATTTTCATTCCTCACTGCAATAGGAAAACAAGTATTCTTGTTATTTACTTTTCCATGGTTTTATGACTAATGACAAAAATTTTCTTTATTCATAGTACTAATTAAAGTTGGCCATGCCAGCTGTAAATTGTCTTTATTTTAATATTTATGCTTTTAATTTCAGACATATGTATATTAATAAAATATATATCCATAAACAAACAAAGAAACATAACATCCACATTAATAAAAGGTATAAGTGGATTACAAATATTCAAACAATATTTCCAGAAATGACAAACAATGTCTCAATAAAAATATTCTAAGGTAAGTTCCTTATTTTAACCAACACAACCTTATAGAGAGAATTTTTCTTCAATGTCATTAAAATCTGTCTTTTAAGTTTGTCATATGCAAGTTTCTTAATTTTATTGGGCAAACTATTCAATAGATTAATAGACGCTATTTTGTATTTTACTATGTTTGTATTTGAAAAAATAAATATTGTTGCTACTTCTTGTCGAATAATTATGATTAGCTTCACAACAAATTACAATCTTGTAGATTCATCTTAATACACAATTCAAAATATATACTTATACGAGGAAGAATGGGGATTCCAAGTTCAATAAAATGTGATTTGCACTGTGTTTTTGGCGCAACTCCATAGTGTTCTTATTGGTCTCTTTTGTAAACTAAAAAGCTTGACACCATAATTTAAAAGAGAGTATATATTACTGCAATACACCGACAGCAATGACTTTCTTTAACTGTTTGTCTCAGTACATGTAACATGAACATTCCTTTACTCAGTTTCCCTGAGATGTAATCTACATGGGACTTCCATCCTGTATATGATCAGTTGAAGAAAATAAATACTGTACCTGTATGTTAGCGGCCTGCTGAACACGCAGCTCCTGCGCCACCATCTCCTTGCTCTGTGTGAGAGCCTCCAGCATGTGGTTCAAACTGTCTACTTGACTCTTGTATTGCCTAGCCTCTGCCATGGCTTCTACTTTGCTCTCCGATTCTGTGCGCAGCAACTGGACCATACGCTCCTTGTCCTGTTGGCAAATTTATTTCCGATATTATGGATGGGCAACTTTAGGATAGCACTCCTTAAGGCTGCTTCACAATAGCTCAGAAGGGTGATGAAAACAAAATGAGAACGGGAAGCAATGCAGCATACAAGATTTTGGTTCACAATAGATGTAACAAGAACGGGAATTCATATTGATCACAAAGTGGAAAGTGGATTTTGCGATTTGGATTTAAAAAAAAAAATCACCAATGATATTTTTTCACCTGTTTTCAATTCAACTAACATAATGCAGGTTAGCCACACTCAAAATTTGATACAGTAAACAATATTTAAATGCAGATCCACTACATTTTCAATTCCTCTAGTTGTACCAAGCTTTCATTCCTTTACTCAATGATGTACATTAAAGTTTAAAATAAAGAGAGTTGAAGGTTGTTACGCTACATCACTAAAATGTTCTTACTTGAACGCATTTCGGGAGACGGTTTGCTCCCATCGTCAGCATGTTTTCAACTGATTTTGCCGGTTATTGTCTGGGGAATGTGTGTGGTTAGTGGTGTTCTCTGGTGCTGGGCTGATGAACCTCCAAAGGCTGCTGGGTGGCGGCAGTTCAAAATTCATTAGGTGATTCCTGTGTTTGACGATATGTATTTTTTCCCAGATGTCCAATTCATTGCTGCTGTTGATCGGTTTTAAGAGTTTTATGTTTGGAGTGATATCATGGTTTGAAGACCAGAAATTATGTGATACTGCTGATTTATCTGGCTGCTTTTGATAAATGCATCTCATATGCTCTTTAAGTTTTATTTCAAGATTTCTTTTGGTTCTTACATATATACCAGGTTACATTCATTACAATCAATTTGATATATACCAGCTGATTTATTGTTGGGGATAGGATCTTTTGTTCTATTGCATAGTAGTTTCTGTATATTGTGGTTATTCTGTGGAGACAGGGTGATGATGTATTTTTTGAAAATCCTTTGAAATTTATGATGTGTCCAAAGATGATAAGTGAATTTCCTATATGCTTGTGGTTTTTGTTGTCTGAGTAAAGTAGTCGTTTGTTGGATGTATTTCTGTCTTTCAAACTTTTTTATCTTCTTATCTATTGTTTTTTTCTGGTATCCATTCATAGTGGCTATGTGGATAATGTGTTGGTATTCTTTCTGGTATTCCTCTTTCTCCAATGGTATATGTACTAACCTGTTTGTAATACTATTTAAAATAGCATGTTTGTGGCTTGTAGGATTGTAACTATTGTTTTTAATGTAATTTTCTGTGTGAGTTGATTTTCTGTAAATGCCGAACATTAGTTTGTTGTGTGCATTATTTCTGATGATCCTTATGTCTAGGTAAGGTAATTGGCCATTTTCTTCTTTTTCTGTTGTGAATTTTATAGATCTTTTTTGTAAATTCAATAATTTCAAAGCATCTTCTGAAAGTTTTTTTGGAACAATAGCAAAAATATCATCTACGTACCATACCAGGTTTTGAAACCATGATATCACTCCAAACATAAAACTCTTAAAATCAATCAACAGCAGCAATGAATTGGACATCTGGGAAAAAATACATATTGTCAAACACAGGAATCACCTAATGAATTTTGAACTGCCGCTACCCAGCAGCCTTTGGAGGTTCATCAGCCCAGCACCAGAGAACACCACTAGCCACACACATTCCCCAGACAATGACCGGCAAAATCAGTTGAGGACATGCTGATGATGGGAGCAAGCTGTCTCCCGAAACGCGTTCAAGTAAGAACATTTTAGTGATGTAGTGTAACAACCTTCAACTCTCTCTATTTTAAATTATGACACATCACTGTTACTAGCTTCTAAATCTTCAAAATTAATACATTAAAGTTGTTTACAGTTCCTTGTAGTTTTCTCTATTGTTATTGAGACAATAGGCAGTTTTGAGTTGCATATAAACAGACTACAGATGACCTTTTCACTAAAAGAACCAACACTCAATGGATCTGCGGGTGTCAGAATCTGAGGTTAGGATGCATACTAATTTCTTCCAGTTTTGTGTTTGCAGCTTGTGACTATAGAGAGCACTGGCAGCTGTTTCATGTCATGGCTGCCTAAAATAATCTCTACAGTGAAGTCTGATATGCAGATATGGATCTCATATGCCAGCCCAAGAACAAGAAAGTTAAAACTTGGCCACATCATCTTTCCTGTTCCCGGGAAAGCTTCCTATCAATTATGAATGTTTCCAACACTACATGTATATAAACTTTGTCATTCTGGTTACTGTTCGCAGCTGTTGTGAATTGTCTTTAAACAAAAATGAATAATGGCCAAGATTTTGTTTCTTCATAAGGCAGTATCCCTTAAACATCTTTCATATCAAGAAATTAAATGAGTGATTTTCACAGAGTTTACCCCTATTGGGCTAAATATAACACATTGTTTCTTACTTTCAAATATGCTTTTAAAAACCGTAGTCATCCTATATGTGCAGCTTAATATTTAAATAGGCTCATTTTGAAGAAGCACTGAGTAGTGGGAGTCAACACGCGCATCGCAGCTGAGCTCAAAGTCACAAATATAGGAATTTCTCGAGCTTTGGCGATTATATGAGGGCGGATCGAAAAGTAACACACAATAATTTTTTTTTCTGCCTGGGTATTGCAGCTGGAATGTTGAAATTTCACACAGATATAATTTGAAGTTTTCACTACAGAGGGTATTTTTTGTTTCACGTGCAGCTCTAGCGAGAGAAGCGTGAACTACGCAACAAAGATGGCATGCATGTTACTGTCGTCCACGTGTGAAGAGCAGGAGAGGTGCAGTTCGATATTTGTGAGAGCCAAAGGGCATAAACCGATATTCACAGGGACATGCATAGCGTGTATGGGGATTATTGTATGGACCATTGTAATGTCTCCAGGTGGTGTGCATTCTTCCTGGATGCCGGTAACAGCTGCAACCCCACAAAATGTCAGAGGCATTGAGGCAGCAATTTTGAACGACTTATCGCAACAGTTCAACATTTCCTATGGTGCAGTGTACGATACTGTTCATGACACGTTGAAGTTTCATAAAGTTAGTGCTTGCTGGGTGCCTAAGAACCTGACAGACAACCACAAGGGCCAGCGAATGACAAACTTGGATCACCTAACGCGGTACACTGCAGAAGGGTATGACTTTCTGAAAGGAATCGTCACTGGTGATGAGTCGTGGGCATACCACTACACGCCCGAAACCAAGCAGGCAAGTATGGAGTGAAAACATGCTGGTTCCCCAGTGAGGAAAAAAGTCAAAGTGACTCAATGTGCTAGGAAAGTGCTTGTGACGGTGTTCTGGGATATGCATGGTGTTGTATTGGTGGACTTTACTGAACATGGAACCACTGTGAATGCTGCAGCCTACATGAAAACTTTGGTGAAGCTGCATTGTGCCCTCCGTGACAAACGCCACAACATGAACGCTGATGCTGTCAAAATTCTTCATGACAATGCTTGACCCCATGTTGCTGCTGCTGTTCGTCAGAAAATCAAATTTGGTTGGGAGATGCTCCAGCATCCACCATACTGTCCGGACCTTGCACCGTCAGACTTTTACCTGTTTGGTCCCATGAGGAAATTCTTGGCCAGCCAATGCTTTGCAACAGATGCGGAAGTGAAATCAGCAGTCTACAGATGGCTATACTCCAAGGAAACAGACTTTTACGAGCAGGGCATATTGAAACTGGTAGGGAGAAATGTGTTGAGAAACTTGGTGACTATGTCGAAAAGTAGGTAAAAGATTTAAGTTCATTTTGTGATTTTTTTTGTTGTTTTAACTTTTTCATAAAAAAAAATATTCTGCATTAGTTTTCAATCCGCCACCGTACAAACACCTCTTTTATCCTGCCGTCAATAATATGAATTTTTGGATTATCTGGGTTGATTTTTGTTGACTTTTTCACAAGTAGCATAGCGATTGCTGTCCATCGCATACCTCAAATTAACAATAAGTACAGTTGCCATGGTCACTGTCAAAGAACAACAAAACTCAAGTGTGTAAGATTATGTTCCATTAGCTTTAATGACAATTGTAGATGTCTCTCCGAACAACTTTCAATTCCTTTCTCTTGCAATGATCTAAATTTCACTATTGTCCATCAAAGTTTGTATTCATTTGTTTGCAGATTACCCGATGTTTATTAATCCGGATTATCTTTAGTTCTATCTAGTCTGGATATACCAGATTCTTGTGTACTTCCAACGTGATCTATTGTTGCTTGGCTTGGCATCGTTGTGTTAATACATTCAGGTTTGGTCAGCATTCCACTCATGGTTGATAATGTAGAAGGGAGAGCGTCTTTGTCATGTCAGTTGAATAAAGGAGAGAGAGGTAGTTATGATATACTTCAAATTACAGGTTTTGCACGAGGCAAGGCGTGCTAATAACATATAGGCTGTGATGAAGTTTGCTGTTTTCCAGTGTAATGTACAACACTGGTAGAAAGATGAAGAAAAGTTTATGAATACCGGCACATCAGGGAAAGCAGTCAGAGGACCAACACAAGGAAATTTCATAAAGTTCATAAGCTAGTCACTCAATTCGTGCACGAGAAATGAAACCTAGGGTTTCCGATAGTATATTTGGGTCAATACAGTCATTTTTAATGAGATTACCCTGTCATTTCAATGCTTATTATACATTACCACACTTAGAGTGTCAACAGTGGCTGTCAGAACGTCTATATGCTGCTCTGCCTTGCGCAGTTTTGCAGCATTCTGGTTGCTATCTGCATCCATGCTCTGTAGCTCCTTTTGAAGACGAGCAACATGTCGCTCCATATGAACGTGCTCTTCCAGTTTCTTCTCCAAGTCCTGCCCACAAACAAACGTGTTACATTCACATGACTTTCCTTACCAACCAAATATCATTTAATTTTAAATAGTTTCTACAAAATATTCTTACAAAAAATTACTTTTCCATCTACTTTGTTTAAGAACTGGATGATATACACTGTCTTAAAATTCTATACTCATTCCATGCAATTGCGATAAACCATTGAATATCAACATGACTTTGAAAGACAAAGTATTGAACAATTCAAATCATTAAAAGTGGATATCTTGGAAATGTATGGCTTATACCCCCAAAAAGTTATTTGAAATAAATTGTTGATTTAAAGAGATCTTAATTTTTTGTGTAATATGTTTTCAACTGTTACTTAATGTTTACAAAATCTCTTTCAAGTAAAGAGGACATGACAGACTATTCCCAGAAAATTCAAGAGAGACATTTTATTTGTCATGTATGGTATTTTAATCAAAATCATTAAGAGCTTTCTTTGAGAAGAATCAAATATTTACAAAAATGTTCCATGCAAAGTGTAGTTTGAGACAGAAGAATTTTGTTGAAAAACCTTGTGTCGCATCTTTGGAAAATACTGACAAAGTTTGATATTTATCCAACAGTTTGTTTTTGGGTTATGCTGTTTTCTCTCTCGCACGCACACACCCTTTTTCTAAAAATGTTTTTTTCTTGTGAAATCTCAGTATCAAATTCGTGGATGGAATACAATACTTTCTCTACTTACTGAAATTATAGTAGAGAAAGTAAAAAAATTACAGACTTAACATGGGAAAAAAATCTGTGTAACATTCCCATGACTTTTCCTACTCACTCTTTCACAAACCTTTGTTCTGGTTTGTACTAGTAGAAGCATAAATACTATTACCTAACTTTGCAAGTCACCGAGCCTAGGCCTTGCACAGGCAAGTGAGATGTCAAGCAGGTGAATGAAGACCAATGCCTCCTGTATTCAGTCTTCAAACTGCCAGTGCTAGCATGTGTTACAACTATGGAATGGGACGAAAGAGAAAATTGAATAGCTATTATTGCTCTACACAAAGTAGGAATGGCTCCAGGACAAATTTCTAACATGTTAAAAAAGCTTGGAATAAGTAAAATGTTTATGTATCGTGCTAAACGTAAACCACTGCTGACGGGCCAAGAAGTGGCCGTTCAAGGACAGTTAGGACATTAGAGCAGCGGCAGCCAGACTGTATGAAAGCAAACAAATCCTTGCCGTGAATTGAAGATTTCAAGATACAGCATCAAACGAGTCCTAGGAATGACCTGGAAGTGAAGGCATATAATAGACAGACTGGACACTTTCTCACTCCTGAATTGAAGAAAAAGAGGATGCAGAAATCAAAGGCAGTCTTAAAGCATTAAACTAATGGTCAACAGAAGACAATTCTTTTCACAGATGAGAATCTATTCGGCGTGGAAGGTGCTTTAACCGACAAAATGGTTTACGCCAAGGATGCAACTATGGCTCGAGAAGTCGCTCCCCGAATCTAGAGAGCCCTTCATCCACCGTCTGTTGGTATGGTGGGAGTATGTTACAATGGTGTAACACCCATACATTTTTGTGAAAAGGGTGTCACATCAGCAGAAGTGTGCAAAGGAACAGTACTTGACCCACTTGTTCAACAGTTTAACACAGAATTATTTAATGGATCGAATTGGACATTTCAACACGACTCAACCCCTGCAAAGGCCACTGAAAAATGGTTGCGTGACAATGTTGCTGGCTTCATTTCATATAAAGAATGACCTGTTGCGAGTCCAGATTTACATCCCCTGGATTGCGGTCTATCAAATGAACCTCAGAGAAGAGTGTGTAGCAAGAGACATTGCAATGTTGATAGTTTGAAGCATGCCGTAATCAAAGAAGTGAAGACAATTTCTTTGGAGAATATTTGTTCTAGCACCGATGCATAGCCAGGAAGGTTGAGGGCCTGTTTCAGGGCTCGAGGTGGGCATTTTGAAACCACTGGGATATCTATAGAAATCATAGCAAAACAAACTGTGATGGTAGATTGCGATTTTTTGTAAGTTTAACATCCTTTAACTCTTGTTCTTTTGATGCATGTACATAACCTCTTTTGTCACGTGTATGTCGGTGGTAACTTCACAGACTGCTATATTAGCTCAGTTGTTTCACACTCTCTATTTATTTTTCCATTTGTTGTTGTGAACGGCAAAATATCTTGTTAAGTTTATGCTTTAATTTTACATTGTTATGCTAATGCTTAATTTTCATAACAAATGGTCCTTTAAACACATACACTACCAATTTCTATTAGATACAATCTGCGTTTATAACAAATATAAACTGATTTTACCTGTTTCTCCGCAAGTAGTTTGTTTATTTCTGCTTGTGCCAGTTTCAGGTCCTCACATTTTTTCATAATGCTTGCTTCCATATCATCTATCCTCATTTTCAACTCTGCTATTTGATTATGCAGTGTCTCATTTATTTTCACTATCTGAAACAAAAGTTAAATGTTGTACTGCATTAGGCCCAAGATAATTGTCTGCAGCTGGAGCTGGAACTAAAGGACTACCAAAAAATTTATTTGAAAAATTATTCTGAAGAAAAATAACTCATTATATTAATCACATATAATACTTTCAAGTAGTTATGTTGATACCAAAGTGTCATAAAAGAGGAGTCTGATACGAAGGAGAGGAGAGAGATGAGGAAGATGAGAAAAACAAATGACTTTCTCTACTCACTCAGCTACAAACTGTGCCATGCAATCTGGCACTTCCCCGTGGTTTGCTTCTACTGTTGCTTAAACCGGCTCCACTCTGTATACTTATGTAGTATCAGTATATAGAAGCAATAAGAGAGGGCTCTTGCCGTTATGTATAACATGCTGTGGAGCAAATAGTTCCTGACGTCATCCCTCTCTCCCTTGTGCAGCTTGGTGCAAGCCTGGCGGTGAAGCCAAGAGGAGTCTATGCCAGGAGTATTGAGTGATAATATTTTTACAGCGAGACTGTACATGCCAGTCTGTGGTCAATTATATTCATTATGTTGTTTTGGACATCAAAACTGATACATTATTTTTGTCTTAGAACAAAATTTCACAATATCGCTGAACATTCGTTGTTTTGAGCCATGTCTGGAATTAATAAGTAATTGCAAAATATATTCATGTAATGTCAAACACGAAACATTTTACGTGTTTAAATTGGAACAGAAGAGTTCACTTTGGATTAATGTTCTAAAATATTTTACAGAAATTTTTAAGAAAAAATAAATAATTTTCTAAAGCCGAATGTATATATACATTGTTAATTTCTTGAAATGGTTGAATAAATTACCAGTTAAATGAATATAAATTCTATTTTGTTCTTCCTGGTATAAACATTCCTTTCATTTAGACCTTTAAGTGAATTCAAGATTAAGAGCATCTGCTCCTCTGGGCAGTAAAACAGAATTGCACACACAATGGTACAAAATGCTTATTCTTCTATCTATGTGCGTCTTGTTAATCAAAATAAACTTTCATTTCACATTTACACATTTTGTTGTAAGATTACGTAAAGCCAAAGTCAGATTTTTTAAAAGCAGATTGCTATTCACCTTGAAATGCATGCCGTTTGCATGAGCACAAGAAAAAATGAATAGAAATTAATCACTTGAAAAAAGGATTTGAAAATTCAAACCAGTAACAAAGAATACCTCGCAAATGGTTAATGCCACAAAAAAATTTGATATAAATTGTGTGCTTTAACAAGATCTACATATTTACTTTCTCTACTACGTATAGTAAGTAGGGGAAGTATTGTATTCCACCCAAAAATTCGATACCGAGATTTCACCGGAAATATATGTTTTAAGACCCCCTGAATCCAAAAAAGGTATTTTTGGAAACATGTCCGTGTATGTGTCTGTCTGTGAACAGCATAACTCAGAAACGAACAGTTGGATAAACACCAAACTTGGTATTTAGGTTCAGTATCTTCTAGAGATGCGACACGAAGGTTTTCAAGAAAATCCTCCCCACCCCAGATTACCCTTTACATGCAACATTTTTCGAAAATTTTAATTTTCTCAAAAATGGCTGTAATGATTTTGATTAAAATATCATATGTTTAAGATATTTTCATGAGAAACAAAATGTATATCTTGAATTTTCTGGGAATGTTTCCAAAAGTATTCTTCATTGTGAACGACTTTTGCATAACTGGTAAACCATAAGAGATAGACAAAATTTTACTTTACAAAAAATGTAGATCACATTAAAATACACAATTTATGTCATATAGATTTTTTTTTGTTGAGTGAACCATTTTCGAGATATTGCTTGTTATTCCCATAAATTTTTCAATACTTATTTTATCAAATGGGAATTCTTTATTCATTTTTTTTGTCTTGGATATGCAAAGAGTATTAATCTGTGGCAAAGAGAATGGTGCTGCACATAGCAACCAGCTATTAAGAGTAATGTCTACGCTTAAATCCTACTGTATTTCTCTATATTGCCCTTGTAAATATATATTCCCCTTACATCTACAAGAAAATTAGCAATAAGATAGAGTCTGCAAATGTTTATCTTGATTAACATGAAGTAGATGGAGAATAAGTGTTTGTAAAAATAGTTTGTATAAGAGTAAAGAAAGTCATGTGAGTGTAACACATCAGATTTTTTTATATCAAACTGCTAAACAAAACTGGACTGCTACCATATGTCCGCTGTGCAAGAAGAAATGAATATGAAATATTTATTAATCTGTGAACAAATTTAAGTTGCATCCATACTTGACCTCAAAATACTGGGAAACAAGAAGGAAAATGGCTTCTTTTTAAAACCCTGAGCATTAGGCATACATTTTTTTTATGTAGTAAGATTTTGTCTCTCTCTTACTGTTTACCAGTTATACAAAAGTCATTCAGAATGAAGAGGACTTCACAGGCTATTCCCAGAAAATTAAAGATATGCATTTTATCATGTAAATAACTTAAACATAAGTTATTTTAATCAAAATTGTTGAGAAAATAAAAAAATAAAGTTTTCCATGTAAAGGATAGTTTGAGGGGGGGGGGATTTCAGTGAAAATCTTTGTATTGGATCCTTGTCAAATATTTAAGTTTGGCATTCATCCAACTTCTCACCTTTAGTTATGCTAATGCTCTTTTATTTCTTGATTCAGCGGACCTTAAAATGTGCAATTCCAGTGAAATCTTGATATGTCATTTTTGCTTACTGAAGGTAAGTACTAGAGAATATAAAACAAAAGGTAAAGGCAAGGGGAAGGAATAGCAAGAGAAGGAAGAACAAAGAAAGAAAGGGGAAAAAAAATTATGTTTTAATCTGAAAAAAAAAATCTGATGTGTTACACTCACATGACTTTCTCTACTCTTGTACAAACTATTTTTACAAACGCTTATTCTCCATATGCTTCATGTTAATCGAGATGTTAATCTTATTGCTAATTTTCTTGTAGATGCAAGGGGAATTGGTAGACTTTAAGCGATAGTCAAATATTTTAAGAGCTGGTTGCTATGTGGCGCATTCCATTCTCTTTGCATTACCAGGACAAAAAAAAATGAATAACGAATTTGAGAAAAAGTATTGCAAAATTTAAGGGAATAACAAGCAATATGTCGAAAATGGTTCACTCAACAAAAAAACAGAGTATATGACATAAATTGTGTATTTTAACGCGATCTACATTTTTTTATGCTGTAACGAATTTGAGAAAAAGTATACGTATTGGAAAATTTAAGGGAATAACAAGCAATATCTCGAAAATGGTTCACTCAAAAAAAAGAAAAAAAACGTATATGACATAAATTGTGTATTTTAACGCGATCTACATTTTTGTGTAGTAAAATTTTGTCTATCTCTTATGGTTTACCAGTTATGCAAAAGTCGTTCAGAATGAAGAATACTTTTGGAGACATTCCCAGAAAATTCAAGATATACATTTTATTTGTCATGAAAATATCTTAAACATATGATATTTGAATCAAAATCATTAGAGCCATTTTTGAGAAAATTAAAATTTTTGAAAAATGTTCCATGTAAAGGGTAATCTGGGGTGGGGCGATTTTCCTGAAAACCTTTGCGTCGCATCTCTGGAAGATACTGAACCTAAATACTAAGTTTGGTGTTTAACTGATTGTTCGTTTCTGAGTTATGCTGTTCACAGACACACACACGGACATGTTTCCAAAAATGCTTTTTTTGGATTCAGGGAGTCTCAAAACATGTATTTCCGGTGAAATCTCGGTATCAAATTTTTTGGGTGGAATACAATACTTTCCCTACTTACTATACATAGTAGAGAAAGTAATAAGCTATTTTTTCTAAGGATTTCCTCTTGTCTACTGTTATTTAGCTTGTTTCATCAGCTTTATTCACCATGTTCAATGTCTTTTCAAGCTTGTTTTGAAGACCAAGTTCAGTATACTTACTTGTCGCAGCCTCTCATCAGCAACTGCAGATCTTGAACGCACCACCACCATTCCACCAGGTTCCTCCACTGCACACAGATCACTCTCATGTGGATGGCAGAACTGGAACGGGACGCTTGCACCACATACTGTGTTATCTGACTTCACGTAACATAACTGGTAAAATTCTGTTGTGTCTTTTGGCAGGCTGCTTGCTACAAAAAATGTAAACCAGCCATGTGTATTTTAAATGATCATTCTCCACGTTTCCATCAAGGCGAGTCCACACTGTTCAACATATCAACAATTAACAAAATGTTTCATTCAACATGTTATAACTGTGAACCTTTAACATTCCATTCACACCAGTTGACTTATTGGGACAACAAAATCTCTCAACTAAAAGCAAAATGGACTCCAGTGATGAGGATTTGACCATTGCTATTTGTATCTGTACTTGGTATGTAATAAAAAGAAAAGTAGAAGCTGATGAGGCTCTATCTGGTTAATTGGCAGGGGAATTAAAATATTTTTAATGAGTTTAAAATTCGGAGCAGGTTTGACTTCAATTTCTTGAGAACAGTCAAAGTGACTTCAACTTAGCTTTGAGCAAGGTTTCTAACCTATAATTCATAAAATGACACATATTTGAGAGCAGCCATTCCAGCTGTCAGACTTGAGCCTTTTTTTGCAATTTTCTAACAAAGTGAAGCTTTCTTTTTGATATTGCCTCTAGAACAACAATAAATTGCACACATCTTGGTAATAATTATCCATCCTTTTTATTACAAAGTTCCATAATGACAGCCTCAACAAAGATTTTATTAATGAAAGTGTCTTTTCTTTCGTCCATTCCATAACTTCACATGAAGCAAACCAAATGAAGGATACAACCACAGAATGAGTCAACGCGCAACTACCAAACACAATAGCTTGAAGGAATCAGAAGGTCGCCGTTGCCATGGTTACAGTCTGGAAACTTCTGAAGTTCACCCAATCACATACACAGAGAGCAATTTGACTTAACAAGTTTTCCATTAAAACCGGAAAACATCCAACATGTTAAAAGTGTCAAGCACAACTCATTCGGTTAACATTTTAAGTCAATTCTGCCATCAAAATTTGGCCAACATGCAAATTGATAACATGTTGCACTTGACAAGTTTTGTTAAATGTTAACCAGTGCGGACAGGGCTTTACAGGATACCTATTAACACTGGAATAAAATGTTGGATCTTTGGTTGGATATGTCATAATATGGCATCATTTTGTCATCCAAACATAGCTTTGAAGCTACCTCAAAGGAAACAGCATTGGAATTTGATTTGAATTTGCCTATACACAAGTGAATAATTATACAGGGTGTCCCACTTACTACCAAACTCAACATTTCCCTCAATAATATCAATACCAATATAGCTAAATTACGGAAAATTAATCAACTTATTACTTTTTATATGCAAGATATTTATAATGGTTTCACTTTAAGTTTAAAAGAATTGTAAACAAACCACGTGACAAGAGAGCACCTCATTGGCTGGTGGGTAAACTACAACTTTTCCCGTTTAACATGTCGTCTCTTCCTCTACAAAAAACAGTTCGGTTCAGATTGTACAAACCCATTATTGTAACAGTTCAATTTATGAAATAAAATGTGTTTGTTCAGATTCACCTATAGCTAAGTGAACTGTTATAGCAGAGGATTTAAGAGGCTATACGCAGACGCTGCAGTTCATTTCCGGATAAGCCGCTATTGTACTTTTGCAGCGTGTTGAGAAAATGAGTGTCATGGCTGAGAATCTTCTGCCACTGTGGAAAATATAAACGCGGGAAATGGAAAGAAGACAATTGCGTTAAATGCGTTTAGAAAAAAGTCTGTGAAAAGTACCCACCTTTAATTGAGATTGAATATTGTTGGCAATTTTTAGCAATAATTGACCTCCTTTGTTAGTGATGCAGAATTGTTGCTCGGATTGCTTGGTTTCTGCGGTTTTCTAAACTATAGTGCTAATCATTTTCTTAACTTGTTTACTCCCAAAACGTAAAAGCAGAAGTGGTATTCTGATATTAGTCATTAAATGAATGATTTCTAAAGCCTGAAGTTAAGAACAGCTTAAACCAGTACCTCTAACCACAAATGCAGAACTGTTCAGGTACAACTTTTGTTTACTCTTATTATTATCTCTTAAGCTACTTGTAGACGCTCAAATTTTTGTCAAATTCAATACTTTACAAGACTTTTCAAGAGTTGTCACAACTTTACAACTTTTCTTGTCAAATTGCTTCCAATATTTTTAAAGTCTTTGAAAGTCTTGAAGTAAATAAGGACTTGCTCTAAATGGTCAAAGATTTCACAATGATTTGATGGCTTTGGCCAATGAAATATGAGTATTCACAGTGCATCACAAAATCTGCAACATGGCTGAAAGTGAAAAGTAAACAGAAATGGCTACCCAGCCAAGGTATATCGTATGCAAACTGATTAGGTTATACATTAGCTAGACATGTCTGTACATCGAGAGATCCGTGATTTATCACAAGATGGAGCAGATGAAGGCGGTTATGAACAAATAATTGTCAGGCAGTTTTCCGAACTAAGTATACATTAATGCAATGTTATATAGTGTGGTTAACCTATTGGTTGGTGTTATTTTCATTGTATTCCATACTCGTAATGTGATTTCATTGGATATAATACATGAAAGTGCTACATAACATTAGTAAAGAAGAATATTTCATTGCGAATTGTTATACTGTAATGTAAATGCTAAATTGCTTTGCACGTGATAAATTATGAATTGTGTTCTGAAGGGTTTCAGTTTGGCAAAAAGACAACTTGTAAATACACATCTTTGACATTGTCAAGTCTTACCAGGTCTTTTCCAATCTTGTCACATATTGAAAAATATTTCACAATTTTTCTTGTAAAGTCTTGAATTGAAAAAGAAGTTTGATTGTGTACAAGGGGCTTTAGAAGTTTAGGATGTAAGGCAAAATATACGAAAAAGACATACAAGGTTTAGAGGCTAATGATCCCCAAGCTGCACAATATACTGTATTTGCATTCTGTCTGAAGCAATTTCCTCTCATGAGTACTTAGTTCCCGTCATTCTCCACGTGGTCTGCCATGTGCTCGGCGGAGTGATACATTTAAGTTTTGTTTGCTTCTCCTTTCAACTTACAGTGAAAAAGATATAGAGTGACGTGATTTCACATACTTATGAAAAACAAATCAGTTTTGGACACACTACATACAACTTATTTTTAAAAATATGGGATATGTTTCAGAAGCATGTTGCTTCAATCATCATATCAAGTTCTAGTTTCCAAAGAAGTTGGCAACATTGTTCCCTGGTGGTGGCTTGATGAACCTCCTTGTCAAATTATCTCTTGTTGGTATATCAAAATTGACCACGTGGTGTTTGTGATGGATAAATATATTTTTCCATAATGACAAAGGAATAATTCAGATGCAGAAACAGGAAGAAAAATCAGCAGTTACAGCACATTTCCTTTGGATCATACTGCCTATCAGAAATGGTGTTAACTCATATATAGTTATCATTGGTTTTTGTCTGGCACACATGCACACATGCGTATATGTTGCAAAATAATTCTGGCAATAAAAGATTAATAGGATTGACAAATGCTGGAGTGTGGCATAATTTTATCCTACAAGGCACTGTTTCTCAACACATTTCTCCCATCGTGATACCAGTTTCAATATGCCCTGTTCGAAGAAGTCTGTTTTCTTGGTGTATAGCCATCTGTGGACTGTTGATTTCACTTCTGCATCTGTCGCAAAGCGTTGGCCGGCCAGGAATTTCTACATGAGACCAAACAGATGAAAGGTCCAGACTATATGGTGGATGCTGGAGCACCTCCCAACCAAATTTGGTGATTTTCTGACGAACAGCAGCAATATGGTGGCGAGCATTATCATGAAGAATTTTGACATTGTCAACATTCATGTTGTGGCGTTTGTCACAAAGGACACAACTCAACTTCACCAAATTTTTCATGTAGGCTGCAGCATTCACAGTGGTCAGCAAAGTCCACCAATACAACACCATGCATATCCCAGAACACCGTCACAAGCACTTTCCTAGCAGATTGAGTCACACTGGGGAACCAGTATATTTACACTCCATATTTGCCTGCTTGGTTTTGGGCGTGTAGTGGTATGCCCACGACTCATCACCAGTGATGATTCCTTTCAGAAAGTCATGCCCTTCTGCAGTGTACTGCGTTAGGTGATCCACGCTTGTCATCATTTGCTGGCCCTTGTAGTTATCTGTCAGATTCTTAGGCACCCAGCAAGCACTAACTTTACAAAATTTCAACGTGTCATGAACAATATCGTACACTGCACCACAGGAAATGTTGAACTGTTGCGATAAGGTTCGCAGTCGCACACGCTAGTCATTCAAAATTGCCGCCTCAATGCCTCTGACATTTTGCGGGGTTGCAGCTGTTACGGCCTCCTGGAGCGTGGCGAATCACTAAGGTTCACACGGCTCTCTAGGAAGAATGCCCACTGCTTGGAGACATTGCTACGGTCCATACAATCATCCCCATATCCCTGTGAATATCACTCAGTTTATGCCCTGTGGCCCAGAAATATCGAACCACACCTCTCTGCTCTTCACACGTGGATGACAGTAACATGCACGCCATCTTTGTTGCGTATTCACGCTTCTCTCGCTAGAGCTGCATATGAAACAAAAAATACCCTATGTAGCAAAAACTTCAAACTACAGTAGAATCTCGTTAATACCTTTATGCAGGGACCTAAGGATTTGGACGTCATAGGCGGGAAAACGTGTTAACGAAAATGCAAAATCTGCAATTTAAGAACATAGGTAATCAAAATCTAATAATTAATACGTCTCCATGGGCAATTTAAATCGATTTTGAGTACAATTTCATACTGAATACGATCCGCGTTTCCATGTTAAATTCAATATGTTTAAATGGATTTGGATACACAAAGCCTGAGAATAAATAATTCAAGCTTTTATTTTGGTCAACTTGGATTTTTTAGGTTATGAATGTTTTTGAGAAAATAAATTGCGAATTGTGGAAGCGGCAATAGTGGTTTTGCTGTGTGTTTTATTACACACGTGATAATTTCTGCTAAAAAAGAAAAAATTATGAGTGTGCATCGTGTTACGAGTACAATAGACGATATCATCTTTGGTGTATACAAGACGATTTGAATACGGAGGTGTTTCCATGCAACAAATTTCATTCCGGTCCTCTTCTGATCCTATTTTCCAAGAGAAAAATTTTGTTTTAGTATTTTTCCCTTCTTTAAAAGCAGTTTCAATCAATTCAGGTTTGCTAACAATCGTGTTTAAGGTTGACGGAGGAATGTTTAACTTCCGCACTATATCGACATGTTTTATATTTGGATTGTGATTACATCAAGGATTTTCAGTTTTTCACTGTTGGTTATTTACCTACTACACTTTCTTTTTTTCATTGTAAATGAAAAGTTAAAATACAATCTACGGTTGTTTGGTCATCACTCAACATTAGAAACTATCATTAGCGTTTACCATTCCAAGGTAAAGCATTCTCTATCCCGCCCACAGAAATCGTGTCACACAAATATTTAAATGCATGTATGGATTGGCTGCCGATATCCACCCCGTGACCAAGGATTGACCAAAGTAGCAAATGAGGACGTCAAACTATGAACGTGTTAAACGCCTACTCCCACTGTACCGATCAAGGATTGGCCAAAACAGCGAATGAGGATGTCAAACTTCAAACGTAGTAAGCGGGACCGGGAAAACGCACTAAGCAAACATTAATTATTATATTTGGTGATTTGGTACCGGGACTTTTATAATTCAACATAATACATGGGAAAACGTGTTAATGAGGAACGTGCTAATGAGATTCCACTGTATATCTGTGTAAAATTGCAACATTCCAGCTGCAATACCAAGGCAAAAAAAATTAATGTGCGTTACTTTTCGATCCGCCCTAGTATTTTATTTTTTGTAGTTTAACATCCTTTAACTGGGTAGGTCATATCGGACAGTGAATGAATGAAATGGCTAAAATGATGCTCGAATGGGCCCAATGTCCATAGAAGTTAGAGCTACCCGACATCTTCTCAGGATAAGGGGAAAAAAAACAGAAAAAACCTTACCCAGGTAACTCACTCTAACCGAGATTCGAACTCAAGAGCTCTTGAATGTGAGACAGACACGCTATCCCCACTCTGCAAAGGTGGGCCCTTGATATTGTTTTAATTCAGTCAGTGACTGCTATGGGCTATCCTATGTTTATGGAACCATTAAAACAGTAGTTTTTAAGCATGTATTTAGATGATGTGTTGTAAGAATAACATTCTTACCCCTTCTGCAGAGAGCTCGGGTTCAAATCCCATGTGGGTCAAGCTCTTTGCCTAAGGTTTTCATTCAGAGTGTTTCTCTTAGTTCTTATGATGAATATCAAGTACTTTCAGTGTTTTAGATTCATTTCCAATTAGTGTTTACCTTGCGTTCCTTCACACAAGCAATGACATTCATTTCATTCACTATGCATGCTTGCCAACTTCCTGAATTTTAAACCCGTATAACTTCCCCCCGTTCTGCAAAGCTTAATAATTTTATGTTGATGAAATTAGTATGCGTAAAATGTTTAGTGTTGTAAATATACAAAAATTAGATGTAAAATAAATGGGAGTTAAACTGTATAAGAATCCTTGAAGGCCTGGTAGTACTGCTTCCTGTCACACATGCTGAAATCCTTCCTGATACCACAATAAACACGTATTAAACCAAACAACACCACTTCCTAGGCTATACACAGATTTCTAGTCCATGTTTTATGCTTCAAAACATGAACTGTCACACAAAATGGTAAACATATCCCGCAGCCACGTAACATGATTATGATAAAACAATTTATGTGAGGGAGTTCACATAACATCATCCATTACGGAATTTTCATTCCCATTTACTACTCTCACTAGTGATGCAATCAAATTTTAAATCTCTACACTATACATTTTTCTGCAGAGAGACCATGACCATGAAGGATAGACACACGGATAAGCTCTGGCCTATCATAGTACTGTATATTACTCAGTCTGTAATCTTAAGTTAACAGATTAATCTCATCATATCTAAAAGGACGAATACAATACACATAAATAAGTTTCAAACAAGGAATTAACACAGCAAAAGTTAAATCTGCCGCAGTAATTGCCAAACATGGTGTACCACAGGGCTCAGTGCTTGGTCCTTTACTTTTTATACTTTACATAAATGACATTATGCTTCAGAAAGTTGTAAAATTATAAGTTATGCTGATAACACTACTATTATCTGTAATGCAAATAATGATTGTGACATTCAGTCACTGACTGCCAAGGAATCACTTACTCTGTATTCATTCTTAGGTTGATCCGCGGCAAAACAAACCCACGTGGTCAGTGCACCGTGGTGCAACACGGTAGCAATGCGCCCAGGAAAATAGTCCCATGCTAATCTCTGAATTTTAGAATGAATTTATCCTTAAATAGTATAATATTCTATACAAATACCTAAGGTTTTATTTAACGCTGATTTATACTGTAAAACAGAGCTACAACTCCCATGACGCAATTCGTATGAGTCACCTGACGTCTGGATAGGTGCAGAGTATTGCTTACAGGCAGAAACCAGCAGTTGTGTTTAGTATCATGGCAGACGTTGAATTTGCTCTTGTGTTTTCGTCGAATTACGTAAAGCATTAGCCGCGCAAACCATTGACTAGTGGTGAAAAAACAATAGTGTTGAATCTTTATTATAAGTTATGTGAGAAATATATAACACTTTACGCGAAAGAAATGGTGAAATTAACTTCTGAGTTCACTGATGTTTCGAGTACAAGTATAAACCAATTGAAAGGAAAGCTAGCGATGAAAGCTGTTAGAGTTTGCTTGTGCAAAACACTCACGCTAACAATGAACTGGTTGAAAGGCTATATGAAGCTGTAGTGGAGTCAAAAATGTTGTATGGAATAGAAATATAGGGGGTGGCAAAGGGATGGATTAAGATTGATATAGTCCATAGAATGTTTTGTAGAGAAGTTTTGGGTTTACCCAAGAGTTCACCAAGGGGCGTGGCACTGGCAGAGCTAGGAAGGGTAGGGAGAAAAGGTATAATAGTGGAAAGAATTTTGAAGTATTGGTATAGATGTTTAAATTTAGAAGATAGTAATATATTAAAAGAATGTATACAGTTTCAAAAAGCTGTCCTAGGAGAAAAGTGTTCGTTAGGGGAGATGGGAAATGTCCTAAAAGAAATTGGCATGAGGAATATTTTTCTATTAGATAAATATAATAACAGTGGGTTTTGGAAAGAAGTGAGATTGAGGGTGGAAGATATCGAGAAACAAGAGATATGGGCTAGTTTTGAGGATAAAAGATCATTGATCTTGTATAAATCAGTTAAAAGAAATTGGGGAAGGGAGAAGTATGTAGACATATGCAATCAATTTGGTAGAATAGGTCTTGCGTGGATGCGCACAGGAGTAATATTTTTAAAAAGGAATGGATATAATTGTTCGGGAGAATGTATTATGTGTGATGAATCGGGTAGTACTTTTCATTGTCTAATAGAATGTGATAAGGTCAAAAGGTGGAGAGAGGTTATATGGAACAAAAAATGGGACAAGCTAAACAAAGAAGCAGTAGCATTAAGAATGTTGGGAAGCACAAAAGTATAAACAATTAAAATGTTGGGGACATTTTTAGGCAACACAAGGGATAAGTGGATAAGGAGCTTAAGAAAGGTACAGCTGAACGGGCATAGTTTGCAAAGTGGAGAGATGGCATAGTAGCTTTATCCCATATATACAGCCTAGGGGCTAAATATGGGGGAGCTAGAAAACTGGTGCACTAGACATAAGTTTTAGATGTAAGCTTTATTTGTATTATTGTAATAATGATGAAATAAATATTACATTACATTACAAGTATAAACAGTGCTTATGCAGAAAAATCTGAAACGAGAAAAGTGGTTACACCCGGAGAAAAAGAAAGCATATGAAATATGCGATGCAAGAATGTAGTGATTTTAAGAAGAATGCAATTCGCGTAACAGTGCACAATTTCTTTTTTAAAATGAGCCGCCAACAGTTAATAAAATGCCACATCCAGAGAGCGAATACATTAGGTTATCACATATCTGTTACTTTATTTTTCGTTCATTTATTTTAGAATTAACTATTATTATATGTGCAAACGTTTATTTTGTTGCAACTATCAATCTTATTACCTTTAACCCTTAACAGAATATGCTAGTCACCGTTTCAGTTGTCAAAATAAGGACTCTGTTCCTTTTTGCACTACGTGCCGCTTGTACTCGCCACATGATCTGAAAGTGTGACAGTATTTCTAGTGCGAATGGTGCAAGGATACATTATAGTGGCGCACTGATCACCTGGGGTTTGTTTTGACGCGGAACAACCTAAGAGTGAATACAGAGTAGGATAGATAACTTTTTCAAAACCTTAAGCTTCATGAACAATTCTGAAAAGACTAATATAATTGATTTGAACTAAAAAAGGGAAAACAGATGATATGCTTCATATTAACCTTGCAGGTACAGTGATAAAGAAATCCCCCTCACATAAATTCTTAGGTATACAGGCTGATAAATACATATCATGGACTAATCACATTGACAACATATGTAAAAAAATTAGTAATGGCCTGTACCTGTTGAGAGAGTTTGCAAAAATATGTAACATAAATGTTCTAAAAACTATATATTATGGCTTAATTTACTCGCACATCCAATATGGCATAGAAGTATGGGGTGGCTGTAGTAATATCCTCATCCAGAGGGTTCTAATACTCCAAAAGAAATATATCCGAACAATGTTCAAAATGGGAAAACGTGGGTCCTGTAAGGAAGTCTTCAAAAGAGAAAAATAGTGAAATGCATGATCACGACACAAGGTGTAAATTGCACTTACACCAAAATAGTTATAATTTAAAATTATAAACAAAGATCCTTTTATAATTGGTTTATATATGCACAACAGACTATCGACTGAAGTAAAACGTGAAAGCAACAACATTAGATTCAAACAGAGTGTAAAAATATATCTTTTAAACAATCCTGTATAGAATATTAATGATTTTCTTCTTTGTACTTAACAATGCTTGAAAGAACCTGCATACAATATTCATACTGTAACCTTTCAACAAAGTGTAAACAATCATGTATATTTTCTAAACCGTAATTTAAATTTTTATCTTTGTACAATGCTTGAGACTTGTAATTGAGTCTATGGGCAATAAACTTAATTTACATTATAATACAAGAGAACACTCTCCGATTAACTCTGAATGCAATACAAACACTGCTCACATTTACCTTTAAATAAAACTTGCAACTCAATGTTCTTTGCTAGTGGTGGACCAGGAGCCCATTCAAATTGTAGATAGTCCTGTACAGAGCTCCAGCCCACGCGGTACAAAGCAATTCTGTCTCCATGAGATGGTGTGATGCCCTCAGTCAATGAGTAGCGGCAGCAAATATCTGCATCGGTCGGGTAGGTGTCAGCTATCTCGTGGAATATTACCTGAAATGCAATGTCAAATGATTTAAAGGAAAGTCCTTGTTCAATTCTCAGCTCTGCAAAACCATTCAGGCCCCTCTGGGGCAACGTTTTGCAGCATCAGCTTAATGGTTGTCAAAATGAAGAATTATCAGTAAATACGAGTGTCATCCGGAAAGTAATGACCATTTGAACATTCCATTGTGCATATCACTGTTGGGCTTCTATCCAAGGTTGAATGGTTTCCTTGACATCTCTTCTCAGTGTTGTGTGAGTTTCAGACAAAAGAAGTTATAGTGCTTTCTGTGATTGTTCAATGTGAACTGTGTGATACAAAGTCCTATCAAATGTGAGATGAAAGCTATTAGATTTTTGAATACTCGGAAGTTGAAACCTGCAGAAAGTTAGTCAAATGGCTGGTGATGTAGTACTGATTGAAAGAAATGTAAGTAAAAATGTTAAATGTTCAAAAATGGAGAATGAAACTCGATCTGCATGTCCACCAATGATCACTAGGGTGCAAAGTTTGCCTATTTCATTCCTTTGATCTGAGAGTTAGGCTTTTAAATTACGAGGGCTGATCAATAAAGACAGACTGATTTTTTTCCTGTAGCTTCCTTGATAGTTACCTGTCTCTACCATGAATATTTGAAAGGAGCGGGGTTTCATGTATAATGTCCATAGGGGACAGCACTCTCGTATCGGTAGGTTGGTAGTAATGCTGTATATTGTTGACCCTACTTGAATTTCACATACCACAAAATGGAGGTGACACGAGAGGAGCAATACAGCACAATAAAACTTTGTTTTCGTTTAAATCATACAGCCTCTGAAACTTTCGAAAAGCTGAAGCAAGCATACGATGGAGATGCACTACCTCGTGCAACACTGTTTAGGTGGTTCAAGGTCTTCAAAGAAGGGCGAGTCCTTTGCGCTAAGCAAGGTGGCCCTGGTGTTTCGGAATGGAATAGTGTATTGGAATGGTTTACCAGCACGCAGTTCCCCCTCACACTACTGTTACAGCAGCTACTACACGTCAGTATTGCCTACACTGAGGAAGCACATTGCAAGGAAACGACCAGAACTTCGTCGGAATGGGTGACGACTTCATCACGACATCGCGCGGCCTCACGTCGCAAATCAAATCCAGGAAGTTTTGGCTAAATTTAACATTATCTGTGTGCCACATCTGCCTTATAGCCCCGATCTTGCCCCCTGTGGTTTCTTTTTATTCCCATCACTAAAGGGCAAATCTCCGGAGCATTCGATTTGAGAACATGGAAATAATGCTGAAGAAAGGTGAGGCGGTTCTCAAAGACCTGACAAAGAATGGCCTTCACCATGTGTTCGAGGACTGGCATAGATGCTATAAAGGGTGCATTCAAGTAGTAGGGGACTACTTTGAAAATGATCACGCTAACATTGAAATGGAGTAATGAATATCTATGGAGAAAAATCAGTCTCAGTCTATATTGATCAGCCCTCGTATAAACCCGTTTCATGCTACAAGTCTAAAACTGCAATTTTATGGTGTCTATAAATGCCTATTTGATACATAAATGGCTATTTCGGTTGCTGATGCCTAAAACTGCTCTTTGTAGATACTACTTTGTCCTCTTTTCGCCATAGTCTTTTAGTACTAGCAATCATACTGTAGTTTGGCACTTCCTACAAACTGTTATGGAATCTGAGACCTTTCACCAGGAAAGAATGAACTTAATGACATGCTAAAGAGGTAAAATAAGGCATTGTGTACCACACGTACACAATTATGGAATTCCTACATAAGAGGAACAAAAAGAAATGGAATTTAAACACTAATTCTAGGTATGTTTTAAAACAGCTGTTTAAGCACAAATCAGGTCATTCCATTATTTATTTGTACTTCTGTACACACCCACTGCAGGAAACCGGAGGTGAAAATGCCAAAGGAGAAAACTTAAAGAAGTGTATCATTGAAGCAATGTATTGCCACCGATTCATCTTTTCCCAGAGATGGAAGAATAATTTTCTGCCAGGCTTGCACGAAAAATGTAAGTTTAATACTTTGTTTTGGTATTCTTTTATTATTGTCATTCTATTTTACTTTTAATAAATGTGTTGAAATCAACAGTTATATTATCACCGTTGTTTGGGCAGATTACTCAATTATGTAAATCGTTACAAAGATGCCATTGTTTTAGTTAAAATGTCAAAAAAGATATCACCTGGAACAATATGGACATCCATTATAAAAAAAAAAACACTGGGAAGAAATCGGGACACCAGCCTTTCTTTCCTGATCCTGAGATACATGACATAGACCGTGCCGAATTCTCTTCCAAATTGTGTGTTGCAATGATAGCCACCAGTAATTCATGGAGTAATTTAGTACCTGTTTCTAAATTTTTCATCCTTTTTGTGTAATTTATTGAACTTTTAGTGCCTATTTTAGGCATTTTTAGTGCTTATAAATCCATGCCCTACTGATCACAGATGACTTAAAGAATCAAATGAACAACAAAATTGTGCAACACAGATGTATAACCTATATGAATTACAAATTTCTTTCCCAAACATTTCTTGTTCTTAGCATGGTCATTACTTCCTGGATGACCCTTGTACTTTGATTCACAGAATATACTTTTCGCAGGCACTTAATATATGGAAATTTGCAGCAAGAAGAAGCACACCTTACAACAGAGTAATGAACCCTTCATGCCAAAATCCACTCTGAAATTTTGGGTAACTGAAGTGAATGCCATAAAAAGGAAGTAAGAAAAGAAAAAGAAATCTGATGTAATGCATTCTCATGACTTTCTCTACTCTATACTAAGAAACCATTCTTACAAAAACTTATTCTTTTATCTACTTCTTGTTAATACGTAGAGATAAACTTTCGTTACACTTTTCGTTGTAAGTATAAGGATACCTTAGGCTAAAACAAAATATTTTTAAAAAGTGGTTTGCTACATGATGGCTTAGAAATTCCATCACCTTTGTATGAGCACGAGGAAAAATAAATAGCAAATTACCATTTGGAAGTACAAATATTTGAAAATCCAAATTAACAAACAAAAGAAAATATCTTGGAAATGGTTAATGCCATAACTTATTTGACGTAAATTGTGTCATTTAACATCTACATTTATTTCAGTACAGTAAGCTTTTGCCCATCTCTAAGATTTGCCAGCTACACAAAAGTCATTCAGATTGAAGAGGACTTCACAAGTTATTCCCAGAAAATTCAAGGTATACATTTTATTCGTTATATATGGAGGGTTGCCCCACTTAAGCTTGGGTGTTTTTGCTTGTTTTTTAATGGCAAGATTCCCTTTCGCCTCCATCTATTTTGTTCAATGTGGTTCTATGGACTTTAACTATGGCTTTGCAGCGAAATTTCCACTGAAGAAGGCTGCTTCTAAGAACAGGAAGGGGGATGTTAGCCCACTACTCCTGGCAGGCCTTCCAGAGTCCTTCAATTGTGATGGGACGCCGAGAAGCAAGGCGCTGTTTCAGCATACCAAATCTGCAAAAATTCATTGGCGAGGCATCTGGCGACTTCACAGGGATCCTTTTAAATGCTATCACATTGACACCCGTTTCCATAGCTTTCCAGTGGTAGTAATGCTGGGAAGACCGAGAGGTGTGACTGGATGCTTTATCCATGTGGATACAAACATTTGGGGTCCTCACCATACAATCAAGGAATCTCTTCATCAAAAATTGGGTTCATAACATTCCTTTGATAGTGAGCTGCATTAATGTTTACATTGTTGGCAACTCTGTGTATGCCGAGTTTCCCCTGAGAGCAATAACCTGCAACCACCATGAATCCCTTGGAAAACTTTTCCTTGTTCTCCTGAATAAAGTTGGAGCACCCCTTTTGCTCTCTTTGATGGTAATAAATGTGTCAGGTTTTTTTTTGTGTCACCTAGATAAACCCATGCTTCATCTAAAGAAACCACCTATTGCCACTTTTCACCTGCAGGTGGTGTTCATAGAGTTTTCCTGCACTGGTGAAATGTTCTCTGATGTGCCGCTCTTTCAAGGCGTGTCCATGTGCTTTATGGTGCTGTTCTAGACCCAAATTGTTGTGTATTATCTGATAGACGGTTCCTTTGGGCTGGAAATGCTTCTTTCGGTTGGTGGGTTTTCTTGAGTCACTGTTGTACTCGCCTTGGCTATTACTGCTTTAGGCCGTGTTGGTTGTGGCCTTTTTCTTGCACACTGAGCCTCAGGTGGGAATCCATTTTTATACAGCTGTGTTATACGTCCCACGGTTGACTTACTTATGGTAAGACCTTTTTGTTTGCACCTTTCCACTGTCATTGAAAGACTGTAATCGGCATCGAAAAGCCCAACAATGTACCCCTCCACAAGTCAGCGATTGTTGAAGCCATTACACGTAAACTTTGCCTCAGACTGGCCCAACAGACAGCTGGCTCTCGCAGCAAGCTGATGCAATAATAAACATAAGCAGTTTGACCAATGACAGGAGTGGGAGGGCGATTCAAAGTCGTTGGAGCTTAAGTGGTGCAACTCTCCACAAACATCTTAAACGTATGGTATTTTACTCAAAATCATTACAGCCATTTTGAAGAAATAAAAAATAATTAACACTCTTCATGTAAAGGGTAATTTGGGGTGGGAGGGATTTTCTTGAAAATCTTTGTGTCACATACTTGGAAGATATTTAACTGACATTTCATTTTTGAGTTACGCTGTTTACATGCACGCGCGCACACGCACACACACGCGCACACACACACACGCACTTTTTTTTTTCTCTCTGGGAGTCTCAAAACATGTATTTCTGTGGAAATTTCGATATCAAAATTTTGGGTGGAATACAATACTTCCCTCGGCTACCATAGGTAAATAGTAGAGTAAGTAAAAAATGGGTTCTGTTTTGCCACATGGATATGTCGATCTATAGACAAGAAGCACAGATGTCAGTAATGAATTAAGTGATGCAACAGGGTTACCTTAGCATATTGTGACTGCATCAACATAGAATCTGGACTCAGTTCCGCTAGATGAGGAATACTATAATCTCCAATCAGAACACTCAGTTCATCATCAATGCCTGATGCCATCTTTTCAGCATTACTATCTTCTGCCATTTTCCCTGCAACAGAAAAAAAAATATATATGTATCTGTTTTACATTTACAAACTTTCTCTATCCATTTTTCTACAAAATATTCTTATAAAAACATGTTCTATTTCATACTTAAGATAAAACATTTGAAAGAATCTGATGTTACATTCACATGACTTTCTCTATCCTCTAACGCTTATTGGTGGATATACAAATTATTCTTACAAATTTATTTTCGTATCTTCATTTTAATGACAATAAAACTTTCTGGAAATATCTACATTACACATTTTGTTATAAATATAAAAGGAGTAGTGAAGTCAGATGTTTTAGAACTGAATGATATATGCTGGCCTTAAAAACTCCTTACTCTTTCCATGACATCATGAGAAGCAGCTGAAAATCTACAGGACATTAAAAGAATGATAAGTATTGAACAATTCCAACCATTAATAATGGTTATCTCAGATGCCACAAAAAAGTTATTTCAAATTAATTGTGTTTTGAAGAGATTCTATATTTCTTGTGTAGTACATTTTCATTTAGCGCTTAATGTTTACCAGTTATTACAAGATTATACAAAATCCCCTCCAAATGAAGTGGACTTCACAGGCTTTCCCAGAAAATTCAAGATTGCGATATATATTTTTTGGCTTACATAAATATTATTATTATTTGCAAAAAGTGTGCGGTTATGTAATTATTTAGCTCCAAATTGAGGGACACCAATTTGAAGAATGTATTGAGCCTCGTATTTGTTGCCAACTTTGAAAATGTTATTTAGCTGGATATGAGGTGTGAGAATCCCCACGTATGTGCGTCACTTTAAAAAATGTATTTAGGTTACGTAATGAAGATACACTTTGATGTTGTTTGATGCTTGGAACGCCAAACTTTATAGTGAAGATGATGCTTGTTTTATGTAATATTATTAAAGTTATTTGAATTTTTGCCTTGGCTGCTTTCAGTCGCACTATAGAAACACAAGTTCTTTTAAGGTTGTGATAAGACAAGAATTAAAATACGTCACAGAATTCACTTTTTAATTTCACTTCTTTTTATTTCACTTTTTACTTGCACATTTATAAAAGAAACACTGTGAGCACTTTATACATTCTAGCGGAGAACACAATTTTTACCATCTGTACTCTACAACATCTTACGCGCGACTTTTACGTCTACTCTCTATAACATCTTGTCCGCAACTGACTAAATTCAACGGTAAAATTCTTATAGCTTCGGTAATACCAGTCTCTTATTGGCTAATTCTAGTCCAATAGAATTTAAGTATTCAAACTAAAATATTTTCTTTACTTTTGATTGGCTAATTCCAAACTGTAAGCGAAATTACGTTATTACCGATCTTTTCATAACCAGTACTTTTAAAATTCCAGACACATTATTGTCACCAAAATTACATTATTACCTCATTATTAACATCCTAAAACATATTATTCTCACAGTTTTTGCACTATTAGAGTATATAAACATTTAAATAATATTAATAAATACATTTACAATAAAAATAAGTATTTACAATGACTTTATATACAATATACATAATAATTATATACATACTGTTTTTCAAGGTGGGCTGTTATTGAATTTTAATTATAATAAAAATACAATAAATATCATTTAGGCATTAAAATACTGCCTCAAGATATACATTTTATTTGTCATGTAAATATCTTTAATATATGGTATTTTAATCAAAATCGTTAGAGCTAGGTTTTAGAGAATCAACATTTTCAAAAACTGTTTCATGGAAAGGGTAGTTGGGGGTGAAGGATTTTCTTCAAAATTTTCATGTCGCATCTTTGAGAGGTACTTTACTTAAATATCAAGTTTGGTATTTTTCTAACTTTTTGATTTTGAGTTATGCTGTTCACAGACATACACGAACCTTTTTCTAAAAATGCATTTTTTGGGGTACAGGGAGCTTCAAAAACATATATTTCTGGTAAAACCTCAACATCGAATTTTTGGGTGGAATACAATACTTCTCCTACTTACTATACGTAGTAGAGAAAGTAAAAATGCTTTCATTGCATATTTTGTTATAGGCACATGGGAGAAACAGGAGGGTGGAGCATCAGTCAGATCTTTAAAAAGTGGCTTTGAAATTTCTTTCTTTGCATCATGATTAGAAACAAATGAATGACTTTGTATAATATTTGAAATAAGCTACCAATGGTGATATGAATTTAAATTTATGTAAAAATTGAGTCAGAAGATGAAACGCTTATATCACTTATGTTTTTCGTGCCTTGACTGGTTTCGAGAGTTACTTGCTCCCATCGTCAGAAGTCCCGACTGGTTTCTAGTGGTGGTGTAAGTATTTCAACTTCCAACACAACTTTTCCGTAAATGGATGGCTATTTAGAACTTCAAAAAAGTATTTAGCATTTGAAAATCCAAACCAATAACACTAAATATCAAGAATGTAGTTAATGTGACAAACTACTTGACATAAATTGTGTGTTTTAATCACATCTACATTTTTCATGTATAAGCTTTTGTCACAAAATTCCTTCCGAATGAAGAGGACTTCACAAGCTATTCTCAGAAAATTCTATAAACATTTTATTTGTCATGCAAATATCTTAAACATGAGACTTTAATCAAAATTGTTAGTCAGATTTGGGGGGGGGGATTTTCTTGAAGATTCTTCTGTTGCACCCTTGGAAGATACTGAACTTGAATACAAGTTTAGTATTTAACCAACATTTCCTTTTTGAGATATATTTCTCTCTCTCTCTCTCCCTCTTATAGACTTTTTTCTTCTTCTAAAAATGCTCTTTTTGGATAACTCTTAGCAAAAGCTGCTGCATACTTGCCAACTTCCTATCCATAAAACTTTCCCTCATCCAGCAAAGTATACTAATTTTGTGATATGAAATTTAGAATATGTAAAATGTTCAGTGCAATAAATGTACAAAAATGTTTTGTAAAATAAATGAGAATCCTGTTTTATAAGAATCCTTCAAGACCTGGAAGTACTACTTCTGTCAGACATGCTGAAATTCTTCCTGGTACCACAATAAACACATATTAAAGCAAAAAACACCACTTCTTACACCATCTATAGTCCATATTTTATGCTTTTTAATATTATAAACAAAAACTGTCAAAAAATGGGAAACTTAAATCCCACAGCCATAGAATACAAATAAGATAACTGATTTTTGTGAAGAAGTTGACTTTAAAATTAATGTTGTCCATTACTGAATGTTCACACCCATTTACTGCTCATCAGTTACTAAAGGTCACTAGTGGTGCAAACAAATTTTAAATTCGCACACTATACATTTTGTTGCAACCCAGTGAAGAGGGACCATGATCATGATGGATAGACACACATATAAGCTTAGGCCTATCATAGCACTGTACATTCTGTCTGTAATCTTAAGTTACAACAGGGTGTCTACTGCCTTGAAGATTTAAAATTTCAGAGTATTTCCAGTACAAGATTTCACAAAATTCCAGTAATGCATCAAGTCATATTGCAGTAAAAAATGCAGCAGTATTCAAATGCGTGTTCTAGGTAGCTTAATATCTTTATTGGTTTTATTTGTTTTTGCAGCCATAATATGAAGCTGTGTTTATTACAGTAGAAATCTTGATAACTTGACCTAATGTAGACTGAGAAGGTGTCGGGTTACCAAAATGTCTAGTTTTATGGAATAATTTCCATTGTCATGTTAACTTGTCATCTTTTCTTCTCGTTCGACATTTTCACTGGCACAAACACAACACAACAAACACCAAGTCTGAAATCTGAGAAACTGTCAGAAATAACTGAAAGTTCAGCTTACCATGTATGTACTGGGTAAAGCAACAAACCTTCTAAACAAGTATTTGTGCTGCACACATTATTAGCAGTAAGCTTTTGATTTCATGACAATGGTCTGCTGGATGCTATGTTCTGACTCAAATATAGGTGGTCAGCCCTTTTGTTAGTGCGGGAGAATGTGGTAAGTTGTATTTCCACAAAAATAACAAAACTTGTCACTAAATTAGTGTCATAAATAAATTGCAAAATCCATACCACACCAAATACTGAATGGATCAGGAAAACACATGGACATTTATATGCATGAATATGAACAGTAATGCGTAGACTAATTAAAATTTACCTACACTGTTTATACAGCATAGTGAATTATTACAGTCAAGTTTAACAATAAAAAATTATAAAAAAAAAAGTCAAGTTATTGGGATTCTACTGTACTAGCTTTTTAAATTTCCAATGACAATTTAATTAAATTTATTCTCTGTACTGTTTTACAATGATCTATAAATTTTTTTTGCTGAATTCTCCCCTTTGCCTTTTAGAACTGCAATTTTTTAAAATTCATAATAATGGAACAAAAATTCACAGAAATGGTAATGAAATATTAGATTTTGTATTTCTAATCCCCCATTTTCTCCCTCGCAACAATCTTCATAATTCCGGAAACATTAATTAGCCCGTAATAAAATTTCAGGGGAAAAAATTATCCAAATGTTTGAATCATTTCCACATATGATAAAAAACTATGGCGAAAAAAATTTCATGCAAAATAATAACTTTAAAAAGATATGTGATTAACAAGATTTTCCAAGAACCGATGACCTGAAAATTCAGTCTGAAATAAATCAATATTATATGGATATTTCATCCAATTTTTCCAGTATGTAATCACAAATTCCAATATGTTCAGTATCAGTAGACACCCTGTGCAATATGATGCAATTAGAATTTAATGCTTGTCATATCCAGGTGAAAAGCTGTAACAGTTTGAATCTGCCCACAAAGCAATAAAAAAATGCCTCCTTTGCTGTAAAGTAAAAAGGCTACTACTTCCGTACATTTTATGGGCAAAGCATAAAAGTTGGCAAGTATGCTATTGGTTATTTGAAAATACCTTTAAATTCATACTATACCTCTAACAAGATGTTTCACTTGCTTCCTCATGCTCCAGATACAAACTCTACTCCTCCCAATCAGCTTGCCAAAGAGAGAGAGAGAGGGAGGGAAAGTAAGATTTTTGCCTAGCTCAACAATTTAAGTCATGTATTTTGGTGGCAAGATTCCATAAAAGGCTGGATCTATTTATAGTCCAAATGATGAACTTTCTCGATAGTAATTAGTTCTCAATATTTTCATGTCCTCGGTAAAGAAACACAAAAATTATCTTTTCTTAAACATACCTTTTTCTCTTGCTCTGAGATATATCACAATTATTAACTAATATGATTAATAATTTTATGAAGACATGATAGGGAGTTAGATAAATCATTTTTATATACTGAATCAATGCATAATGAAACAAGAAAGGGTTACAATTTTGTAAGGGAATTAGGAAGTCAGTACCAAGCAAAGTACATGTTAGAGAAAAGCAATTAGTTAGGAGTCACAGTAGCTAAGGCAATTAGGTGTTCTGGTGAACTCAGTCAACAAGAAACCCATTAGCTCAACGTTCAGGTAATTAGAACTCAGTCCGTTAAGAATCAAAGAGGTGTGTGAAAGTGCACATAGACCAGTTCTGAAAATTAGGAAGGGAAAGATTCTTGGAATTTGGCTAGTCAAAGAGTTGTGCTTAGATGCGAAAGATTTGGTAACATATAATGTAGAAACTTTGGTGGGGTAGTTGTAAAGTAGGCGGGAATTAAGTTAATAAAAGAGCATGTCTTTCAAAAATTAGCATCTTTCTTTTGTTTACAGCCTTAGGGACTTACAGAAGTATTACTGGGATCGATTACTGCCAGTCTGTAGTGCTTAAACACTGCGTTAAGAGTCATCACATACTTAGTGGCAGCTGAAAGGTGAATCTCTATATAGCACTTTAGCAATTCAAGGAAACTTCTGCTTCCAGTTTTTAATATGGAAACAGTTATTTTAAACCATAAATTGGATGCGTCAAAAGTTAGATATAACAATTCTTGTGCTCAGATTCACAATCAGTTTAATTTCTTCATCTCAAACATTTAGCAACTCCCTTCAATAGCTCAGATATTAGCCCGCATTAAATTTCTGAGTCAATTTAACTGGTGTTATCTATCCTCACCGCATACCTTGAGAGAAAGATCTCATCGCTCACCACTGCAGCAGCTAACAGCAGATTCATCAGTAGATATTGGAGACAATGTCAAAAGTATCGCAGAGGGATATGCTGTCAGGTAGTGAAAGTCTCTCTCTCTCAAAATATTGCTGGAACCCAGCTTCCTAACTTTCAGTTGAATGATATTTTAAATCATTTTACCATTTGCTTTTAAGTGGTGTGTCTGTAATTGCAACATCATTAGCTATTTTCAGAGTCAATGATATTCGACACCATTTCTCCTCTTTCAATATAATCACTTTCTGCATCACTCTGCAAATTAATCTCCAAAATCTTCCAGCATTTGTTTCTCACTATAACCTTGAGATATCTAACTTTATCTAAGAGCCATACTTCTGAGCAGAATACTGTTCGTCCACCAGCTCATGATCTCAGGGGAATAAAGGGGAGAGGCAAGGCACTTTATGTTATCTTATGCTAGTGTTTATAAACATCTCGACTGTCGTTCTTATGCTGCAACTGAAATTGAGTTTTATTTATGGACGGTCTTAAATGGCTGTGGTTCTTAGTGTCCCATTCTATACTGTGCATGAAAGACTGGCAATTTTGCTCAGGGGCCTCTCTATCAGGCTCGAGGTTCTTTTATGTGCCGTAAATCTATGACACAGGACCACCAGCATTACTTACCTTCCAAAGGAAACCATGCTAAGGACTTTTACGCCAGAAAAAAGTCCATCGCCCTCCGCCAAGTTTGAACCTGTGACCTTGAGGCTAGCATGGTAACCACTACACCACTGAGGACCACATGCTGCAACTGTTATGTTGCCAATTTATTCTGATTTTCTTTATGCTATAGGTAATTGCTGATAGCCAGCTGATTTCTCAGTTTCAGTTACAACATCTTAGAGTAGTGCATTGAAAATCTATCTGCAATGTCCAAACTAAAGAAAGAAAAAAGTGATACACTCCGAGGGTCAGGAAATCATTACAAAAGTGATTGAAGGATCTGATGAGGAACCTAAGAACAATTTCTTAAAACTTTCATCGAGTCAAGCTACTGCAAGAGTTTCTGAAGCTACAATTAAGAGAATTCCCAAACAGGTGGATGATTTAAAGTTTAAGTGGTGAAAAGTGTGTTCTTAGTATCCCAGAAAAACATCAGAAAGCAACATCTGCACACTCTGTACTGAATGTCGGTGATTTTGATAGGAGTATATTACGAAATATTATACATGACTTTTACATTGTTGAGAAGCATACTTGCATGGTAGCATGCCTACCATCAGTAAGTTGCTGCCTATTATGCAAGAAAAGATTCATTTTTCATGGCGCCGAAGTTTGCTTTGGAAAGTAATTTCAGAGCTGGGCTTTAAATGGAGGAAATGCCAGAAAAAAAGAAAGGTTCTTTTAGAACATCCTCACATTGTGGCTTTGCGGTATGATTACATATCAGAATAAAGAGTTGGTAAAAAAGTGGGCAAAGTATTTTTTAATATTGACAATAGCTCAATGGACAGTAATATCACAGGACTGCTTTTAAGTAGCGCACTGCTTCCAAGGTGTGGAGATCTCTAATACCCAGCTTCTCCCAGATTATTTCAACCCTGTAAGTCAGGATTAGGGTTTCTTTTTTTTGGTCGAACAGTAACATTGCTGTTTCCAGAGACAGCTTGGGTTTTGATGTCGTGCATTGCTTTAGTGGCTCTCTGTACTTGGTGTGTATTTCCAAATGTAACTTTGTCTTTTTGATTTACCCTTCCACCTCTTCTGAAAGTAATTTGGACTGTCTTCTGCCGACCGCTTCTTGTAGCTCCAGCTTATTGCTTGATGCAATTGCCACATAATCGGCATAGACATAAATTTTCACACATTCTGCTTGTCTTTTATGTTGTACAAACTTTTATACAAACTTACAATTAAAGAAAATGACGACATAAAAAGTATTCTTATGCACTCTAAGAGAGTGGTGTCGCAAGCATCTAGGTCATGGCAGCACAAGGGCGGTTCAACATGTTGTTGTGACCAGTTAACTCTATATCAAAAAATCTGATGCATTACACTCACATGACTTTCTCTACTCTTGTACAAACTATTTTTACAAACGCTTATTCTCCATATGCTTCATGTTAATCGAGATGTTAATCTTATTGCTAATTTTCTTGTAAATGCAAGGGGAATATGCTAGGCTTTAAGTGATAGTCAAATATTTTAAGGCTGGTTGCTATGTGGCGCATTCCATTCTCTTTGCATGTCCAGGACATAAAAAAAATGAATAACGAATTTGAGAAAAAGTATAAGTACTGGAAAATTTAAGGGAATAACAAGCAATATCTCGAAAACGGTTCATTCAACAAAACAAATGTATATGACATAAATTGTGTATTTTAACGCGTTCTACATTTTTGTGTAGTGACATTTTGTCTATCTCTTATGGTTTACCAGTTATGCAAAAGTCGTTCACAATGAAGAATACTTTTGGAAACATTCCCAGAAAATCCGAGATATGCAATTCATTTCTCATGAAAATATCTTAAACATATGATATTTTAATCAAAATCGTTAGAGCCATTTTTGAGAAAATTAAAATTTTTGAAAAATTTTCCATGTAAAGGGTAGTCTGGGGTGGAGGGATTTTCTTGAAAACCTTCGTGTCGCATCTCTGGAAGATACTGAACCTAAATACCAAGTTTGGTGTTTATCCGACGGTTCGTTTCTGAGTTATGCTCTTCATAGACACAAAGACACGGACATGTTTCTAAAAATGCTTTTATTGGATTCAGGGGTCTCAAAACATGTATTTCCAGTGAAATCTCGGTATCGAATTTTTGGGTGGAATACAATACTTCCCCTACTTACTATAGGTAGTAGAGAAAGTAAAAATTTATTAATAAATATTAAAATTAACAAATGCATATGCCAGTGTCAGATGTCTAATAAACTTCTATGATTAGTAGAAAATGGCATTAAATAACAAAGTATGTTTTTATGTTGACTTGTAATTCCTGATACTGTGAACTTGTACCTTCCTTCGCCTCATTAATACTTGCTAACATGCTCGTACAATAAGTACGATAATAATAGGTGGTAGTAAGATTGCATCATTCAGTGTGGATCCTATAAAAAGAATTGATCCCACCAAACCTGCCTAGGCTTAAATTGCTTATGTGCTATGGCAATTAAAATGTATTAAAAAGCAATTCCTAAGGAGTAGAAATACCTTAGGAATTGTTTTAGGAGATGTCTCTCCGAGACCTAGTGCCCACCTGTCTGCTCGTATTAGGTGTCTTACTTTTATAGCAGAATTAGGCTGTAACAACACAGGCGCAAAGGAGAACTGCCAACCTAAATGAGAATCAAAATCCGCAGGTTGGCAATATTTTCCTTCTTATTCTTCTTTATTTTTGCTTCCTACGGATATGAAGTAATGTGAATACACTGTACTATCGACAGTGTGTAACAAAGTAAAATTATTTGGTGATATTTTCCTTACTTCTCATAAACATTGAGCATCGTTAGTGTTCTTTGGAGTAACCACTGGTTGATAATTAACATAAGCTTATATAAAAAAAAAAAACTAATCTAAGGCTAACCTGTGAGTTCAGAAACCCAAGCTTACATGATAAACATGGAACACTGTTACGGTGCTTTGGTGTAACCACTGGTTGGTAATTAACATAAGCTTATATAAAAAAAAACTAATCTAAGGCTAACCTGTGAGTTCAGAAACCCAAGCTTACATGATAAACATGGAACACTGTTACGGTGCTTTGGTGTAACCACTGGTTGGTAATTAACATAAGCTTATATAAAAAAAAACTAATCTAAGGCTAACCTGTGAGTTCAGAAACCCAAGCTTACATGATAAACATGGAACACTGTTACGGTGCTTTGGTGTAACCACTGGTTGGTAATTAACATAAGTTTATATAAATAAATAAAAAAAAACATTGTTCCATATCCATCAATAGACCTCCATGTTGGATAAGATTCGATATTAGAGTCCAGACCGAAGGCCTATTGAGGGCCCTAAACTACAAGGCGTAGCCCAACGTTGAGGGCCCTAAACCGCAACTGCGAAGCGATGACAGAAAACTCGAATGATGCTGCACATATCGAATCCTCCTACTAAATCAACTACTCATTACTTCTAGATTCCTGAACATATTGAATTTCATAATTTCGGTAATATTATGAATATTATTGGAATTAATTGTTCTTCCACATAAGCCGTGTATTGGATAAGGTTGGAAAGATAGAATCAGACGATTGAAAAATTCAATGCTATAGCCGGGATTTGAACCACAGATATCCTGGTCTCCATCTGGTTGCTCTAACCAGAGCTACCATGGCAACATGCCAGCACGACATTAAATTCTCCAACTGATTCGCATTTTTTCCCAATAAAAAATAAATAGGCTATTTTGCTCTTCTGCTGTCCCCGTTGAAAACCTGAAAAAAGCAAGAAGGAATGGAATAAATTACTCTAAGAGTGAGGAAATAAGCAGATGTGATCTCGCCAATATCTGGTGCCCACCTGCCTGCCCCTTTTAGGCGTTTTACTTTTATAGGAAAATGGGGATATAAACACAACAAACGTAGCCATCTTCCCGCTAAAACAGACACTGAATGGGAAGTGCCAACCTAAATAAGAAGTGAAATCCGCGAAATAAGGAATTTCTGCAAACGCGAATCATTCGAGTTTTAGATGCGCAGATCCCTCGGTTATGCCCTGACGGCGCTTCACAGAACTGCTACACTCCTCTCCTTCTAAAAAACATCCCTCGGCTATGCTTTGAGGCTGAGGGCCCTCAAATCCCTCAGCTACGCCTTGAGGCTGAGTATTTTACCGGCTTTGGCAGCATTAGTTATTCATATGTTGCCAGCATTGCGTTAGAGCTAGAGAACAACACAGAGTGACATCTGTAGGGCTAGAGAATGACAGAGTGACATCTGTAGGACATATAAGGCATCACTTCCATTGCTGTTGGGGACCCCAGAAGAGCAATTTACCCAATAAATATTATGCATATTATAGCCTTACTGACGTATACGGAATTTTGCCCCAAAAGAAACCTAACCTAAGGCTAGACTTCCGTAAATTCAGAAATCTAAGCTTATTTAAATAGTGATTCACATGTTAAGAAACGCACACTCAGCATGCCTTCCGGAAATTCAGAAACCTAAGCTTATTTAAATAGTGATTCACATGTTAAGAAATGCACACTTGGCATGCATTAGCTATTCTTATGTTGGCAGGATTTTGTTTGCACATTTGAAAACTACGCAGCTACAGGGCGACATCTGTAACAGAAGTAAGACACCATTTCACCAAAGCACGTATGTAAGGTTACCTACCACCTGTCTGATGACACTAGTGTTGAACAAGCTCTTACCTCTAAATCAAAAGCTACACATATTTCATTCTGGTACCTTATCTAAGTGCTATGGAAAAATGGTGTCTTACTTTTGCTACAAATTCACCCTCTAGCTGCGTGCAGTTTCCAAATATGCGAACAAAATGCTGCCAACATAACGAATAGCCTAACACGAACGGAGTAAACATGCATTACTTAACGATGTCAATGTTTCAGTATTTAAATAAGCTTAGGTTTCTGAATTTAAGGGCTTTTTTTAAATATATAAGCTTATGTTAATTATCAATCGATGGTTACACCAAAGCACCCTAAAGATGACCCAAGCTTATCATATAAGCTTAAGTTTGATTCAGGAAGACTAGCCTTAGGTTAGGTTTTTTTTTTTAAATATAAACTTATGTTAATTACCAATCACTGGTTAAATCAAAGCACCCTAACGATGTTCCATGTTTTATCACATGTTTTTGAATTCACGAAGGTTAGCCTTAGGTTAGGTTTTATATATACATCTATGTTATCAATCAGTGGTTACAGCAAAGGACGTTAACGATGCTCCATTTTTATGAGAAGTAAGAAAAATATCGCCAAACTAATTTTGCTTTGTGTTATGCAATATCGATAGTAGTGTATTCGCATTATTTTATATCCGCGGGAAGTGAAAATAAAGAAGAATAAGAAGGAAAATATGCCAAACCGCGGATTTCGATTCTCATTTAGGTTTGCAGTTCTCCTTGGCGCATGTGCAGTAGCGACAAGATGGCGATGTTTGTCGTTACAACCTAATTCTGCTATAAAAGTAAGACACTTAAAAGGGGTGCTAGGATTCGAGAAGATAACATTTCCTCCTAAAACCACTCCTAAGGTATTTCTACTCCTCAGGAATTACTTTTTAATACGTTTTAATTACCGTATCATATAAGCAATTGGGCCTACTTCACTCCACAATGTACTTTTAAAAAACTAACTCAGCAACAAAGAAATTTCGGCTCACCCTTTATGTGCGTAGTAAAATGTTACTCTCTCGAAATTGCCAAGTTTTGGTTTTGCTCTTTCTTTAGTCTATGCTGTTGATCCAAGATGTAATGTCAGTTTATAATAATGATGAAATGTTTGAAATGCTTAATAGCAAGTGATGACAACTTCCTTCATTGCAGGTATAGGTTTATCTGCTCAATCATACAACACTACTTACACAATTTGACATGCTGTTTTGGAAAACAACAAATTTTTAAATTCTAAAATTTTGCAAAAGAAAACAATTATTTTCATCACCACTTTTTGCAGCTGACTAATACTGAAATAATAAGCCACCTCAAACCCTGACCCTACTCATTCAATTCCATACCTTCTTCTTCTTCTGCTTCTTAATAAACTGTGCCAAGTAACCAACTGCAGAACAACAAAGTAAAACTACTAATGTACATTATGGAAATTTCCCTTTAGAAGACAACCAATAATTGGGAATCCTCCTCCGCTTGTTTCTGATTTGTTAGTGCGAACAATGATAACATTATCTTTTGAAGAAGCAAGATTATCACTAAAATTATCTATGGAAGAAGGAAGGAATGACAGAATCACTGACTGCCAAAACTAGCTAACCTCCGACTTTGACATTCACACACGCGGCCAGGACATTTAAATGCGTCTGTTGTAGTCTGTTGCAACTTGCAAGCTGTCGAACGAATTAAACTTTTAAATTTGACAACGGTCCAAGAAAATGGCAGACAATCAACAAAGTCGCTTTGAAAAATCATTAGGATTATTAACGACGAGATTTGTCACCTTATTGCAGAAAGCAAGAGATGGAGTACTGGACTTAAAAGTGGTATGTACACTAATGTAAAATGATGACAACTTGAATGCATGAATTATAAAGCCTCTGTATGCACACATTGGATAGAAATAACCTTTAACAACGCGTAAATCTTTTTCTTTAGGCTGCAGAAATATTGGCAGTCCGACAGAAAAGAAGAATTTACGACATTACGAATGTCTTGGAAGGAATTGGTCTTATAGAAAAGAAGAGTAAAAACAGCATACAATGGAAGTAAGTGAGAAATATCTAATGCATCACACAGTTTAAGGTTAGTTTGTGTTTTTTTCTTCATAGTCCACTGTGAACGATTCTGGAAGATACTGAACAGGTTACAATGATATTTATTATGCCTTATTTAGTGGGTCATGCAAGATCACTATAATACTATACCAAACACACGGCTTAAGAGGGTAAATTAATACCTTCCTAACGTAATTCTTAGGCACCTTCAGGTCCCAGTATCAAATTTGTTCAAATTAATTTTTATGTACCACATAATTCTAGAATTAGTTCAACTTTAATAAACATATGGCTCGCAAATAAGTAGATATTAAAATGCTTATTTTATTGTGCACATTCACCATGCTTGTTGTTTGCAAGCAGTGAAGACATAGTAGTGCAGTACAGGAAAAAAGACATGTTCATCAATATTAATCTTATTAATTTAGTAGGCATTGTGAAATATTTCCAGAAAGAATGAAACATGCAGTAGTAAAGCCTCTGTATAAAAAGGGAACTAAAGTTTGCATTTCAATTGCAGGCCTAATCTCAATCCTGTTTGCATTTTCCAAGATGTTGTAAAAGACTATATAATTTCATGGTAAATTATCTTCAATTAAACACCATTCTCTCTGTATTCTAGTTTGGTTTCAGGAAAGGACTGTTAACAGAAAATACTACATACATGCTACTACTGAAATACTAAGAGCATTAAAAAGAAGGGAAAACCTTACTTACTTGCCGCAGAAAAATGGTGACTTCTGCTACAGATGCCACTAATATCACCCTCTAGCTGCATGCAGTTTCCAAATGTACAAATAAAATGCTGCCAACATATGAATAGCAAGCACCACCGATGCGAGTGGAGTGAGCATGTGTTCCTTAACGATGTGTATGATTCACTGTTTACGTAAGCTTAGGTTTCTGAATGCAGAGAAGGTTAGCCTTGGGTTAGGTTTTTTATTTTTTATATATATAAACTTAGGTTTCTGAATTCACAGGAGGTTAGCCTTAGATATATATGTATATAAACTTAGGTTTCTGAAAGGTCAGCCTTAGGTTAGGTTATATACAAGGAGAGCCAAAAAACTACGAACTGCCTGCACAGTATTTTCCTGTCTGCATCCTCGGCGCTCGTTACTGTCTGCCGCTATCATAGAAAGGCGCAGCTGAAAACATACAACATTTTTAAAACTACTTTTAAAGGCTTTACTTACCAACTTTATGAAAGTAGATGTTGTTACTGGCCACCATCGTTGTCCATACATTTTTGGCACCTCTTTAGGAAACTATCCATCACTCACCAATTTTTTTTGAGTCAACAGTTGAAGCCCATACATATGTGAATACAGTTTTGCCCCCTTTTTGAGAGAATTAACAGCCAGGGAGTGTGATTTTGCCATTTTTCAACAAGATTCTGCAACACTTATACGGCCAATATTTTGATGAGAAAAATTGCAAGTGTGTTTGAGGACAGAATTGTTAGTACAGATTTGTGGTCCCTTCGGTCCCCCAACCTAACCCCTGCGATTTCTATCTCTGGGGTAACTTAAAACAAAGTGTACAAGACAAACCCCCACACCCTGGAAGAATTAAAACAAAATATACTCCAGGAAATTGCCAGCATTTCTCAACGTGAACTACGGCAAGTAATGGATAGCTTCCTAAAGAGGTGCCAAAAATGTGTGGACAATGACGGTGACCAGTTAGCATCTCCTTTCATAAAGTTGGTAAGTAAAGCCTTTAAAAGTAGTTTTAAAAATGTTGTATGGTTTCATCCGCGCCTTTCTATAATAGTGACAGACAGCAACAAGCGCTGAGGATGCGGATGGGAAAAACACACTGCAGCCAGTTCATAGTTTTTTGGCTCACCCTGTATATAAGCTCTCGCATCCTCCACAAGTCATTTTGCTTACTGTTATGCACTATAAATAGTACAGTACCTTCGCATCACTTCCTATCAGTGGGAAGCGAAAACAGAGAAGAAGAGGTAAGAAAATATCACCATCCTGCAATTTCGCTTCTCATTTAGGTTGGCAGTTCCCATCATGCATATGCAGCAGCGACAAGATGGTGGTGTTTGTTGTCATCATTACAGCCTAATTCTGCTATAAAAGTAAGGCACCTAAAAGGGGCGAGCAGGTGGGCACCAGGTCTAGAGGAGACAACAACCACTCCTAAGATATTTCTACCTCTATATAATTACTTTTTAACACATTTTAAGCACCGCTGCAATAGGTAATTTAAACCAAAAAATACTTATTACCTTTAAACCCGTGCCGCTGTAACATTGCACTTGATAGCTAGCATTTAAGTTGGTACACTTGCAAAAAAAACAGATGAAAAGCTTTAATCGTTTGACTTCCTAAGCCAATCACAAGGCAGCATTCCGGATGGTCAATGACAAAGTAGAACGAGAGCTGGAAGTGGCTCTGTTGCCGGATGTAGCTATTCACAACCATGTGCTTCAGTTTGTGAATCTCTAGCACGAGCGTCGAGTTGTTCTTTGCAAGCTACATATTGTTCATTGTTGTTTGTATTTGTGGTTATTGTTTTATAGTTTTGTTATTGTTCGTTTATATATACATCCAAGTCATATTATTTATTTATACAAGATTTAAGTGCGACAATGTCTGAAAAACGACGTCGATTGCCGAGTGATGATTCACGAAGTGAAAATCCTTTGCGCCGAGGTGTGCCACTTAATAGTCAGGATTGGAACTATTAAGGAGGACCCGAGAATTCTTTGAACAGGAAAAGGAGTAAGTGAAGCTTCACGACCATCCGTCTATTCCTGCTGATAAAGCCGTACACTGTCACTTCAACCCTATCGAATTAATGTGGTGTGACATTAAGGCTTATGTGAGGGAGAACAATAAGTCATTTACCATTACCAAGGTGGAAAGGCTTTTGTGGGAAGATGTGGCGACGGTGGACGCGGCTTCGTGGAAGAAGAAAGTAGATCATGTGAATAAGCTAATACAAAAAACACAAGAAATAGACGGAATTATTAGTGTGTGTGAACCATTAATGATATGCGTTGGTGAAGATGACAATGACGACAACAGGGATTTTGATGGAATTGAGCCATTGCAGTTTCAAATCGGTGAAGGAAAATAACTTTGTTATCACATGCTTATATTTGTTTTATTTCTCCTCATTGTAGCAGGCAAGTTTGCATTGTTCTGTTTCTATATTGTCAAAAGTGCGTAATTTATTCTACATACACTGCAATGTTTATGCAGAGTTATTTTCAATTAACAATAATAATACAAAGTAGTTATTATTCATTGACATTCACTACTTACGTACACTTTTGTATGAGGCTTAGACACGAATAGAAAGAACTGTCAGCTGTTGTTGTTTACTAGCCACTCTGGCAACGTCACAACCACAATATAGCCAACTTTACGCGAAGCCACACAAACTGTCAAGTGCAAAGATTCAGCGGCGGGGTATAGGAATGTTTTGTGATTTTGGCTAAGGCATTTGATAGACCACAAACTGTTGCTATGAAATTTGAACTATTATGGCATAGATTAAAATTCAAGATATACATTTTATTTGTTATGTAAATATCTTAACTGTGCAGTATTTTCATCACAATTGTTAAGAGCCAGTTTTGAGAAAATCAAAAATTTGGAAAAGTTTTCCATGTGAAGCATAGTTTGGGGTGGGAAGGTTTCTTGAAAATGTTTGTGTCACATCTTTGTAGGATACTGAAGTTAAATGCCAAATTTACTATTCATCTGAGTTTTCATTTTTTAATTATGCTGTTCACAGATACACACACAAATCCTTTTTGTAAAAAGGCTTTTTTATTCATTCAGGGGGCTGCAAAAACATGTATTTCCAGTGAAATCCCAATATCAAATTTTTTGGATGTAATGCAATACCATCTCTACCTACAAGGGGCACTATTTATATTTTGAGCCTTGGCAACCCTGAATGTTGCAGGTGCCATCTGACATTTCCAATGGAAAGTTTGACATTTTTGACCATAATCTACTTCAAACATTTTGTCAATAGAGCATCATTTGTTTTCTTTACACTAACTTGAAAATTGTGTCAACAAAAACATGGAATTAACTCGTGAAAATGTTCGTGCAATGATTTATTACGACTTTCGACGTAGATTATCAACACAAGAGCGCATCGATCAACTAACTTCCACATTTAGAGACGAAGCTCCATCCTTTGCCACTGTGAAACGCTGGTATAACGAATTTAATCGTGGCTGCCCTTCACTCAGTGATAAAGTTCGTGAAGGTCGTCCAAAATCAGTTGTTGTGCCAGAAAGCATTGATGCTGTGCTAAAACTAATAATGAAAGATCATCATGCGACATATTGTGAGATTGAGCAACCCTAGGCATTAGTTCCACCAGCATATATAAAACATTGCATTATTATTTAGCTGTGAAAAAGGTTTGCTCTCGTTGGATCCCACATAATTTGACGCAATCTCAAAAAGATCCTCGTGTTGATTGGTGTACAAAAATGCTCAAGAAATACAGTGGCGGTGCCTCAAAAGACGTATATAAGATTGTAACAGGTGACGAATCATAGATCTATGCGTATGAGCCAGAACGTAAACAGCAGTCGACTGTATGGGTGTTAAGATTAAGCAAATCAAACAAAAGTTGTTCGCACTCAAAGCACTTCGAAGCAAATGGTCGCCTGCTTTTTCAGCAAAACTGGCCATGTGGCAACAGTGCCTTTAGAGGAACATAAAACGGTCAATGGTACACAACCATTTGTTTGCAGGAAGTCTTCGGTGAAGTAAGGAAAACCAACAAGAACAGTAGGATCGTTCATCAAGACAATGCGAGCGCACACACATCTCGTCTAACAACAGAGTATTTGAAGGCTCAAAAAATTGAATTGATTGGTCATCCGCCATACAGTCTTGATTTGGCACCCAATGACTTCTTTTTGTTCCCGAACATCAAGAATAACTTGCTTGGACAACGATTTTCGTTGGCTGAAGAAGCCATTGATGCCTTCAAAAACCATGTTTTGGAGGTGTCTCAAGAAGACTGGAATAAATGCTTTGACAAATGGTTCAAACGGATGCAAAAGTGTATTGATCATAAAGGAGAATATTTTGAAAAACGACAAAGCAGTTTTCAATTGGAAATTACTTTGTTTTAATTATTAGGCTCAAAATATAAATAGTGCCCCTCGTACTGGGTATGTGGCAGAGAAAGTAAGAATCTTCTCTTAAAATTCTGACGCTTTCCGAAGAATGTACACATTCACCCCTGAGTTGTATTGCAGACAATTACGATAGTTTACATTTTACTGGAATACAAATTGTTATTTAGAACTTGTGTATACAATTGGTTTTAATTTGTATGTAAAATGTAGTTTGTCTCCTTGGCTGTGCATCCACCAATCTCTTTGCAATTGAGACTGATATCATATGCTTTGTCTGGGAACTACGTTTTACTGGATTAACAGCAGCGTAAAAGTATAAGCATAAAGAATTTGTATTCTTATGTGTATACTCATCTGTAGAATAATAAGCCTTTTCACACAAGTATTTTTAATTTCTCTACTATTTACCGATAGTAAGTAGAAGAATTGCATTTATTCAAAATTTGATATCAAAATTTCCCAGCATAAACACATTTTGAGTTCCCCTGAACCCAAAAATGCCATTATTTTATTTTGCTTTTCTTCTTTTCTTTCTTCTTCCACATCCTCCAAGATTTTCAAATAAAGGCTGGTTCACAACCAACGAGAATGAGAAAGTTGAAATACATGTATTCAAGTGGGAGTGTTCACAACCGATGGAAAGCGTTCCCGGGCCCCCGGAATGGGAAAGAAGAGTTGCCCAACTTTTAACTTTCTCGTTCTCGGGCACGGGATATTAGATCCATATTGTGCATATTAGACTCTTCAGTCTAGAGATTGTTCTAGGCGGCCGTGACATGAAACAGCCACTAGTGCTCTCTATAGTCGCAAGCTTGAAACATGAAACTGGAAGGAATTAGTAGTAAATGTGCTTCCTAACCTCATCTTGACACCCGCAAATCTAATCAGCGTTGGTTCCTCTGGTGAAGAGGTCATTTGCAGTTCGTTTATATGCAACTCAAAACTGGCTATTACCTAAAAACAATGGAAAAAGCTACAAAGAACAGCTAAAACTGGTGGAAATGAAACAAGAACAATAAACAATTTTAATGTATGCCATTAAATAAAGGAATGAAAGATTGCCATAAGTAGAGGGATCGGAAATGTAATGGATATGCATTTACATAATGTTTACTCTATCAAATTTTGACGTTGGCTTGGCTAAATTGAATGTAGGTGAAAAAATGTCATTGGTCAGTTAAAAACAAATGAAATCCAGTGCGCAAAATTGACTTTCACTTTGTGATCGATATGCATTCCCATTCTCATTACCGGCTGTTGTGAACCAATATCTTGCATGGTGCATTGCTTCCCGTTCTCGTTTCTGTTCTGGTTACCGTTCTCAGGCAGTTGTGAAGCAGCCCTAAATCCCTCACTCCAAACTAAACGTTACATAAAGTGTTTCATATTTCTTAATTTCTCAAAAATGCCTCTTGAAATAATAAAATAACTATGTTTAAGATATTTACATGATAAATGAGATGTATATCCCGAATTTTCTAGAAATAACTTGTGAACTGCTCTTTATTCAGAAGAATTTTATATAATTGGTAAACTGTAAGAGGTAGATAGAAAATGTAGATCATGTTAAACCACATAATTTATTTATATAAAATTGTTTATGGCATCAGCCATTCTTGAAGTATTCATTATTATTGTTTTGAATTTTTTTGGTAATAGTTCCTTGAATAACTGGCAATTGAAATGCAGAAAAAAGATCATTTAAAGAATAAAAATGCATATATTACACACTTTAAGAGGAGATGTGAACAGTTAGGAAGCCTGTGATCCACCCACCTGCCCTTTTTAAGACAATTTCTTATATTTGAAATAAATCGCTAAATATCAACAAAGTACACTACAATTTTTTTCCTCCTGACCGTACTCAGCTGAATGAGCCTATCATCTCCCGGGAGGGGTGCATTAGTTGTAGGAGAATGGCCGATACGTATAATGTTTTACCTGAGGCATTTCTGTTGCACCGCACTAGGAGAATACTGCTGGTCTTTTCTCCCCTCCCTAACCTTCTCCCCATTTGCATTTCTGCAGCTTCAGGTCGGAAAAATCATAATGTACTCCATTTTATTATTACCGCGCATGCACAGATGAAAGTGCCAACCCACGAGTACTAGTGAAATCTGCAAAAATAGCTCTCTTTTTAGTTCTTCTTCTGCCCTGCATCCACCCAGAACAAAAGGTAAGAATATGCGCTAATGTGGATCATGGGGGTTTGACTTTACAGATCTGCAGCTATGACCTGTCATTGCTACCCACAACTACACCACTAATATTCTATAAAAAAACATCCCTCGGCTGCGCTTTGGCTTAGGGTTCTCAATCCCTCTGGTACACTTTGTGGCTTAGGACCCTCAATCCCTCTGCTACACCTGCAGGGTAGATCCCTCAACCCTTGGCTACACTTTGTGACTTAGGGCTCTCAATCCCTCTGCTACACCTGCAGGGTAGATCCCTCAACCCTTGGCTACACTTTGTGACTTAGGGCTTTCAATCCCTCTGCTACACTTGTGGCATAGGTCCCTCAACCCTGGGCTACATTTGTGACTTAGGGCTTTCAATCCCTCTGCTACACTTGTGGCATAGGTCCCTCAACCCTGGGCTACATTTGTGACTTAAGGCTCTTAATCCCTCTGCTACACTTTGTGACTTAGGGCTTTCAATCCCTCTGCTACACTTGTGGCATAGGTCCCTCAACCCTCGGCTACACTTTGTGACTTGAGGCTCTCCATCCCTCTGCTACACTTGCAGTATAGGTCCCTCAACCCTCGGCTACACTTTGCGACTTAGGGCTCTCAATCCCTCTGCTACACTTGTGGCATAGGTCCCTCAACCCTGGGCTACATTTGTGACTTAGGACTCTCAATCCCTCAGCTACACTTGCGGCGTAGGTCCCTCAACCCTGGGCTACTTTTGTGACTTAGGGCTCTCAATCCCTCTGCTACACTTGTGGCATAGCTCCCTCAACCCTGGGCTACATTTGTGACTTAGGACTCTCAATCCCTCAGCTACACTTGTGGCATAGCTCCCTCAACCCTGGGCTACATTTGTGACTTAGGACTCTCAATCCCTCTGCTACACTTGCAGTATAGGTCCCTCAACCCTCGGCTACACTTTGTGACTTAGGGCTCAATCCCTCTGCTACACTTGTGGCATAGGTCCCTCAACCCTGGGCTACATTTGTGACTTAGGGCTCTCAATCCCTCTGCTACACTTGTGGCATAGGTCCCTCAACCCTGGGCTACATTTGTGACTTAGGGCTCTCCATCCCTCTGCTACACTTGCAGTATAGGTCCCTCAACCCTCGGCTACATTTGTGACTTGAGGCTCTCCATCCCTCTGCTACACTTGCAGTATAGGTCCCTCAACCCTCGGCTACATTTGTGACTTGAGGCTCTCCATCCCTCTGCTACACTTGCAGTATAGGTCCCTCAACCCTCGGCTACATTTGTGACTTGAGGCTCTCCATCCCTCTGCTACACTTGCAGTATAGGTCCCTCAACCCTCGGCTACATTTGTGACTTGAGGCTCTCCATCCCTCTGCTACACTTGCAGTATAGGTCCCTCAACCCTCGGCTACATTTGTGACTTGAGGCTCTCCATCCCTCTGCTACACTTGCAGTATAGGTCCCTCAACCCTCGGCTACATTTGTGACTTGAGGCTCTCCATCCCTCTGCTACACTTGCAGTATAGGTCCCTCAACCCTCGGCTACATTTGTGACTTGAGGCTCTCCATCCCTCTGCTACACTTGCAGTATAGGTCCCTCAACCCTCGGCTACATTTGTGACTTGAGGCTCTCCATCCCTCTGCTACACTTGCAGTATAGGTCCCTCAACCCTCGGCTACATTTGTGACTTGAGGCTCTCCATCCCTCTGCTACACTTGCAGTATAGGTCCCTCAACCCTCGGCTACATTTGTGACTTGAGGCTCTCCATCCCTCTGCTACACTTGCAGTATAGGTCCCTCAACCCTCGGCTACATTTGTGACTTGAGGCTCTCCATCCCTCTGCTACACTTGCAGTATAGGTCCCTCAACCCTCGGCTACATTTGTGACTTGAGGCTCTCCATCCCTCTGCTACACTTGCAGTATAGGTCCCTCAACCCTCGGCTACATTTGTGACTTGAGGCTCTCCATCCCTCTGCTACACTTGCAGTATAGGTCCCTCAACCCTCGGCTACATTTGTGACTTGAGGCTCTCCATCCCTCTGCTACACTTGCAGTATAGGTCCCTCAACCCTCGGCTACATTTGTGACTTGAGGCTCTCCATCCCTCTGCTACACTTGCAGTATAGGTCCCTCAACCCTCGGCTACACTTTGTGACTTAGGGCTCTCAATCCCTCTGCTACACTTGTGGCATAGGTCCCTCAACCCTGGGCTACATTTGTGACTTGAGGCTCTCCATCCCTCTGCTACACTTGCAGTATAGGTCCCTCAACCCTCGGCTACACTTTGTGACTTAGGGCTCTCAATCCCTCTGCTACACTTGTGGCATAGCTCCCTCAACCCTGGGCTACATTTGTGACTTAGGACTCTCAATCCCTCAGCTACACTTTGTGACTTAGGGCTCTCAATCCCTCAGCTACACTTGCGGCGTAGGTCCCTCAACTCTTGAAATTAAATTGAGTTTTATTTATGGACGCTCTTTAACTGCTGTGGTCCTTAGTGTCCCATTCTATATTGGACGTGAAAGACCGGTTATTTTGCTCAGAGGCCTCTTTATCAGACTTGAGGTTCTTTTACGTGCCATAAATCTACAACACGGTACCACCGTCTTTACTTTCCTTCTGAAGGAAGCCATGCTAAGGATTTTTACACCCGAAAAAATCCATTGCCCTCCGCCGGGTTTCAACCCGCAACCTTGGGAACTAGAGGCTAGCATGGTAACCACTACACCACGGAGGACAACTCCTTAACTCTCGGCTACATTTTGTGACTTAGAGTTCCCAATCCCTCGGCTACACTTTGGACTTAGGGCTGTAAATCCCTCTGCTACACTTGTGGCATAGGTCCCTCAACCCTCAGCTACACTTGTAGCGTAGGTCCCTCAACCCTGGACTACACATGTGACTTAGGCCTCTCAATCCTTCAGCTACGCTTTGTGACTTAGGGCTCTTAATCCCTCTTCTACACTTTGTGACTTAGGGCTGTCAATCCCTCTGCTACACTTGTGGCGTAGGTCCCTCAACCCTCAGCTACACTTGTAGCATAGGTCCCTCAACCCTGGACTATACTTTGTGACTTAGGGCTCTCAACCCTCGGCTACACTTGTGACTTAGGGCTCTTAATCCCTTGACTTTATAATGCAGCATAGGTCCTTCAACCCTGGGCTATGCATTGTGACTTAGGGGTCTCAATCCCTCAGCTACACTTGTGGTGTAGGTCCCTCACCCCTGAGCTATGTTTTGTGACTTAGGATCTCAAGTCAATCATTCTTGTAAGGCTTGCTGTGTTTTTCATTCAGATGTTGGTGGCTCTCATACGAACAGCACAGATGCAAAGTGCCTACTACCAGCCAAAGCACAAAGTAAATTTTGCTGGTTAGACAGGGAACAAATTCAAGTTTTTCAATAGTCAATGTTTTAAAGTGTTGTTATACAGTTGTTTCCCAAAGTGTTATGGATAGAATACAACATTTCAATGGCTTATGGCCATTTGCTTTTAAACATCCATTAATTTGGTTTCCTTATTTCCATTGGAATGTGTGATGAAACTATTTCTGCTAAGGTTTATCTTGATTGACATTATGTGAATAGAAAAATAAGCTTTCATAAGAATACATTATAGAAGCTACGAGGGTAATCCCAAAAGTAAGGTCTCCAAAGCGCTGGGATCGCAGGGAAACTGTTTGTGTGGATGTTGGCCATACTGCTTTTTTCCTTCCTCCTCCACTCTCTTCAGAAACCACCACACATCCCTTAGTGCCCTGTCTTGGCAGCCAGTTATAATGGAGTTCCCGTTAGCCACTACCGCCAGGTGCGAAGTTCGCGCAGTTATTCGCTTTTAAGTGCAAAAGGGGTTAAACCTGAAATTCATCGAAGTTGATGGAAGTGTATGGAGAGTCTTGTATGGATGTCAAAAATGTCCGCAAGTGGTGTAGAGAATTTGCAAATGGTCGCACGGAAATTCATGACGAGGAAAGAAGCGGGAGACTGTCCATTTCTGACGAAACAATCGCAAAGGTTGAACAAATCGCGCAAGATGGGTCCCAAGAATGCTGACAGAAGATCACAAAAGGCAACGCGCTGAAACTTCCCGCCAATTTCTTCAACGCTATGTAGATGTAAAGGACAACCTTTTGGATTCAATAGTCATAGGTGATGAAACCTTGGCTTTCCACTTCACACCTGAGATCAAACAACAATCACATGAGTGGCAGCACTCCGGTTCACCCAAGCTGCGAAAATTCAAGAGAACACAGTCTGCCGGTAAAGTCATGGCAACTGTGTTTTGGGATCGAAAGGGAATATTGTTGGTCGACTTTATGGATCCTGGGACAACAATAAATGCCAACAGGTATTGTCAGACATTAAAAAACTCAGATGGGCAATTCAGAACTGTAGAAGAGGAATGTTGAGCAAGGGCATAAGCCTTCTCCATGACAATGCTCTCCCCCACACCGCCTGTCAAACCATGAATCTTCTGCAACAGTTTGGATGGGAAACCATCACCCATCCACCCTATAGTCCGGACTTAGCACCCAGTGACTACCACTTGTTTCCCAAGTTGAAAGAACACTTGGCTGGAAGGCGCTTCGGTGACGACGAAGTGAAAAATGAGGTCCATCACTTTTTCAAGAGCATGGCGGCAAGCTGGTATGACAAGGGCATACAAAAACTGCCACAGCGTCTACAAAAATACATCGACCGAAATGGCGATTATGTGGAAAAAGAGACAAATGTTAAAGCTTCAAAACTATGTACCATTTGTTGTCAAAAGTTTTATTGTATTTTAAAAAAAATTGGAGACATTACTTTTGGGATTACCCTCGTATATAAAATAAGTGATAGTGGATGGAGAAATTCTTGTGAATGTAACCGTGTCAGATCTTCCAAAATGTTGGAAGAATTCATAAAACATACTTAATGAAAGTGGAGTCAACTTGATCACACTTACTAGCTTCACTCACCTATTTATGACGCAGAACATGTATCGTAAGCATGAGCTCTCATTGTCAGCTGCATGTTGACTGCTGGATCATTGACAGTCGAGTCTCAGGATCTAGAGGGTTGATCCAGCAATCAACAGACAGCTCTTAATGAGAGCTCATGCTTACGATACATGTTCTGCGTCATAAATAAGTGAGTGAAGCTAGTAAGTGCACACATTCATGTACCAAGCTAAATAACTAAAGTAGAGAAGGAAATGTTGCTACTAGCCTGAAGCAAGTATCGAAACTTTTTCAGGGGCGCAGGGCCAGGATGCAACACTCAGGAAATGGCAGATCGTTTATCAGTTTTAAAGGCAGAAATTTCAAAGTTGGATGAACACGAACAGAAGCTAGATATACATAAACAGGTAAAGTTATAATTTGTTTTCTCAAGAGAAGGCTATACGAGGTGTGATCAAAACGTAACAGGAATTTTTGTTTTTCTTAAAGAATGTTTATTTAATCAACATCAAATTTGTTCCCTTGAAAGTAATTCCCCTCAGATGTGGCAGCGCTTTTTCCAATCTTGGAAGCACTTCTGGAACTCACTTTTTGTTATGATGTTCAGCTCCTTCAGCGATTCTGTTTTTATCTCATCAATGGCTCATCTTTTCATGTTTTTCTTCAGCCTTGGGAACAGAAAGTAGTCACAGGAGGCCATGTCTGCTGAGTACGGTGGCTGAGGCAGCATAACGGTTTTGTTTTTTTGCCAAAAACTCACAAACAGGCATTGAGGTATGAGCGGGTGCATTATCGTGATGCAATTTCCACGAGTGGGTTTGCCACAATTCTGGTCGTTTTCTTCAGATTGCTTCACGCAAATGGCGCATAGCTTCCAGGTAGTATTCCTTATTGACTGTACGACCATAAGGCAGGAACTGCTGATGCACTATCCCATTATAATCAAAGAAAACATGAGAAGAACCTTCACATGTGATCAAACTTGTTGAATTTTTTTTGGTCTTGGCTCTTCAGGCAGTTTCCATTGGGACGATTGGGCCTTAGTTTCGATGTCATACCCATGTTTCGTCACCTGTTATAACCTTCTTTAGAAGTTCTGGATCGTTTTCGACTTCATTCAGCAATTCTTTAGCAATGTCTACGGGATGTCATTTTTGGTCGAAATTCAACAATTTCGGAATAAACTTTGCTGTTACACATTTCATGTCCAAAATATCCAAAAAAAATTACTTGGCATAATGCAAAGGATATGCTGACATCGTCGGCAACCTCTCCTATGGTGATTCGGTGATTTTCCAGAAGCATTTTCTTTACTTCCACATTGTTGTCAGTAATTGATTGAACGTCTTCTCGACCCTCTTCAAAACATTTATACCACTCGTAAACTCTTGTCTTACTCATAGTAAATTTGCGAAAAGCTAGTCAACATTTCAAATGCACTGCTGCATTTTATTCCATTTTTTTTTCAAGCAAAATTTAATGCAAATTCTTTGATTCATCTTTTTTTAAAGTAAAAATATGCCGAGTACTTGTAAACATGTATAACTTTTTCGATTGTCAACAATAAACTAAATATTCAAAACAGCTGAAAATGCAAACATACATCAGGAACATGTGTACCAACAAAATAAAACAAAAGCTTTGAACATTGGATGTATAAAGTTCGTGAAATTAAAAAATTCCCATTATTTTTTTATCACACCTCGTATTTTGCTTATGGCAGATTGGAAGTACGTGTTTATGCAGAGTTGCTGTCCTCTATGAACTAAAAGAGATTTCTTTATGTTTTTCCAGTGGGTGCAACAGAGCATAAGAAACATAACGGATGACGTTGCTAATTGTCATCTAGCCTATGTTACATATGAGGATATTGACAGGTGCTTTGAAGGCGACACTTTCTTGGCGATACAGGCACCTTCAGGCACTGAACTGGAAGTTCCTAAGGTTGAACAGGTGTGTATTTTTTGTTGGAAATACACCCAAACTTCATACGTTATCCAGTTTTTTGCAGTTATATGCTAAACTCTTTAGACACAAAACTTTGTCCATTAATATTTAGTTCAATTATGCATTTTCTCATTAATATGTCACATTTTTGTGGTCCCCATGTACAAAATATATTAATTTGCTTACTCATTTATATGTTTTGTTTATCCTGTGTTAAGATATATTCTGTATACTGCAGCATAAAACAGTAAGCATATTGGGTAGGCATCAGTATTTTCGGAATTCATTATTGCTACCCATGTGTAGGTCGTTCCTCCCCAGGTTGTATCTGATGATGCTGATAAAGAAATAGGCTAAATAATGAAAGTGTTCCCAGTGTGCATGAGGCAATTCAAGCTTTAAAAATTGCAGATGAGGGCAGTATTTCTGTGATTAATCACACAATTGACTAGTGTATGGTTATTGAAGAATCAAAGAAACCTCCCCCTCCCCCACCAAATAAAAGGACCATTTTTATTTTTAACCAGTTTAAAGCACCAGTACTCCGAACTAGTTTTAGTTATAATGAATGGCATGTATGTAACTACTTTGAATAGCTATTTGTAGTTTTGTTTCATTTATTGCTTCTTCATATTAAATAATTAGTTGGAGCAATAATCTAATATGGTATATCATGCAGCAAGACTATAATGGTAGTAATTAAGTTGCATATGACTGTTTCTGGCCGACCACACTATAATTTCAAAACTTTGAGTTTTTACAAAAAGATCTTATTAGGTTAATTATGTGTAATTAAATTTGTGTTTGTGGATAGTACAGCCAATGGCAGTACTATTGAATCCATGCTGCACGAGGGCAGTCCCAGAAGTACCCGATCTGATGTATATATAGCAGTTGTTGTTTCAAGCAAATGACTATGGTAGAAAGTACTACCCTTATAAAGCCGAAGTTTGACAATGCTACATTGTTTAGTAATTGTTTGGCAGCCATTAATAGTGAACTCTCTCAGCAAATTTGTAAACATGGATAAAACTGGCCATTGTTATGTGGTACAATACTTTCATTTGAAAGGTCTTAGTCCAACTAATATTAAATCTGAGCTAGATTCTACTCTGGGGGAGTCTGCTCCTCCGTTTACAGCAGTGAAATATTGGGTGGCAGAGTTTAAGTAAGGCCGTACGAGCTGCCAAGACAAACAGCATTGATCGACCAAATGAAGTGACCACCCCAGAAATTGTGAGGAAAATCCACAAAATGGTATTGGATGACCGTCGACTGAAAGTGCGCAAGCTAGCAGACATCGTAAGAATGTCAAAAATTGCTATACATCGCACACTAACTGAAAATTTAGACATGAGAAAGCTGTGCGCAAGATGGGTGCCGCGTTTACTCACAATGGAACAAAAGCAGTGTAGTGAGGATGTTTCAGTCGAGTATTTGGCGATGTTTCATTGCAATAAAGCTGAGTTTTTGCGTCGATTCATAAGCATGGATGAAACATGGGTCCATTACCTCATACCTGAGACGAAGGAACAGTCAAAACAGTGGATTGAAAGGGGAGATTCGGCTCCAAAGAAAGCGAAGGCAGTTCCATCTGCAGGCAAGGTGATGGGGTCAGTTTTTTGGGATGCGTGTGGGATAATTTTTATTGATTATCTCGAAAAAGGAAAAGCAATCAATGGCGAGTATTATGCAAACTTATTGCAGTGTTTGAATGATGAAATCAAGCAAAAATGGCCGCATTTAGCGAAAACGAATGTTCTGTTTCATCAAGACAATGCACCAGTTCACACATTCATTATTACCATCATCAAAATCCATGAGTTAAAGTTCAAATTGCTTCCTCATGCACCGTATTCGTCAGACTTAGCCCCTTTGATTATTTTCTGTTTCCAAAGTTGAGGAAATGGCTTGGTGGTAAAAGATTTGCCAACAATGAAGAGTTGGAGTTTGCAGTTGATGGCTATTTTACAGAACTCGGCGGTTCTCACTATAAACATGGTAATGAAGCTATTGAACATCGCTGGGAAAAGTATATCGAGCTGAAAGGGAACTATGTAGAGAAATAAAGATGTTTTTTCCCAAAGCTTTTGTTTTCTCTTAGGTTGGATACTTCTGGGACAGCCCTCGTCTCTATTGATTTTTTGCAGGTAATGTGAAGACAAAGACATATTAAAGCAAAGGAAATAAACTCAGTTTATCAGAATATTAAAATTACAACGAACAGAATTTATTTTATTTTAAATACATATATTTTGTTGTTTATCTGGAGAATGGAGCTCAGTGGACTGCTGCTTTGAAGGTGTTAAAAGGTATGGGCTGTGCACGCCACCAAATAAGATCATAAATGAGTTGCTGAAGTATTATGAGTGCCACAACAGTTCAGTTACATCACATGTAATCAGTATATTATAGTGTGGTTGACCAAAAAAAATCTGATGTGTTATACTCACATGACTTTCTCTACTCTTGTACAATCTATTTTTACAAACTCCTATTCTCCATATGCTTCATGTTAATCGAGATATTGAGATGTCAATCTTATTGGTAATTTTCTTGTAGATGTAAGAGGAATATGGTAGCTTTTAAGTGATAGTCAAATATTTTAACGCTGGTTGCTATGTGGCGCATTCCATTCTCTTTGCATGTCCAGGACATAAAAAAATGAATAACGAATTTGAGAAAAAGTATAAGTATTGGAAAATTTAAGGAAATAACAAGCAATATCTCGAAAACAGTTCACTCAACAAAAGAAATGTATATGACATAAGTTGTGTATTTTAAGGCGATCTACATTTTTTGTGTAGTAAAATTTTGTCTATCTCTTATGGTTTACCAGTTATGCAAAAGCCGTTCACAATGAAGAATACTTTTGGAAACATTCCCAGAAAATTCGAGATATACATTTCATTTCTCATGACATTATCTTAAACATATGATATTTTCATCAAAATCGTTAGAGCCATTTTTGAGAAAATTAAAATTTTCGAAAAATGTTCCATGTAAAGGGTAGTCTGGGGTGGGGGATTTTCTTGAAAACCTTCGTGTCGCATCTCTGGAAGATACTGAACCTAAATACCAAGTTTGGTGTTTATCCGACTGTTCGTTTTTGAGTTATGCTACACACAGACACACACACGGACATGTTTCCAAAAATGTTTTTTTTGGATTCAGTGGGTCTCAAAACATGTATTTCCGGTGAAATCTCGGTATTCAATTTTTGGGTGAAATGCAATACTTCCCCTACTTACTATACGTAGTAGTAAGTGAATTTTCTTATGGAACACAGCTGTTTTTTTACTTTCTCTACTACGTATAGTAAGTAGAGGAAGTATTGTATTCCACCCAAAAATTTGATACCGAGATTTCACCAGAAATACATGTTTTGAGACCCCCTTAAACCAAAAAAAAGCATTTTTGGAAACATGTCCATGTGTGTGTGTGTGTCTGTGTGTCTGTCTGTGAACAGCATAACTCAGAAATGAACAGTCGGATAAACACCAAACTTGGTATTTAGGTTCAGTATCTTCCAGAGATGCGACACGAAGGTTTTCAAGAAAATCCCCCACCCAGACTACCCTTTACATGGAACATTTTTCGAAAATTTTAATTTTCTCAAAAATGGCTGTAACGATTTTGATTAAAATATCATATGTTTAAGATATTTTCATGACAAATGAAATGTATATCTTGAATTTTTTGGGAATGTCTCCAAAAGTATTCTTCATTGTGAACGACTTTTGCATAACTGGTAAACCATAAAGGCTGGTTCACAACCAACGAGAACGGTAACCAGAACGAGAACGGGAAAGTTGAAATACATGTATTCAAATGGGAGTGTCCACAACCGACGGGAAGCCTTCCCGGGCCCCGGGAACGGGAAGAAGAGTTGCCCAACTTTTAACTTTCTCGTTCTCGTTCCCGGGCACGGCATATTAGATTCCTATTGTGCATATTAGACTCTTCACTCTAGAGGTTATTCTAAGCGGCCGTAACATGAAACAGCCACTAGTGCTCTCTGTAGTCGCAAGCTGGAAACATGAATCTGGTAGGAATTAGTAGTAAATGTGCTTCCTAACCTCAATCCGACACCCGCAAATCTAATCAACGTTGGTTCCTCTGGTGAAGGGATCATTTGTAGTTTGTTTATATGCAACTAAAAACTGGCTATTACCTAAAAAACAATGGCAAAAGCTACAAAGAACAGCTAAATCCGGTGGAAATGAAAAAAGAATAAACAATTTTAATGTATGCCATTAAATAAAGGAATGAAAGTTTGGCATAAGTAGAGGGATCGGAAATGTAATGAATATGCATTTAGATAATGTTTACTCTATCGAATTTTGACGTTGGCTTGGCTAAATTGGAAGTAGGTGAAAAAAGTCATTGGTCAGTTAAAAACAAATGAAATCCCAATGCGCAAAATCGACTTTCACTTTGTGATCGATATGCATTCCCGTTCTCGTTACCGGGCTGTTGTGAATCAAAATTTCTTGCTTCCCGTTCTCGTTTCCGTTCTGGTTACCGTTACCGGGTGGTTGTGAACCAGCCTTAAGAGATAGACAGAATTTTACTACACAAAAAATGTAGATTGCGTTAAAATACATCGCGTATTAATCTGAGGCAAAAAGAATGGTGCTGCACATAGCAACCAGCTATTTAAGAGATATGTATATGCTTAAAGGCTGCTGTATATCTATATTGCCCTTGCAAATATAAAACAGGGGATCATAGTACGCCTTAAACGATAGTCAAATATTTTTAGAACTGGTCGTTATGTGTAAAATGTAATTTTCTTTGCATGTCAAAAGATCGTTTCTGCAAATGTTTATCTTGATTAATATGAAATAGATGGAGAATAAGAGTTTGTAAAAATAGTTTATATAAGAGTAGAGAAAGTCATGTGAGTGTAACACATCAGATTTTTTCACTAGCTTTTTAGCTGTCTTCCTTTGAAAACATATAACTCAGGCTATACTTCATATAGAAGTATTATTTCAATAAATGTTGAGATGATGAATGTTAATAACGAATTAATTTATTTGACAGATATTTAACAGTCTATTAAAGCACTATTATGGATTTAAAACATTCATCTTTAGTTCAGGGACAGACAAATTCCTAAAGTTGGACAGGCATGTACAGTAAAGACTGGTTCACAGTAACCTGAGAATGGAAATGTATATCAATGACCATATCAATAGCAAAGTGGAAAGTTGATTTTGCACATTAGGATGTCATTTTGTTAGCAACTGACCAATGATTTTAATATAGAGTCAAGTGAAAAATTCAGTGTCACAGCCAGGATTTGAACACGGTTGTCCTGCTTTGCGTGTAGTTGATCTAACCATGGAGGTACTCTGACAATATGCCGGTAGGATATTGGGTTCCCCAAGGCATCTCACTAGAGATAGGAATCTCAATGGCGACTTGCAATCACAAGCACTTTATTACTGGGTACACGGGTTTCTTTGTCATATTGTCACAGTAGCTCAGTGGTTAGAATAACTGCATGGAAAGCTGGAGAACTGTGTTCAAATCTCAACTGTGACATTGAATGGTCTTTAAAAGGTATAATTAGTTTCATTAGTTGTTATGAATTATAATTAATTATATAATAATAAAAAACATTCTGACCAATAATATTTTTTCATCAGCTTCTAATTCAGCCAACATCAAAATGTTTCTAAATGCAGATTCCATCACTATTTCTAATTTCTCTAGTCATACCAAGAATCATTCCTTTATTAATAGTGTACTACCTTTCACAAAAGTAAATAGTCAACGCCAATGCAAACTGTGCGAAGGGTCACCTAATTTTTAGGCGTTCTTACATAGGTGGTATGAGAATGAAATTTGTCATATGCTTCCATTAAGGCTGGTTCACAACCGCCCGAGAATAGTAACCAAAATGGAAACGAGAACGGGAAGCAATGCAGCATGCAAGATATTGGTTCACAACAGCCTGGTAACAAGAACAGGAATGCATATCGATCACAAAGTGAAAGTGAATTTTCCGCATTGGGATTTCGTTTGTTTCTATCTGACCGATGATGTTTTTTCTCCAACTTAACTTAGCCAACATAATGCGGGTTAGTCAAGTGAAAATTAGATAGAGTAAACAAATGCATATCCATTACGTTTCCGATCCCTCTAGTTTTGCCAAGCTTTCATTGCTTTATTTAATAACATACATTAAAGTTGTTTATTGTTCTTTTTTAATTTCCATCGGTTTTCTTCTGATATAAATAAATTGAGCTGACCAATTTTATCAGAAAGCATTTGTATGTTTTGATGAATTAATTTCAAACGACTTACCCTTGTATTGTTCTGATGAAGAGATGCCTAGTGTTTTGGAGTACACAAAGAGTTTTCACTATTTACATTCAGTTTGTTCTCCTTGATCAAGTTTTTTGTTCACACAAACCGAAATCACTTTTATTAGCGCTTCACTAGCATCCTCTTCCCCAGTTCATTAAGATGCATTCCATGTCTTGTGTGGAGTTCTTGCTATATGTTGTAGGTGTTAATTAGCTTCACATGTTCATATTTTCTACACATTTCTGTTATATCGGAGTTTACAGAAGCGGTTTTCTTGTTTATCCAGGAGCTTGAGCGCAGATCATGTCTCCTAGGTAGTTGGACGATCACATTGGTATTTGGTAATGCATTTATTGTGCTTTCTAATTTTGGAATGATATTCACCGTTTGCTACGACATTTGTTCCAGCAATGAGTATGATACAGTCATCCTTTGTAAAATTGGAACATTTCTCCTCCACTTTTCTGGTAACCTCCTCAATTTTAGCACCCTGTTTCACTATAGAACCGGCCATCAGTATATTATCTCCAATTTGATTTATTTTCTCGCAAGTCTGTGTCTGTGACTATCCGCTAACAACAATACACAACTTCGTATCCGACTCTTACCTGTATTAACGTTATATACTAAGTTAGGTTTCTCATTTGAAACTTCTTTATGTTCAGAATCCCTGAAAAGCACATATCTGTTATAGCTGTTGTAGATAGCTTGCTGAAATGCATTCTGTCAAGACCTCACTGCCATGGGTTGCAGTGTACACAGAATATGATTCCTATGGTGAAGTCAGTGATGAATTTCTTGCAGTTCCCTTGTGGTAAAAAGTGTTAATTGTAACAAAATTGTTTTGTTTATTATCGCAGTATTGTCTCTTGATATGCCTCATATGAACCTGCACAGATTAGTTATCAATTACTTCATTAAGAGCTGTTGTTCATAACATAATGCTTATGTTCACTCTCCTTGCATTCACGTATTGCCATACAACGTCCAACACTGCGCTGCTACAGATTGGCCTAGCGCATGAACTAAGTCATATGACAAACATAATATTAATTCACAATAAAATTGCTTTGGTGGACTTTGTGACAGTGATGTGTCTATAATTAGAAAATTATTGAGTCAACTGTAACACTACATCACTCACTTGTTTTTATAATAAATACATGTTTCAGGGGCTAATTGCTCCCATCCTCAGTTCCTTGCCGACTGCCTGCATCATTCATCTTAGTTGTTAGCTTGATCTCTGGTGGTGGTTGGAAGAACTTCTTCAAAAGTAAGTCTCCTGGCGGGATTTCAAAATTATAAATGTGGTTTCTGTTTTTTAAATTTAAAGTCTTTCCAAATTGTAAGTTCTGTTTTTCCTGTGATGTTTTTTGGTATTTTTGGGTTTCTGTTTATGGTGTGTTTGTCTCTCCAAAAGTGCCAAGCTACTGCTGATTTATCTTCCTGTTTTTGTTTTGAAGCGTTCTTTTGCTCTTGTTTTTATATTTCTTTTGGTTTTCCCAATGTAGGTTTTTTTTTGCAGTTGCAGCTGATCTGGTATATTTCTGGTTTGTTCTCCTGTGGGATGTCATCTTTTAGTTTGGAGTTTAGTAAGTTCTTAATGGTGTAATTGTTTTTTTGGGGCCAAAGAGATGTGTTGCTTGAAGATTCTCTGGAATTTGTAGAAAGCTGTTGAGTGGTATACGAATTTTTTGAAAATCATCTTTTCGTTTTTAGTAGGGGTGAGTGTGGTAACTTCTTTTTTCTCACGGCTCTTGTTTGTTTTCTTATGTATTGTTTCTGGCCTGAATCCATTTTCTGTAGCTATGTTCAATATGCTGTTTAGCTCAAATGTATATTCCTCTTTGTTCATGTGGACATTGACCAGTCGTGTGTCAGACTATTGAGTACTGCATGCTGGTGGGGAATCGGATTGAAACTGTTTTATGTAGCTATTGGTGTGGGTGTGGGTTTCCTGTAGATGCCAAATGTTAGGTGGCTTTCTTTCTTGATGATTTTAAGGTCAAGGAGGGAGTTGTCCATTCCGTTGTTTTTCCATTGTGAAATTTATGAGTTTTTCCTGAACATTCAGTAATTTTAGTGCATCTTTCAAGTGTTTTTCCGAGACTATTGCAAGAATATCATCAACATAGCGGTACCATCGTTTGAATATCCAGGGGAAAGCCTTCATGACTCTTGGTTATTTTAATTGTGAAGAATGATATCTCAAATTTTAAAGATTAAAGGTTTAAAAATATAATTATAAAATATAGGATAGTAAGAATTTGTTCTGTTAAAATATAAGGATCTTCAACTGGTCAAGCTCCAATTCATGTTAAAAGGATAATAATTGTAATTATAATTCAAAACATGAATTGATTAATTGTATTCGTTATAAAAACAAGTGATGTAGTGTTACAATTGACTCAATAATTACTAATAACAATGAGTGTTTAATTCAAATTTTGTTTAAAGTGTGAGAGATGTGTGGACATCATTTCCAACATCTTGTATGGCGAAGGTATGTGATTATTGTAGTTCAAACAGTATGTTTCCTGTTGCCAAGAAAATTTCCATTAGGCTGGCCTTGCATCCAACAGAAGGCTCTGTAGATAGTTTATATTTAACCTGTTGGGTAAGAGATAATACAACTTCATGAATATATTGGTATTTGTGTGTAGAATGGCAACAATAAGAGCTACCAGATACACCTCAAGTCAACTACTGGAGCTATATACGTGCTACTGGCAAACAGAGGCGAACATGTCGCTGTACCATTAGATGTCACTGCTACAAAATCTTCCTCGGAGCAAGTTTGCAAGGTAAATATCTAAAGTACGCAGTGTGAGGAAATCATAACTGTTACGTTCGGAGATAACAAATTAAGTCTTCCAGTGGTGTTAGTAGCATTGTTTTGTTTTTCTTTACTTAAACTATGAAATTATTTTCAAGAATTTGGGCAATAATTCCTCAGTTATGTCCTTTCCTTGTGACTAGTATGTATCATGCCATTGGTCAACTTTGGCGTGATAAACTGCAGGCTGCAAATTAACGAGTAAAGCTTGCATTTTTAGCTAAGTAACACACATCTGCTTATTTTAGACACTCTCAACAATGTTCTAAGAAACAAATGACGATGAATTTCTGCGATTATATCCAGAATAGATTATGATTTGGGTGCAAACAAGAAACCTGTGATTAGAATGCTATCTCTCGTCAAAGTCATGGACTTATCAATCTGCCCTCGTACTTATGCAAAAATAAACTTAATTACTAACAACTGTTTTAAATGATGGTTCCAGTATTTGTTTATAGAGTTCATATTGCCTGAAGCTAACGCAGGTGCTAGTCCGGGCCATACAAGATAATTAATAACACTACTTTCTACAGGCGGTGCCGTGGCCGAGTGGTTAGACCGCTCGCCTTCCACCGAGGCGGCCCGGGTTCAATCCCAGGGACCTGCATGTGGGATTTGTGGTGGATGAAGCGGCGTCTGGGCGGGTTTTCTCTGGGTTCTCCGGTTTCCCCCGCCATTCATTTCACCAACTGCTCCATCATCACCTTTCCTTTCATCCATTTCACCAACATTTCATTTCATCTACTTCCTTCATCCCATACCAGGCATCGGGCTGATCACCCATCCTGGATGTTCTGTCTGATCCATGAGTGTCTGCTCCTCGACGGGCCTCTGACCCCAGGTACCCGCTTGTAAGTCCTGGGGGGTGTAAGTCCTACATAAGAGGAGGGTAAACAGATAATGAATGAATGAATACTTTCTACAACTACTAGCTCACACACTGCTGTTACCAGACTATGATTATAATAAACAAACTAGTTTATGCTACGTACTTCAGTTTAATTTACCGACCAGATCCATTTCGTCTTAACCTTAAGAACATTTCTAAATTCATAATCTGAGAGGGTTTACCAAACATTTTTGAATTACTGCTATTTTTGCCATCTTCAACCATTTATTTTCAATAAACTCTCCTCCAAATGCCTGTACCTTTGCATTCTAATAAAATGTAGATTGCATCTTCTTTATCCCTGCATATAGGGCAAATCTCTTCTTCTGTCCTTCCCCTGTAAACTTTTAACCTCCAAACTCTTAGTTTAAACCATGTAATACCTTCTCGTTGATCCCTGTTACGTCTCTTTCCCATTTTTACCTCCAAAGTCCGTAGAAGATTTTAGGCAACTTTTTTTTATCCAACATTGCCTATAAATTCTGTCTGTCCATATCTTCCAACTAGCGTTTAACTAATTTATTTTTCGTTGGTATTATAATGAAAAGAAGCTAGAAACAGTGATGTGTATTGAATTTATTTAAAGGTGAGTCGGAATTGTTACACTAAATTGTTGTGAGTAAACTTAAGTGATGTTAGTGTAACAATTCCGACTCACCTTTAAATAATTTATTTTTATTTATTATTTCATCCTTTGGGAACAACTTACATTGTTTTTTGGACACGTCAGGATTGGATATGTAGAAATTTTAATTACAGCAAGTAATACTAAAATAATTCTTAATAATAATTACATGTCAGTTCCTTTACAAAGTCACAGAATAACAAAGTTAAATAATTATGTACTTTAATTATGTGATTATGGAAAACATGGTTCATTTAAATAGTCATTTATATGTAAATATTGCTTTTTAGATGTAGCTTTCTTAGTTTAAGTTTTTTTATTGAAGTATCTAGTTTGTTATACATTAAGGTACCCAGATGGGAAATGCTTGTTAGGCTTTTTGTAAGCCTGTGGCTATCTAAGTGTAAGTTATTGAGATTTCTTGTGTTGTAGTTATGATATTCTGAGTTCTTTTGAAATATAGCTATATTATTATGAATGAAGTTTAAAGTGCCATGGGATAGGCAAAACTTTAAGTTCATTGAATATGTATCTACTTGGTGTTCTAATGTGTACCTTCAGAATTGCCTATAAAATTCTTTTTTGGATTGTGAGAATATGTGTTGCTTTTGGAGAGGAACCCCAAAAGGGGATGCCATAGCTAATTTGGGACTCAACACAGCTGTGATACACTATCTTTAGAATTACTTTGGAGCACACATTAGCCAATTTACGAACAGCATAACATAATTTGTTCAGTTTGACACTTAGTTGTAGTATATAGGTTTCCCATGAGAATTCATTATCAATCCAGATTCCCAGGAATTTTGTTACGCATTTTTTAACTATGGGAGTTAGATTTATATAAAAGTCTAAATTATTGTTTTTTTTGGAAACATGTCCGTGTGTGTGTGTGTGTGTGTGTGTGTGTGTGTGTGTGTGTGTGTGTGTGTCTGTGAACAGCATAACTCAGTAACAAACAGTTGGATAAACACCAAACTTTGTATTTAGGTTCAGTATCTTCCAGAGATGCGACACGAAGGTTTTCAAGAAAATTCCCCCACCCCAGATTACCCTTTAAATGGAACATTTTTCGAAAATTTTAATTTTCTCAGAAATGGCTGTAACGATTTTGATTAAAATATCATATGTTTAAGATATTTTCATGACAAATAAAATGTATATCTTGAATTTTCTGGGAATGTCTCCAAAAGCATTCTTCATTATGAACGACTTTTGCATAACTGGTAAACCATAAGAGATAGACAAAATTTTACTACACAAAAAATGTAGATCACATTAAAATACACAGTTTGTGTCATATACATTTCTTTTGTTGAGTGAACCATTTTCCAGATATTGCTTGTTATTCCCTTAAATTTTCCAATACTTATTTTTTCAAATGGAAATTCGTTATTCATTTTTTTGTCTTGGATATGCAAAGAGTATTAGTCTGTGACAAAGAGAATGGTGCTGCACATAGCAACCAGCTATTAAGAGTAATGTCTATGCTTAAAGGCTACTGTATTTCTATATTGCCCTTGTAAATATATATTCCCCCTATATCTACAAGAAAATTAGCAATAAGATAGAGTCTGCAAATGTTTATCTCTATTAACATGAAATAGATGGAGAAAAAGCATTTGTAAAAATAGTTTGTACAAGAGTAGAGAAAGTCATGTGAATGTAACACATCAGATTTTACTTTTTCTCAAATTCGTTATTCATTTTTACTTTCTCTACTACATATAGTAAGTAGAGGAAGTATTGTATTCCATCCAAAAATTCGATATCAAGATTTCACCAGAAATACATGTTTTGAGACCTCCTGAATCCAAAAAAAGCATTTTTGGAAACATGTCCGTGTGTGTGTGTCTGTGAACAGTATAACTCAGAAACGAACAGTCGGATAAACACCAAACTTGGTATTTAGGTTCAGTATCTTCCAGAGATGCGACACAAAGGTTTTCAAAAAAATCCCTCACCCCAGATTACCCTTTACATGGAACATTTTTCGAAAATTTTAATTTTCTCAAAAATGGCTCTAACGATTTTGATTAAAATATCATATGTTTAAGATATTTTCATGTATATCTTGAATTTTCTGGGAATGTCTCCAAAAGTATTCTTCATTGTGAACAACTTTTGTGTAACTGGTAAACCATAAGATATAGACAAAATTTTACCACACAAAAAATGTACCTCGCGTTAAAATACACAATTTATGTCATATACATTTCTTTTGTTGAGTGAACCATTTTCGAGATATTGCTTATTATTCCCTTAAATTTTCCAATACATATTTTTTCTCAAATTCATTATTCATTTTTTGTTTGTCCTGGCCATACAAAGAGAATGGAATACTCCACATAGCAACCAGCTCATTTGACTATCGCTTAAAGCCTACCATATTCCCCTTGCACCTACAAGAAAATTAGCAATAAGATTAACATCTCGATTAACATGAAGCATATGGAGAATAAGCGTTTGTAAAAATAGTTCGTTCAAGAGTAGAGAAAGTCATGTGAGTGTAACACATCAGATTTTTTAGGTAGGATGCAAACCAATCTTTTGCTATTCCTCTGATTCCCAAATAATCTAATTTGTTTTGCAAAATAATTCCCAACATACCATTTATTGTAAGTTGGTTCCTGATTTCAGCTAACCAATTCTTTCGGTATATACACTTTTCTTGTACGTTTAAGCAATGTTTCAAAATGTGCTTTTGTGGTAACTGATAAATTCTAAACCAATATTTCAGCGCTCTTTCCATAATCATCTCTCATACACTTACTTTGCCTAATTCTAACATAGCTCCTTCCACTGCAGCATTATATGAAACTCTTAAAATCATTTTACAAAACATTTTCAGTAACATGTCCATCTTTTCCCAAACCGCCTCTGCACCCCACATCTCTATGGTTCCATTAACGTCACATTGATCCTGCCAAATGACAGACCCTGTAGTGGACATTGGCGACAAAGGGTCTGTAATGCTATTACAGAATTTATCCTTATATAAGGGACCGTTTTGCAGGAAGATGGAGGAGATGTGGAATCATTAGAAGATGTCACAGTGGCGCCCAGTCCACCAGCTACCCGCTCCACAAGGTCAACAAAAACGGTTGGCTCTCTGTCACCACGGATGTCAACACGACAGGCGCTCTCAGCTCCATCGGTAAGGGTTATAATTTCTTCACATACAGTATTTCCTTCATTCACACCAAAACTTAATAATACATATAGGGCCAGTTTCACCAACCGATGTTATAAATGCTCTAACATCTTGTTTGTTAACACAGTGTTCAAAGTTTAACATGAGGTTAAAACTTTTGCGTTTCATCAAGCTTTTACAGCAAATTGTTAGCTAACATATTGTTAACGTCAAAGACAACTACGAATGCTAGCTTTCGGGAAGGCGATGGCCGAATTACACTGCTTCTGAACATGCTCCAATGCACTCTTGTCTTAAGTTTCGCTGCGCTCTCTGTGTCAGTAGCAGACAACTATTTACATTCAAGGCAATTGCCATGTGATGTTCCCTGTTGTTTGAGGTTAGAATCACGATGTCACTGAAATAAATGTTTCACTGTTTGAAACGCGTCAATTAACATCTGGTTAATGAGTATAGACATATTATCAAAATGCGAAAAAACTGACGGTCTTGCATTAAAGGATAAAATTGCAGCCTGGGACAAAATTTGCGAGTAATTTAATTGGAATGAATGCGTTTCTCAAGACCAGTAAGCAACTGCGGCAGTTTTATGCTAACATAAAGTGCAGCACCAGAAACGTTAGGTGCAATGAGCGTGTAAGACGGTTTAAAACTGGTGGTGGACAACGCATTGAAACTAAAATGGACAAAAGTGTGTTATCACTATTAATCAAGCAGACCTGAAAAAAAATAGTGTTTTATTCATGAAGAAATTCCTTTGGAAACCTTCCGGATAAACCACAAATGGCACCTTTGAAAATACCAACATTATCACCCACAAAGTAAATAAAAAATGTTAGTAGCATAAAATCTATGTACCTAATTAACACTTGTAGCTTAGGAGAAAGAGGCATGCTTCTGTTGGTAGTATTTCCCATAAAACAATGCTCTTGACCCCTTGAACAGTCTATATTGCTTTAAAAATTCCTCCTTTTGCAGGGTTTCAAATTTATTATGGCATATGACTACTCTTCTATTAGGAATGGTATTAAAAGTATCAATTGTAGCAAACTTGCATCAACAGCTTGGTTTGCGACAACCATTTTAAATGCCTTAACACGGGTATCGTGATGTTAACTTAATACCAACTTTAACACATTGTTAAAGTTAACATTGTTTGATGAAACAGAATTTGTGTTAACGTCAGTGCTAAATCAGTTTAAAATGTAGCATCTGTTGGTGAAACTGGCCCATAATTGTTAGGGAGAAGCTCTGCAAAATTGCATACACTTGACACATTCAGTACCAGCAGTAATTGCAACATTTAAACTCATAGGCAACACAGTAGCTGCAAGCTGAAGCCAAGAGCAAAGAGAGAATACAAGCAGATTTTTCTGGTTGATTAAGCTTGGCCACTAGGAGGAAAGAACATATCCAAAGTTTCAAGCTTAACCAACCAGAAAAATCCGCTCTAACCGAACATGCGCTCGATACCTGTCACCACATCAACTTTGACGGAATACAAGTTTTAGCCATTTGTGACAACTACTCTCACAGAATAATATGTGAGAGTATAGAAATTTTAAAACATAAAAATAATTTGAATCACGACAACGGAAAAGCTTTGAGCTCTATCTGGCATCCTCTTTTAACCAATGACGTCACTGGCCCTCCCATCACCAATAGAAATGATTGTGGGCGGAGCAAAACAAGTATAAATTAAGACGCACAGCTGATTCCTTCACACATAGCCCAAGTAGAAGCAGGCCACATGACCTGTGAAACGTCGGCAACCAACGCCTTTATGATGTGGCCTACACCGGAAGAGCCTAGAACAATAATTGTTCCAACAAATTTATTCCAAGAAATAAATGGCAGAGTTATGGCTTTTTTTCTGGCAAAATATATTTGTTATTATGGGTTAGGGTTTTTTAATATTTTGCCATTTTATAAAGCTTCTCTCGCTGCTTCATTGTATTTTTGTTGTGTAATTTTAACACCTACATGATAGAGTTATGCCTTTCATTGAATTTCTTTTCTGTAATTTTAGCACCTAATATTCTTGCATTAAAAATTTTAATTACATTATAATATGCTAACACGTGTGTTTTTCTCTCTGAAAACAGAAGCAGATTTTTAATTTGATTACAACTGGCAACTGTCATGGTCTGAAATGGCTCTTTTTCCCAGATATACGAGGGCTGTCCCAGAAGTACCCGGCATAACAAAGAAAACACACAAATTTTGGGAACAAACATCTTTATTTCTTTAAATAGTCTCTTTTCAACTCGATACACTTTTTCCAGTGGTGTTCAATAGCTTTGATACCCATCCAATACCATTTTGTGGATTCTCATTTGGTCGACTGCTGTGATGTTTGTCTTGGCAGCTCGTACGGCCTTGCTTAAACTCTGCCACCCAATATTTTACTGTTGTAAATGAAGGAGCAGACTCCCCCAGAGTAGAATCTAGCTCAGCTTTAATATTAGTTGGACTAAGACCTTTCAAATGAAAGTATTGTATCACATAACGATGGCCAGTTTTATCCACGTTTGCAAATTCGCTGAGAAAGTTCAGTATTAATGGCTGCCAAACAACTACTAAAAACGTAACAAGGTCCAACTTCAAACTTAAGCTTTATAAGGGTGGTACTTTCTACCACAGTCATTTGTTTGTAACAACCACCACTATCTACACATCAGGTCAGGTACTTCTGGGACTGCCCTCCTATATATACACTTGCTGAAAACTGCAAGTTATTTGCTATGAGTCGCAGCTCTCTCCGCTGTTAAGATAACCTCTATTTCATGGCCACAAATATGGTGTTGGTGCAGTGTGGCTATACCCCCGCCGCTGTATCTTTGCACTTGACAGTTCGTATGGCTTCGCATAAGGTTGGCTACATTGTGGTTGCGACGTTGCCAGAGTGGCTAGTAAACAACAACAGCTGATTATTCTCCTTTCTATCGTGTCTAAGCCGCATACAAAAAGTGTACGTAAGTAGCGAACTCAATGAATAATAACTACTTCATATTATTGTTAATTGAAAATAACTCTGCATAAACATTTCAGCTTATGTAGAATAAATTACGCACTTTTGACAATATAGAAACAAAATAATACAAACTTCCTGCTACAATGAGGAGAAATAAAACAAATTATAAGAATGCCATAACAAAGTTATTTTCACTCACCCATTTAAAACTGCAATGGCTCAATTCCATCTAAATCATCGTCATCATCATCTTCACCAAGGCATATCATCAATGGTTCACAGTCACTAATAATTCCGTCTATTTCTTGTACTTTTCGTATTAGCTTATTCACATGATCTACTTTCTCCTTCCACGAAGCCGTGTCCACCGTAGCCTTGTGAATAACAGTTCTCGTGCTTAGTCCAAGAGCTGCTGCAGTTCGTTGTACGGCTTTATCAGCAGGAGTAGAGGGATTGTCATGAAGCTTCACATACTCCTTTTCCTGTTCAAAGAATTCCCGGTTCTCATTAATAGTTTCAATGCCTGACTATTAAGTGGCACACCTCGGCGCAAAGGATTTTCACTTCGTGAATCATCACTCTGCGATCGGCGTCGTTTTTCAGACATTGTCGCACTTAAGTTTTGTTTAAATAAATAATATGAATGAAATATATATATAAAATAAATAAATATATACAGTAGAATCTCGTTAGTACGTTTTTGCAGGGACCTAAGGATTTGGACGTCATAGGCGGGAAAACGTGTTAACGAAAATGCAAAATCTGCAATTTAAGAACATAGGTAATAAAAATCTAATAATTACTACGTCTCCATGGGCAATTTAAATTGATTTTGAGTATAATTTCATACTGAATACGATCCGCGTTTCCATGTTAAATTCAATATGTTTAAATGGATTTGGATACACAAAGCCTGAGAATAAATAATTCAAGCTTTTATTTTGGTCAACTTGGATTTTTTAGGTTATGAAAGTTTTTGAGAAAATAAATTGCGAATTGTGGAAGCGGCAATAGTGGTTTTGCTGTGTGTTTTATTACACACGTGATAACAATTTCTGCTAAAAAAAGAAAAAATTATGAGCGTGCATCGTGTTACGAGTACAATAGACGATATTATCTTTGGTGTATACAAGACGATTTGAACACAGAGGTGTTTCCATGCAACAAATTTCGTTCCGGTCCTCTTCTGATCCTATTTTCCAAGAGAAAAGTTTTGTTTTAGTATTTTTCCCTTCTTTAAAAACAGTTTCAATCAATTTAGGTTTGCTAACAATCGTGTTTAAGGTTGACGGAGGAATGTTTAACTTCCGCACTATATCGACATGTTTTATATTTGGATTGTGATTACATCAAGGATTTTCAGTTTTTCACTGTTGGTTATTTACCTACTACACTTTCTTTTTTTCATTGTAAATGAAAAGTTAAAATACAATCTATGGTTGTTTGGTCATCACTCAACATTAGAAACTATCGTTAGTGTTTACCGTGTTTACCACGCCAAGGTAAAGCATTCTCTATCCCGCCCACAGAAATCGTGTCACACAAATATTTAAATACATGTATGTGATTGGCTGCCGATATCCACCCCGTGACCAAGGATTGACCAAAGTAGCAAATGAGGACGTCAAACTATGAACATGTTAAACGCCTACATCCACTGTACCGATCAAGGATTGACCAAAACAGCGAATGAGGATGTCAAACTTCATACGTTGTAAGCGGGACCGGGAAAACGTACTAAGCAAACATTATTTATTATATTTAGTGATTTGGTACCGGGACTTTTATAATTCAACGTAATACACGGGAAAACGTGTTAATGAGGAACGTACTAACGAGATTCCACTGTATATGTATAAACGAACAATAACAAAACTATCAAACAATAACCACAAATATAAATAACAATGAACAATATGTAGCTTGCAAAGAACAACTCGACGCTCGTGCTAGAGATTCACAAACTGAATCACGTGGTTGGGAATAGTTACATCCGGCAACAGAGCCGACTCTAGTTCCGGTTCCGCTTTGTCATCGACCAACAAGAATGCTACCTTGTGATTGACTTAGGAAGTCAAACGGTTGAAGCTTTTCATCTGTTTTTTTGCGAGTGTACCAACTTAAACGCTAGCTGTCAAGTGCAACGTTACAGTGGCGGGGGTATAGACCCGCTCTGTTTCACTTATGGATTAGGTTGGGGTGGGCCCAGGTAACATAATTGGTGGCCAGCATGCCTGGATGATGACAGGGCAGCTGGAAACACCCAGTGTGAGACCTGTTTTGCAAATTTTAGGAATATATTACTTTATTCACCTTTTTTTTTAACTAATATTGCATTCTGAACAGTGATTTTGGGGCTCCTTGTACATTAATTGACTTCTCCAAATGTCTTCTTACTCTGTTCTATACCTACTTTAGGAGGATTTAGATTGCTGGAAAGACAGTATTTTCTATGGCACTGCCTGTGGTGCCTTATGTGATAAGAGTGGGAGTCCTTTATGCCTCTTAATCTGGACTTTCAATCAAAGCAGGTCCCAATAAAACAGATCCACTTGATTACTTATGCAGTGTGTTGTGGCCCATAAAATAGCCGACAAACACCTCTGAGTTTAGGCCTAGTTAAATTCAAAAGAATCGCACTGTTTACCCCCTGGGCCCGAAATAAACTCATGGGCAGTAGTTTGTTTATTCTAATGTTCAAGATGAGCGCCACTTGTAATTGGATTATCTCGTACTTGACACTTCTGGGAGAAAGGTGCTATGAAATTAAGACCCAAGCCGCTTTTTGCGAGCATGTCTGCCATCTCTTTGCCTCTACTACCTGCACGTCTAGGGATCCAAATGAGGGTGACCAGGCCTCTGGCATAGAACGTATGCAACATCCTTTGGAATAAGAGGGGGCATTAAATACTATTAAAAAAAAAGAGAAAAACAAACAAACAAAATTTAAACATGAAAGCTAATTCTTAGTATGTAACTTTTAAATGCAAATTGCTTTTGTAACCAAAATTTTGACGTAGGTTTGGACATTAAGTATTTGATATTTTGCTTTTTAGTATAACTAATTTAGAATAGATTTCTGGGAAAACAAGCATTTACCTGGATCCCTATTTTACTGTGCAGTCTAGGGATTTTTGCATTGCAGGGTGAATCAATAAGTCCGCAGAGTCCATCCAGTTCAGGTCTGAAGAGAAAACGTGGACCTGGAAGGCCACCAAAACATCCAAGACTTGATGTTGAGTCACTAGAAAGGGAGCCAAGTCCCTCATCATTGGAGCCTGATGTCATACTAAGTGATGTTGTTTCAGCAGGAAGTGCTGGTATGTAACAACTTAATATGTGGAAAATGTAATTAGTTTAGGTTACAAGAGGAGAATTGTGTTATTTTGTTTGATGTTGTTACAGATGTTCCTATGACAGAAGTAGATGGAGAGTTGATGGAAGAACTAATATCAGCAGAAAGTAAGTATTTGGTTTTATTGTAGCTTTTACTCCCAGAAAACAACATAATATAGATTTCACTCCCAGAAAACATCCATATATAGATTTCACTCCCAGAAAACATCCATAATATACTTTCATTCCCAGAAAAACTTCCATAATATAGATTTCACTCCCAGAAAATATCCATAATATAGATTTCATTCACAGAAGACATTCATAATATACTTTTACTCCCAAAAACATCCATAATATAGATTTCACTCCCAGAAGACATCCATAATATAGATTTCACTCCCAGAAGACATCCATAATATACTTTTACTCCCAGAAAACATCCATAATATAGATTTCACTCCCAGAAAACATCCATAATATAGGTTTCATTCACAGAAGACATCCATAATATACTTTTACTCCCAGGAAACATTCATAATATAGATATCAATCCCAGAAGACATCCATAATATACTTTTACTCCCAGAAAACATCCATAATATACTTTTACTTCCAGAAAATATCCATAATATAGATTTCACTCCCAGAAGACATCCATAATATAGATTTCATTCACAAAGTCATCCATAATATACTTTTACTCCCAGAAAACATCCATAATACAGATTTCACTCCCAGAAGACATCCATAATATACTTTTACTCCCAGAAAACATCCATAATATAGATTTCACTCCCAGAAGACATACATAATATAGATTTCACTCCCAGAAGACATCCATAATATATTTTTACTCCCAGAAAACATCCATAATATGGATTTCACTCCCAGAAGACATCCATAATATAGATTTCACTCCCAGAAAACATCCATAATATACTTTTACTCCCAGAAAACATCCATAATATACTTTTACTTACAGAAAACATCCATAATATACTTTTACTTACAGAAAATATCCATAATATAGATTTCACTCCCAGAAAACATCCATAATATACCTTTACTCCCAGAAAACATCCATAATATAGATTTCACTCCCAGAAAACATCCATAATATACTTCCAGAAAATATCCATAATATAGATTTCACTCCCAGAAGACATCCATAATATACTTTTACTCCCAGAAAACATCCATAATATAGATTTCACTCCCAGAAGACATCCATAATATAGATTTCACTCCCAGAAGACATCCATAATATACTTTTACTCCCAGAAAACATCCATAATATAGATTTCACTCCCAGGAGACATCCATAATATAGATTTCACTCCCAGAAGACATCCATAATATATTTTTACTCCCAGAAAACATCCATAATATAGATTTCATTCACATAAGACATCCATAATATACTTTTACTCCCAGAAAACATTCATAATATAGATTTCAATCCCAGAAGACATCCATAATATACTTTTACTCCCAGAAAATATCCATAATATACTTTTACTTCCAGAAAACATCCATAATATATTTTATTTAAAGGTGAGTCGGAATTGTTACACTAACATCACTTAACTTTTCTCACTTAACATGTTAAGTGAGAAAACTTAAGTGATGTTAGTGTAATAATTCCGACTCACCTTTAAATAAATTCAATACACATCACTGTTTCTAGCTTCTTTTCATTACAATATCAACGTAATCCATAATATACTTTTACTTCCAGAAAATATCCATAATATAGATTTCACTCCCAGAAAACATCCATAATATACTAAAACATCCATAATATACTTTTACTTCCAGAAAACATGCATAATATACTTTTACTTCCAGAAGACATCCATAATATAGATTTCATTCACAGAAGACATCCATAATATACTTTTACTCCCAGAAAACATCCATAATATAGATTTCACTCCCAGAAGACATCCATAATATACTTTTACTCCCAGAAAACATCCATAATATAGATTTCACTCCCAGAAGACATCCATAATATAGATTTCACTCCCAGAAGACATCCATAATATCTATATTTTTACTCCCAGAAAACATCCATAATATAGATTTCATTCACATAAGACATCCATAATATACTTTTACTCCCAGAAAACATTCATAATATAGATTTCAATCCCAGAAGACATCCATAATATACTTTTACTCCCAGAAAACATCCATAATATACTTTTACTCCCAGAAGACATCCATAATATACTTTTACTCCCAGAAAACATCCATAATATAGATTTCACTCCCAGAAGACATCCATAATATAGATTTCACTCCCAGAAGACATCCATAATATACTTTTATTCCCAGAAAACATCCATAATATAGATTTCACTCCCAGAAGACATCCATAATATACTTTTACTCCCAGAAAACATCCATAATATACTTTCGCTCCCAGAAATCATCCATAATATACTTTCACTCCCAGAAGACATCCATAATATAGATTTCATTCACAGAAAACATCCATAATATATCTTCAGTGAGTAAGGAGGATATTCTGGTCCTGTACTTGCATCCCTCTGTTTGAACCCATTGCAATTGGTGGTTATGATTAATCCACTCAGCAATGGTTCTTTGGACAGAGTTTAAGAGTAAGCCAAAAACTGGTTCATATCCAGTAAATAGCAGATCCTTTTGCCAGGATATCTGCTTTTTCATTATCTAAAATTCCCTTATATCCAGGCACCCACCCAAGGTTAACCTTGTTTTGCCAATTGCATAAGGTTTATTAGACAGTTCCAGACTAACTTAGACGTTATCTGATTACTTGCAATTGCTTTTAGCGCAGCCTGACTGTCGGAAAAAACCAAACGTTGCTTCCTTTGTAGCCTCTTTTTTTGTTCTCCCTGACACGTTTTAATTGCATAAACTTCAGCTTGAAGTACATTGGCTTTGCAACCAAGCACAACATAAATCTGATGGAGTCAGTGACAGTGTTTCATGCATCTGGGTGGATGCAGTGAGATTTTACAATTATTTATGTGATACTCTGTCTGTAGCGTGTGGCGATTTTATTATGGATCCAAGAATAGAACAGGAGTGTGCATCAAATTCTGTGCTCCATGGGAAAAGTCCTATTAGACTCTGGCAATGATTCAACAAGTGTTAGAGGAACACAACATGAGCCATACATGGGTGTTTGAGTGGCGTGTTCAGTTCAGGACCAGCCATGCATCTGTTGAAGATGATAACCACGCAAGAAGAAAGGCGAGACAAATGAAATGCAGAGTCAGTAGAATGCTTCTCGTTTTCTTTGATGCCAAGGGGATTGTGCACAAAGAATTTGTCCCACCGAACCAAACAGCCAATTCCAAGCACTACTGTGACTTTTGTGATGGCTCTGTGAAGACGTACGAGGACATCGATCCGAACTTTTGAGACAAGGAAACTAACTGTTGCATCTTCATGCATCTTGTCACACTTTCTGGTTCATCAGGAACTTTTTGACCAAAACCAACATGACTGTTGACCCCATCCACCATACTTGCCTGATTTGGTAGCCTGCGACTTTGCTCTATTTCCCCAACTGAAAATCAAGTTGAAAGGCCGTCGATTCAACATAATGGAGCAGATCCAAGAAAAACGTTGAACACCCTCAAAGAACATGACTTCCAGTATGCATTTGGTAAATGACAGAAATGCTGGGACCAGTATGTACATGCTAAAGGGGATTATTTCAATTGTGATGGACGTCATTAGATCCAAAATAAAATTTTGACTAGATGGCAGCACTAGTCTCTAATATTTTGGATACCACCATGTGTTAGAGTTTCTTTCAACTTAAAGCAAATAAGCAAGTTGTGACATTTAGGAAATTCTCCAATCACTACAGTCTGTACATCATTTCCAAAAGATATTCAAGGAACATAACATCTGTTTAATCCTTCAAAACAGATTTTCTCTGTCAACACACAAAAACAAAAGGATAAGACTGGAAATATACAAGGACAGTCCCAGAAGTACCCGACCTGACGTATAGATAGCGGTATCATTGTTTCAAACAAATGACTATGGTAGAAGTATCCTTATAAAGCTTAAGTCTGAACTTTGGCAATGCTACATTGTTTAGTAATGTTTGGCAGCCATCAATACTGAACGCTATCAGTGAATTTGTAAACACGGATAAAACTGGCCATCGTTATGTGATACAATACTTTCATTTGAAAGGTCTTAGTCCAACTAATATTAAAGCTGAGCTAGATTCTACTCTGGGGGAGTCTGCTCCTTCGTTTACAACAGTAAAATACTGCGTGGCAAAGTTTAAGCGAGGCTGTAGGAGCTGCCAAGACGAACATAGCAATGTTCGACCAAATGAGGTGACCACGCCAGAAATTGTGAAGAAAATCCACAAAATAGTATGGGATGACCATCGACTAAAAGTGCGCGAGCTAGCAGACATCGTAGGCATTTCAAAAAGTGCTGCACATCGCATACTGACTGAAAATTTGGACATGAGAAAGCTGTGCACAAGATGGGTGCCGCGTTTACTCACAATGGAACAAAAAGAGCGTCACAAGGATGTTTCAGTCGAGTGTTTGGTGATGTTTCGCTGCAGTAAAGCCGAGCTTTTGTGCCAATTCATAAACATGGATGAAACATGTGTCCATCACTTAAAACCTGAGACGAAGGAACAGTCAAAACTGTGGATTGAAAGGGGAGAATCGGCTCCAAAGAAGACAACATTTCCATCTGCAGGTAAGGTCATGGCGTCAGTTTTTTGGGATGCATGCAGGGTAATTTTCATTGATTATCTTCAAAAAGGAAAAGCAATCAATGGTGAGTATTATGCGAACTTATTACAGCGTTTGAATGATGAAATCAAGCAAAAACGGTCGCATTAAGCGAAAAAGAAAGTTCTGTTTCATCAGGACAATGCACCAGTTAACACATCCATTATCGCCATGGCCAAAATTAATGAGTTAAAGTTCGAATTGCTTCCTCAAGCACCCTATTCGCCAGACTTAGCCCCCTCTGATTATTTTCTGTTTCCAAATTTAAAGAAATGACTTGGTGATAAAGATTTGCCAACAATGAAGAGGTAGAGTGTGAAGTTGATGGCTATTTTGCAGAACTCGACGGTTCTCACTATAAACAGGATATCCAAGCTATTGAACAATGCTGGGAAAGGTGTATCAAGCTGAAAGGAGACTATGTAGAGAAATAAAGATGTTTTTTCCCAAAATTTTTGCGGGTACTTCTGGGACAGCCCTTATACCACATTAACTGTTCCGTCGTTTTATATATATTGGAAAAACAAAAAGAAAGCTAAATGTCAGATTGAAAAAAAACATCCTAGAAACATTAAATGTATACAAATGGACAAATCTGTAGTAACTGACCATTTTTGGAGCAATATCACAACATGAATAGTGATATAAAACTGTTAAAAATTATAAGAAATGCCAACACGTTAGACATATGTGAGAAAATGTTCATCAAGAAGCGTGAAGATCAAGTTTATAAACTTTGCTATTCCTAGGATGTGAATTTGTTTGAGCCTCCACTGCCAGCAGCTGACGATGCAGGTAACAACTTATATGGGTTATAATATGCAAGAGGTTACTAAAGTGCAACATTTTTCCACCATTATGGGATAAGTCACCACGATCTGGTGATATTCGGGTTGTTAGGTTGCATTGATAATCTGTAACTTCTCCGCAAGTACCAACCTGTTGCATGTATTGGGAGTTATATTGTATCTGTTACATTGGCACCTTGTTTTTATATTCACAGGTATTTAAACTTTTCACACCAACCATTTAATCACCAACTGACGCACTGGTTATAATATTAATTATATTACAATTTATATTAGATTAGTTATATTAATTAGGCTAATTAATGAGTACTTAATTATTAGATTAGGTTATTTGGCTATTATTTATTAGGTCTTACTTTTGCAGTTAATAAGAAATTTGAGTTGTTTTTTGTAATTCTTGGTGCAAGTGTTATGTGTTTGTGTGGGGTTTTATTTTTACAAGAATAAATCTACATAGAAAAAAAAATGTAATTGTTTGGCTTAGGTAAGTATACCAAAATCATATTAAAATGTAACTATAAGAGGTTCTTCATACTATTACAGTACAGTAATTTGCAACGTTTAATAACATACACGTGTTACATAAATTAAGTCCATAGCACGGTTCAGTGCTTAATTTAACGCTCAAGGTGCACCCAGCTTATAGGTAATCAACGATTATGACAGAAAAGGAAGTTGATGGCCAAACCTTTGCACCGAAGAAAAGAATAACTCATATTACTAGCGGAAATAGTGTGTCTTTTGTAAATAAGTTGTCTTGTAATTTCTCTCATTATATATCTAGAGACTCAAGTTAAAACGTTGACCACCCTGGCATATGTCATCAGCCATCTTTATGTTTTAGTAACCTGAAATATGCTGCATCCTCTATACAAAAGCATGTTCCTGCAGTATATTTATAGTGGTATTGAGTGTGTATTATGTGGTCCAAATCTCTTGACATTTTAGGCATATCCACTAATACGGCACTAGTGAATAGCAGCAGTGCCTCATACAGACAGTATATCTCGCCGCTGGTAAAAGTCTTATCGCAATATCATGTGCAGGCATGTGCATTTCATATTTCAGAAAAGCAACAAGTAACTGGATAAAAGGCCACATTTTTCTGAACAAGTACAAAAAAGAATAATATTTTTACACCCAATGGTTCACCATTAATTTACAGTTATCTTTCGTGATGTTTAAATGGAGACTTTTAGCTATAGTTATGCTTGTAATAGTAATAAATCCATTTCTGTCACAGTTATTTTATATATTGTTATGTCATAGACATGATTATCACTTAATAATGTGCAATTCTCCATGTTCTAAATAAATTCAGAAATAGTTATCCCACAAGGTTTTTCTAATACAGCTACAAACTCATCATGAAAGTCCTTTCAAAGCCACCTGACACAGATCTACAAAACTATACATGACATTTGTTAATAAACAACGTCATGTATGGTTTTGTTTCACATAATAATAGCAAAACCAATGCTTAAGTGCATTTTAATGGTTATTATGCTTCTGCATAATACTGAGTCCTAGAACCAAGTATGTATCTATTATATGACAAGAGCGTGTTGTGCTGTTTCACGAAATGCCAAGAACTTGTGGCTGAGGCGTGCTCATTAAGACATGCATGGTGTGCCATTAGCTCTGCCACTTGAATAACAAAGGAGGCATAGAAAGGTATGGTTTTTATTTTGCTATCTGTGTATTACATTTCCATTGTGTTTCTTCTTCTTTTCTTATATAGGGAGAGCCAAAACACTACAAACCGGCTGCGCGGTGTTTTTCCTGTCTGCGTCATCGGCGCTGGTTGCCGCCTGCCGCTATCATAGAAAAGCGCGGATGAAACCATACAACATTTTTAAAACTACTTTTAACAACTTTATGAAAGTGTTAAAGATTAAAGACAGAAGCGTTATTAACAGTGAAGTATTCTTCATGATGTAGATTGAGTCACACTTTTTTACACTCACCTTCACTAATTAAAGTTACATAAAACAGAAAATGTTTTCGAGGGCATTCGTCCTCATCGTCAGCGACTGGGTGACTAAGGGTCGCTTTTTCCCGGGTCCTCTTCTTCCTCATCCTGCGAATTCTGACCCTGTTGCCATCTGTCATTAATTTTGAAATCCCACCTGTAAGCAATGTGTTAAAACTTTGTGCCCCCAACACCAGATGGCAACAGGGTCAGAATCCGCAGGATGAGGAAGAAGAGGACCCGGTAGAAAGCGACCCTTAGTCACCCAGTCGCTGACGATGAGGACGAATGCCCTCGAAAACATTTTCTGTTTTATGTAACTTTAATTAGTGAAGGGAGTGTAAAAAAGTGTGACTCAATCTACATCTTTATAAAAGTGTGTTTGAGGACAGAATTATTAGTAGAGATTTGTGGCCTCCTCAGTCCCCTGACCTAACCCCCTGCGATTTCTATCTCTGGGGTAACTTGAAACAAAGTGTACAAGACAAACCCACACACCCTGGAAGAATTAAAACAAAGTATCCGCTGGGAAATTGCCAGCATTTCTCATGGATAGTTTCCTAAAGAGGTGCTAAAAATACATGGATGACAGTGGCCAGTTTCAGCATCTCCTTTCATAAAATTGGTAAGTAAAGCCTTTAAAAGTAGTTTTTAAAATGTTGTATGGTTTCCTCTGCGCCTTTCTAGGATATCGGCAGACGCCAACGAGCGCCGAGGATGCAGACAGGAAAAGCACCGCTCAGCGGGTTCGTAGTTTTTTGGCTCTACCTGAGTTTTTAAATAACATTGTGATGGCATTTATAACAAATGCTAATGTTCGTACGAAGCAAAGCGAAGTTTGGCAACTGTGACTCCGTATTGGTTATCATGAAATGTCAAGAGATTTTGACTGCAACTGTATTTTTTACATTGTTAGTGATTTCACTGTATGAAGTTCCTTTTCAAGTTAGTGAATCAAGGATGTTAATACTTTGTTTTCTTGTGTTACAGTGTTTGGACCTCTATTGAGATTAAGTCCACCACCAAGTGAAAAGGACTATTTCTTTAACTTAGGGGAAGGTGAAGGAGTCTGTGACCTTTTCGATGTTCCCATGATCTCAATGTGAAATAGGCATGTTTATTTCGTTCACAATTATTCCAAAGAAAAGTTATAGACTCTTTTCCATTTGTACATAAACACTGAACTAGCATCATATTGCTGATCTCAGTTTTGGACTTTATTTTGTTTTATATAGCTGCAAAGATTATTGAAGTAAGTAATGTACAAATTTTCTTTTCGAATATTAACTTTTTCTTGTTTTTGTATTAATTTGTAATACAAAGGACATGCAGGAAGCATTTTGGATCGAGCATAGAACGTCAAAAATATATGCTGTTTCTTATAGTGCATACAAGGAAAGAGTGAAAAGACTAAGGGCCTGTTTCACCAACCGATGTTAAACTTGAGCAGTGGATGTTAATGCAAATTTTGTTTAATAGAACAATGTTAGCTGTAACATTGTGTTAAAGCACTTAGCAAATGTTAGGGAAAAAAGCTGCCACAAAACAAGCTGTTGGTGCAAATTTGCCAAAATTGGAGTTTTTGAATGCCCTTCCTAACCGAAGAAGAGCCATGCATCATAATTAATTTGAAAACTTGCAAAAGTAGGCAATTTTAAATCAGTAAGACTGTCCAAAGCGTCATGAGCAGGGTTGTAGAGGAAATACGAGAGAGTTTACAACACTACTAACAGAAAAATGCCTCTTTCTTCTATACTACAAGTGTTAATTACTCTTGGCATTTTTTTTTGCTACTGGCACTTTGGTATTTCCAAAACTACCATTTGAGGGTTTATGCAGAAGGTTTCTGAAGCTATTGCTTCAAGAAATGAAGAGTATCTTTGTTGGGGTCTGTTTGATCCTCAATCAGTAATAACATGCTTTTGTCTACTTTAGTTTTAAACCATTATAAACACTCTTGCCCCTGCCGTGGTGCTGCATTTTATGTTAGCATAAAATTGCCCTAGCTGCTTATTGGATCAGCGAGAAACGCGTGTGTTGGAGTTAAATTTCTCTCGGGCTGTATCCTTCTCCCTTTAAGTCCATCGGTTTTATGCACTTTATAATTCCTACATACTTGCAACCAGAGTTATGATTAATAACTTTTTGAGAGGTGAAACATTGGTTCCTCTGCACTTATATGTTTATCAGTTAACATCACGATTCTAACCCCGAATAATCAGAAAAATCACATGGCAGTTTCCCATGAATATAACTACCATATTTACCCGCATAATTGACCTCCTTTTCTCAAAATTTAAAGGTAAAAACAATCGGGAGGTGGGAATTATGCTATAATTAAAAAAAATAGCAAATTCTGATAATTAAATCAAATAGGTAGGCACTCTAAAAATGAATGAGAAATTTATTTTAAAAAGAATTACACACAGAAATACAACAGTTGATGCAATTTGTGATATTTCAATGGATGCCATGCCGCTGTTTATTACACAGTTATGTCGGTTGCATGACCTTGGACTCACCCCTGCAATACTGAAACGCAGAGCAATGATAAATATGATGAACAGAATGTGGATTCCAAACCAGAGTGCCTTTCACTGAAAACAAACCCTTTGTATTATCCACGCAAAAGTAGTTCGCAATCCCCGCCCCTAATGGCTGCTCGTTCCCCTCTCACGTGCTTATTGAACACAATTAAATCTATAAAAACGAGCCTTGCATGAGAATCATAGTTCAAAATGCAACCTGAGGTAAAAATCGATTTTATAAGTATGCAGCAATGAACATTTTACTTACGTTAATCACACTCCTCAGGCAAAAGTGCAACACCCAAATCCAAATCCTCCGAAGATTACTCAGCTGCCATATCAGAATCGAACTACTCCCCAAAATAATGACAAGCTTATCCACAATTCCACAGCACTGTCAGACTTTAAACAAGTTCCCACATTTTATCCTCTTCTATCTTCTATATGTCCGTTTATATTCCCGGCTTGCTTTGGTTACACTTCTCACTGAAACGCCTGTAAAATCGGATGTTAGTTTCCCAATATGCACTAATGCAAGTGTCGGGAATTTTTGTAATAGTGAGTTGAATATATGAAGTATTGTTTGTTTTAGTCACTTTTTAACTGTTTCCCGTTTTTGTGTTTGAACAGTTTATGTGCACTACACGCACCTTCCTCCGCCATGTGAGCTCAAATACCAACTGACTAAATCACAAGATTTGACCTGAGCTGAGCATATGTGTGTTAGCATATTATGAATGAGTGTTTGCTTATCATATTTCCTGTGTTACGCAGAGTGTTTATTCGGTACTCAGATAGCACCTCCGGGAATTCATTGCTGCATTTCTTGTATATGTAAGAGAGTTTCAGTCATGCATACGGTTGGTATTAACAAGCAAGATGCTCTCGGTGTTAGCGCAACAGCAGACGAAAATCATATTTTGTAATCTCTTAACAGCTAGTATATATCCATTACCTTTAACAATGAGTTCTTATGAGAACCGTAATAAAATGTGCAGTTGTATACCTTTCCTGCTCTAATATTTCATAATACAATACATGTATTAAGGAACTATTTATGTTGGCGTAAGAGTGTGTTCTTGGGTTCGTGACAACCAGAATCACGTGCTTCTGTTTACATCAGAGGGAACTCTGGTTTGGAATGGACAGTAGTCATACATTACATACCTAAATAAAAATAAACTTACCTGTTTATTCTTTACTCAAACTTAGTCGCTTCCTCCGCATAAATTGGTAACCCACCCCTTACTAGCTTTGAATTCTGCATGTGAAATGCCATGCTTTTTTGCTGCTTTCCTTGCTCCCAAAATGTTACCGCAATGCCACCATTTCTTAGTTCCACAACTTAATCTAACATTTCTTGGTCAATCTCGGATATCTGCCATGTTTTGGGCCACGAAATGATCGACAGGTCGATTTGGTACTTCTCAGTTTTTCTGTCTGGTCCCTCCAGTAAGGAATTAATTTGAGTTCTACACCAAACTCTCTTCCCGCATGCATCACTCCATTTTTCTCCACAAATTTAACTGCTTGAAGTTTAAATTTCGCCATGCGGTTATTGTTCTTTCTTCCCGTTTCACACTATGTATAACCACTTAATGCTTTTAGGACAGGAAAAGACTGAACTGCTGAAATATGATAGTTACTTATGTACGTAAGGAGACTAATAATAACTACAATAACTACTACGTGAAACGTGTGTGCTCTAATAACCGCATAAAAGTCAGGTATTGGGCATATCATGTACCTGAATTCCAGGAATTCTAACAAACGAAGATTTGAAGGTCAAGGGATATCCAAAATTTTCCACAAAACTTGCAATGGAAATTACTTTTGTTTGAAAACCTTCTAATATCATAGAAGTTGGAAATTATGCGAGTAAATACAGTACTGACACAAGAGCACTGCAGTGCATAGACATAAGTGCATCGGAGCGCATGTTTCTTGAATGCTGTTGTTTGCAGTTGCCTTTGATTAAATGCAAGTGTTTTAACATTATGCTAAACTAAGGTTGCCGTATGCCATGGATTTTGCAGAGTGCCCACAATTTTATAGTAAATTAAAATATCCAAGTCGAAAAGACAAAAGTCAGCAATTTTTACTATATTTAAAGTCAACATCAACAAATTTAATACTTTTGGGGGGAAGCCAAGGGTGACGGTTTTGAGAATTTGTTGTCACATAAGAAATAGTTTGCCTCCAATCATAATAATATTTGTAATGAGCAGTATTCAGAATTGCTAAAAATTGTAGGATATTATTTCTTCATTCCTGTTCGTAACACTAATGTAGAGAGAGTTTTTCCATCATGAGTGCTCTGTGGACAAGAAAGGAGTAGGTTAAAAGTAAAATAAGTTAATGCAATTCTGCAAATACAATATGAAAAATATAAGTTGTAATGAATTTCATAAATTTATCATGGGCAGTACCAAGTTGCTTTCTTCTGTTCCAGATTCTGAGAAATAATAAAAAAAACTTAAATGTTGATCTGAATACATTAAGTTGTACTGAATACATTTAATGCATTTTTGATAATATGTGTTTACTTAAAATAAAATACAATAAAGCAATCCTTCAGAAACTCTGGATTTTATTACATCATTCTGAAAGTAGTGTCTCTTATTATTTTCATGGAAACTACAACAGATACGTAAACCACAATAACATAGTTAAATAAAGGAAGTTTTCAGCTGCATACTGTCATTTTGCCACATAGTCACCACCATTCGTTTTGCACTTTCGCCAACGGTGAACAAGAGCCTGCATGCCACGCTTGTAAAAATCTGAACCAGCCGAGGCTAGCCAGTGTCTTACAGCTGTGATAACAGCATTTGAGTTTGGAAAATGTTGAATGTATAGTGCATCTTTCATAGGCGCAAAGAGATGGAAGTCCAAAGGTGCTGAATCAGGACTGTACAGTGGATGTGGTAGGACAGTCCAGCCAAATTTGGCAATGAGTTCTATGGTTGCAAAACTGGTGTGGGGTCTGGCGTTATCATGTTGCAAGCAGAAGTTTGTCTTCTTCTCTGGCCTGAGTAGAAATTCAGCCTAGTCAGTGTTGCGTTGTAGCATTCAGAATTGACATTAGCTCCAAGTTCCAAGGTATCCAAAAGAATCACACCCTGCTTATCCCAGAAGACTGTACACATCACAGTTAGCTGTGTCTTGAACTTCTTTGTTGGAGAAGTCACATGTTGGCGCTCCATGGACTGTCATTTGGATTCTGGCTCGTATTAGTGACACCTCAGCTTATCTCCGGTGATGATGCAGTTCAGAAAATTGTCACCTTGAGCATCGTATTGGTCCAGCAGGTCCTGACAAATTTCCACTTTTTTTTTTTGTGATCTTGTGTAAGCATCTGTGGGATCCATCTTGCACACACTTTGCAATAATCAAGGTTGAGTAACATCCTGTCTAAGGCATCACAGCCAACATTTAGCTCTGCACGCAATTCCTTGGTCGTAATCCACTGATCATTACAAATGAGTTGTTTGAGACACTGTACATTATCCATGGTGGCAGCCAAGGAGGGTCACCGGTGCATGGCTTGTCATAGATCCTTTTCACCACTACTGAAATGCTGTACCCAACACCTCATATTACTTGCATCTACTTTATTGTCTCCATACACCTTTAGCAAGCGTCCGATTGTTCAGCAGTAGGGAATTCAATCACACATCTCTGTTTTGTACACATCTCAATGTCAAATGCCATTTTGGAATGCTCCCCTGCTGCTGCTATCTGTCGCAGGACTACAAAACTAACAGACACTATACCTATAAGTTGAAAGGAGAAGTAAACAAAACTTAAATGTATCACTCCGCCGAGCACATGGCAGCACCAAGTGGAGGATGATGTACCCGTGAGAGGAAATTGCTTCAGACAGAATGCAAATACAGTATATTGCGCAGCTTGGGGATCATTAGGTTTTAAACATTGTATGTCTTATTCCTATATTTTGCCTTACATCCTAAACTTATAACTCAGAATACTAAGAGTAGACAAATAAAAGCTGTACCTCAACAGTTCTGCATCTATAGTTAAAAGCACTGGATTAAACTGTTCTTAACTTCAGGCTTTAGAAATCATTATATAATCACTAATATCAGTACACCACTTTTGCTTTAATGTTTTATGAGTCAACAAGCTAAGAAAATGATTAGCATTACAAGTTAGAAAAACCACAGAAAATAAATGCTCCCCAAGTAATCCAAGCAACAATTCTGCATCACTGCCAAAGGAGGTCAATTATTGCTAAATAATGGCCATTAAAAGTGGGTACGTTTCACAGACTTTGTTAAAAGCATTTAACTCAATTGTCTTCTTTCCATTTCCGCATTTATGTTTCCCACAGTGGCAGAGGATTCTCAGCCATGATTCTCATTTTCTCAACACGTTGCAAAAGTACACTGGCGGCTTATCCGGAAACCGGAAATGAACTGCAGTGCATGCGCATAGCTTCTTAAACCCTCTACTATAACAGTTCATTTAGTTATAGGTGAATCTGAACAAACACATTTTATTTCATAAATTGAAATGTTACGATAATGAATTTTTAAAATTTCTCTGCACGAGAATAACCACAAAATGTTATGATCTGAACCAAACTGTTTTATGTAGAGGAAGAGACGACATGCTAAGCGGGAAAAGTTGTAGTTTGCCCACCAGCTAATGAGGTGCCCTCTTGTCACGTGGTTTTGTTTATAACTCCTTTAAACGTAAAGTGAAACCACTTTAGCGGGAAGGTTCAACAATTAGTACCACACCAGCATAATCTGGCTTGCACACTCAAAAGCCAACACAAAAAATGGGAAGCATTAGTTTCGAAATGACTCTCGTAATTAAATACGCATTTCTCCTACATTAGGGTTACTTATTCCTCAAAATTTTATTTCCTTAAATGGATTAAACTAACGATAAAAAATGTCCTGGTTTTAGACTACCAGATTATGGCAACCCTACGTTAAACATAATATTAGTAAACAAGATGTTAGAGTATTTTTAACATTGGTTGGTGAAGCCGGCCCTAGATATTAGCAAGAGTGTGGTTGAAGTCCTTGATGCACAAAGGATGAAATCTCCTCTTGATAAATTACTGTATAGTGCTGGTATTTTTTCTGAGAAAGAAAATACTCTTAAGATATGAATAACTAAATTGAAATTTTACAAGTTTTCTCCTCAGATAAAGTTGAGCAATAATCACAAAGAAAAATCTCGTATTTCAGAAAGTACATTTCTGAAAGTTTCATCAACCCTCATTAAGCTGTTATGCCTTTTCAAATAAATGAAGGATTTGTTAGTAATTTTTTGTGTTTTACTAGGCTTACCATATTTGTTTGTCCAAACCTAGGTCACTTCCATAATTACTTTATCATATACCTAGTTGGTAGAGAAAATATTGGATTCCACCCAAAATTTTGGTATCTAGATTTCACTCGAAATGCATGTTTTGAGACCCATGTATCCAAAAAAGTATCTGTGTGTGCACATGTATATGCAAGAGAGAGAGAAAAATTGAGTTTTTATTTAACTCTTTAACTGCTATAGTTCTTAGTGTCCCATTCTATATTAGGCATAAAAGACCAGAAATTTTGCTCAGGGATCTCTTTATAAGGTACAGTACCATCGGCCTTACTTTCCTTCCAAAGGAAGCTATAATAAGGATTTTTAAGCCTGAAAAAAATCTAACGTTCTGCCAGGTTTGAATTGGTGACCTTGGAAACCGAGGCTAGCATGGTATACCTAGACCACTGAAGATGACAAAAGTGAGAGAACAGTGTAACTCAAAAATGAAAGGTCAGTATTTAACTGCAGTATTTTCCCAGGATGTAACACAAAGATTTTTAAAAATATCTACTCTTTACAAGTAACTTTTTTATATTATTATTATTTGTTATTTTCTCCAAAATGCTCTTAACAATTTTGATTAAAATGTGTATGTTTAAGATACTTTCATGATAAATAAAATGTACATCTCAAATTTTCTAGAATAGCATGTAAAGACCTCTTCATTGTGAATGAATTTTATATAACTGGCAACTGTAGGAGCTAGACAAAATCTTTACTACACAAAAAAATGTTGCTAGCTTATATTTCTGAAATCTTCTTTGTTATTGTTTGAATTTTTAAATACTTATACTTTTATAAGTTAATAAAATTAAATGATTGAAAAGCTGAAACACTGCTACCAACTGCAACACTTTATTGTAAAGGAGTACTGAAGCCACTGACTTGGGTACATTATTACAGTATAGTATTGGCAATTCACTTTCAGCTTGTGATCTTCCGTTGCCATGTCCCAGATGATTTTGGACATGATTGTCGGAGTAAGCATTTTCATGGAATCACCAAATTGTCTACTGTGTCACCAAGAGGTGGAAATTGATAAGTACCCTATCAAAATATGTGAAGTCGTCCTGATGCACCAAGATCTAACATAAAAATATTGGGAAGCAAGGAAGAGAATTAGATGCATACTTTCAGCTTATTGATGTAGCTGATTTAGGACTCTCTACACTAAAACATGTATTGACCCATGGGGAGCTAGAAACTACACTTGGCTCAAAACTAAAAAGTAGTGATTTAGGTACCTTTTTACAGTAAACCATTCATATAAGCACCGCAGGTGGACCCCCAGTGCAAGCCTTGAATGCATTTAAGGATTTACTAGCTACCCAGAATATAGCATAGAGATGAATAGCAAGTGTCTTCCAACTTAAATTATGGTCAGTGCCAGCATGCCAAGATATTTTGACCCGAAGTAAGTGGTGAGGGTCGAGTCACACAAGGGTCTGTAAGATTGGCCTACCTTTTTTTAAAGAAAATGGAGCGAAGTTTAAATCGTGTTGAAGGGTGGTTGTCGTTAATTTGGTGAATCAAAAGGAGGTGATCTGCATAAAGGAGGAGTTGACTATTACGAAAAGGGAGATTGCCAAGTTCCTGGGTGTAGATGATAAATAGCAGTGGACTAAGGGAAGTACCCTGAGGTAGACCTGTGAACTATGTGCATATAATTGTAACAGGCGGTCACAGAAGAGATTGTACTGATTGGCACACGAAAAATCGCCCCACCTCGAGCAGATCCAAACAACAAATAATAGATATAAACTAATGCAAAAATCTGTACTGAAACAATCTTGTCTTTTACATTAGCTTCTAAAAATGACCTCCATGTGCCCCAATACACTTTTGTGCACGCTCTAACATGTTATACACTGCATAACTCTTCTGCATGAATTCTCAAAATTTCATTGCAAATGTTCTTCAAGTCTTATGTCCTTGGATTATTTGCGTACACTTTTCCCTTTAGACTGCCCCACAGATAAAGGTCACAAGTGGTTAGGTCCAGCGAATGCGGTGACTACAATCCTTTGTTGACAGTGTTTTCTTCTGTGAATGTTTCATGAATTCGGGAGACTGACCTGCGTGAAGCGCGACAGGTTGCCTCATTCTGTTGAAAGGCAACTTACAAGCGTTCATTGGACGTCAACTGTGCGTAATATTCCTAAAAGATTCGCATATACACGGCACATCACACTCCGATTTTTTATCGTGAAGAGGTTCCTCGTGAATCGTATAGGGATTGTTGCCCAGTATCTGATGTTCTGGGAGTTAAATACCCTGTCAAATGGAACCAGGCTTCATCACTCGTGAAATACAGCAGTGGACCTATCATTCCACTCTGTTGACATAGTCATGCGCAGTAATTCGCATGTTTTGCTTTGTCTTCCTTCTTCAGTTCTTGGAAACACGTCATTTTGTAAGGTTTCATCCCTATATGCTGTAAAACACTTTGACAAGACCTACCCGAAACGTTCACTTGCGACAATTTATATGTCGACCTCTTAGGATTCTGGATCATTGGTGCTCGAATATCGGCGATTACAGTAGGTGTACGAAAGGACGGTGCTCGATGCTTTCGGGCATTTGCAACTAATCCTGTAGTACGACATTTTTTCACCAAATTCTGTATACTGCTCTTTGCTGGTATGGCAATGCCAGGAAACGTGTTGGCTAAACTGTCCCGCGTTTCCTTAAATGAACCGGTAGACACGTACGCCTCCACTATTGCGATTCTTGAAGAGAATACATCTCGCTAAGATACTTACTTAACAAGTCTGAACCAATTCTTCACGGCTTTCGTACTGACAATGCAACACAAAACAGTCGCAACAATAGGTAACAATTGGCGGGCGACAATGGACAGTGTACTCGGGCCGGTTTTTTGTGCGCCAGCCCGTGTATAAACTGCATTAAACTTCTACATCGCACAGGTAAAGCCGCGCTTGCGGCTAGGTATTGTGGCGATTAACATCCCGCCCAGGTCTCTCGATTACTGGATGGAAGGGATTGGGTGCAGAAGGGCCGGTGCATCCTAAAATACTGCCGAGGAGCAACATGCTTCTTCCAATCTATTCTGTACATCCCAAACCAGAAAAATACCATTCTGAAACAAAAAAACCTGCGGTTAAACCCTAGTGAGGGTGGCCACGCAGCAAAAACACTCAAGCTGAACTTCAGCCCGGCGACAGTAGCAAGTGTGTAAGTGGAAGGGAGAGTTTCTGTAATGCAGAATGAGTAGGTGTGCAAAATGTCGAGGAAATTAGCCAGAGATCCACACTTGCAGTTCCAATTGACCTGTACCTATATCTGAGTTACTTGTAAAAGGTTGTGTGTAGAGGAAAATAACCTGCGCAAACCGTGTTGTTCCTTGGGGCACTAGCCATATTTTTCCATATAGAAAGACATCAGTTTTAACAATTTGTTCGAACAGTTTGCGGATGTAAGTTAAATTGGAATTTATTATTGGACGCTCCTTAACTGCTATGGTTTATTAGCGTCCCATGCTATATTGGATGTGAAAGACTGGAAATTTTGCTCAGAGGCCTCTATCAGCTTGAGGTTCTTTTATGTGCGTAAATCTACGACTCGGGACAATCGGTTTTACTTCCCTCCGAAGGAAGCCATGCTGAGGATGTTTACGCCCGAAAAAATCCATCGCCCTTCGCCAGGTTTGAACCCGCGAACTGGGAAACTAGAGGCTAGCATGGTACGGCTAGAGCAGGAAGGACGAGTGTTTGCGGATGGTATTAGCGAGTATTTAAGACTGAGTGTGAGGTCAATAATCCGGTTTTACCAGGTTTGAAAATGGGATAACATAAAACTAGCACCAGTCATCTTGAATGAGTCCCGTTTGTAGAATATACGGATAACCGCTATAATTACGATACTTGCTGAAGGTTGGAAAGAAAATATTTAATCATGTTATACTACAAGCGATCAGGTCCCGGAGTAGTGGATCCTTGGTGTGAATTATGCACGTAAGGAATTCCTTATAGCAAAGGGGGCCGTGAGTTCTCGTGCACCATCATATAAAAAGGCGTCCTGCGCTACAGACTTGAGGAAAAGAGGGTGGTGAGGTACAAAGTTGGGAATATGCTGCTCGAGAAGATGTTGCGTCTGTAGGTCCTTGGAGATGGAGACGGTAGGTTGTTTGGTTCTTGCAGTAAACCAATGTAATTTTCCCCACATAGCGATGAGAGAAATTGATGGCGTTAACTGATAGCAGAAGTTAATCGACCTTCTACGCTTATGACCTTTGAGGTTGATGCGAATTGTGCTTTTAGTGTGAAAAATTTTGTTCTTTACGACGACTGTCGATATTTAACGTAAAATCAGTCTGCATCTGGCAACCGCTGCCGAGGTCTCCGCTGTCCTGCATAGAGGCTTTGCTGTGGGTGGGTAGAAGAAAAACGATTTAATACAACTTCCACAATAGAGGGTACTTGGTCATTGGGGTTAACAGTAGCATATATTTAAAGTGAGAGTTAATAGTTCCGCTGTCAGTATGCGAATAAAGGTTTGCCAATTAGGTACAGGGTCTTGTTATAAAATCTGGCCGCTTTCACGGAGTAGGACGCGTCTGGGTAGCACGGCATGCCACAGCCGGCTGTGCCAGCATTCTGTCTTCACTTCTTAAATCTGTATTCTTGTAAACATATACATAAAATATAACAAAATTAACTGTTGTCTCATAGTAAATGCTGGAAATGTAATGTTCTTCCGCAGCCAAATAAGCATTGTGTTGAGTAAACACATTTAGATTGACACGATTTAGCTTGGCCACTGTAATGTTTCTTCTGTTAGCACTATAAGTCTCCGCATGTGTTTCTTGTTTTGCACTGAACCAGTAGTCTCAAATTTATCAACAAGATCGTGAATTGGAGTTCTGGAAGGAGGCAAGTGTGCAGGAAACGGATGAATAATTCACGAACGCGACGATCCGATTCTACTTAAAATAACATTTACATACCAATATACGTTGTTCTAAAGATAACGACCTTCCCAGCCTAGCAAATTAAAAACGATTAATGTTGCTAATAACTGCGTAGTAACTCAAGGACACAAAGCCTGTCGTGAGTGCTGAGTGTGGGGAAGCCAGACGGCATTGGCTCTGACACACAACACTGTGCGAGTGATCAGGTTTTTCTATACAGAAGACCCAGGGTCTTAGGATGAGGAATAGAGGGTCGTTGGTCGCGAGAAAGAGGAGATTTGCCGAATGTGATAAATATGGGGTAGTGGACACGACCATAGATCCATGCGTATTTCCCAGGTCCCCCCCAAAGGGATGAAGTGACGAAGCATAAATTGCTGGAGGTAGATTGTTGTGTAGGTGGACCAAAGGGTTTGGGGGAATCGTCATTTAAGAGGAGGAAATTGTGGTTAAGGAAATGTTATGTTGGAAGGAACGGATATGGTGAGTAGTGAGGTCAATATTAAAGGCGTTACAGATGATGGTGTAGTGCCGGACACCAACTGGATATGGTTATCCCAAAAGGTACTATAAAGGGCCAGTAGTTGTAGCCTCGGAAACTGGACTAGGAGAGCCTGAAACTGCTCATATAGCTATTAATGGATTTAAAGGAGACAACTGTTATTGGATAAGTACAATGACTCCACAGTGCCTGAATGTAATCGATCTTGTTGAAAAACCGAGAATAGAGCCCACCTAAATTTCTGTTGAGGTGTCAACCATGTTTCATGGATCGCTATAATGTCAATCTTGTGCCTCGCTAAAAGTTGTTTTAAATCTGAAAGCTTAGGCATGATGGAACGTGCATTCCACTGGACTATAGTGTACGGTGCCGTACTGCAAATGTGAACAGTTTAATTCGGCTTGAATAGAGGAAATGAACTTGCTAAGTGTTGAGCTGGGAACAGGATTAGGTTTACGAAAGTTTACTCATTTCATCTAAATAGTAAAAGAAGAGGAGGCTATCCACCTTCTGAATGGTGAAAGGAGTGTGTGAGGGGAGTTGTCCCCGACGACGACGACGACCTCCTCTTCGGTCGCATTCCGCTCTAGGGGAGAGGGGAATATATGGTAACCAAGGGATGTTTCACTCTGATTCTAAGGAATCTGGAAGTTAGGTTTGCTTGAACTGGATTTTATTTGTTTACCTCTGCCCTGCGAAGATACCGGCTTGTCCTCTAAGGGTTTATGTTTGTACGTACGCTGAGGTCGGCTCTGAGACAATGGGGTATATCCAACAACACCTTGTCCTCCCTGCGTGGAACAGGTTGAGCCCAATAGTTTCCAGAGTATGTTGAACTTTACTGGCATATGACTGATACCCCCTAAGCAGTTGAAGTGTCTTATGTCGCATTTCCAAAGTGGAAATTTTGTCCCTAATGGAATGCTCTCAAAGGCACCGGGCAATGGCGATCAAGGTTTGTACAGACCTTGATGGCGATCATCTCCAAATACGCACCTGTTATATGTATTGAGAAGGTTAGTTATATTGTATCTGTTATGTTGACGCCCTGTTTTATATTCGTAGATGTTCAAACTTTATACTTTGGTGTTCTGTGGTTCAAACTTCGCACGTCGACCTTATAGAATGGAGGTAGTGTTGTCATTTACTGCTACATAAATACATATCATTTCGTCACCAACTGACACACCGATCATAATATTAATTATATATTATTATCACTTATTATTTAATTGCATTTATATTAGATTAGTTATAGCTACATTAATTAAGCTAAGTATATGAACATTTAATTATTATTAGGTTAGGTCAGATTATCATTAGGTCTTACCTTTGCATTTAACTAGAAACTTGAATTGTTTTTCTAATTTTTGGTGTAAGTGTTGCCTGTTTGTGTGGGGTTTTAGTTTTAGAGGAAGGAGAGCTGCGTAGAAGAAAATCAAGAATGTGATTGTTTAGTTTAGGTAAGTTCGGCGAAATTATATTAAAACATAACTATAAGTTGTAGTTCACACTATTACAGTACAGTAATTTGCAACGTTTAATAACACACACACCCATATAATACAAATTAAGTCTACAGCACGGTTCAGTGCCTAATTTAACACTTAAAGTGCATTTAGGTTATAGGTTAAATCCGCGATTACGGCAGAGAAGGAAGAAGATTACCGAAATAGTGCATCTTTTATAAATAAGTTGTCTGGTGATTTTATATATAGTGACTTAAGTTGGAAGTCGCCCTCACGATACTACTTATTCCTCAGGATCGAACCGAGATAATATGTTGGATCTAATCCACTCATGAGTAATTAAAGTAAAACTGTTCGAATCCAACGATTATTAAATGTAAATAATTTACAATTGTTTACTTTGCCCTCTTTAGAACCCCTTCCTTTGAGAGAAGTAATTAATATCAGTGGCAGCTTGTGAGTATACATTCTGGATGTTCACAAAATCTTGGATTCAGGTAGCCTTGAAAATGTGAAATACCATCTGCTGCATAATACTAATGATTATGAACAAATACAACCGCAGCCGCTTCCAACTTCAACGATGACGACCATTATTATTATTATTATTATTATTATTATTATTATTATCTGTATGAATGGTGAGGACCAGTGAACGTCTTCAAGTATGCACTACCCGTATGTAGTTCACCCATAAGGTATTACGTCATGCCAGTTGCGCAAAAGCTCCTAAAATCGTGCATAAGTCAAGTTATGTTCGTGACTGTGTTGCCATATCTCGTCGAGTTTAAAGAGAAGCGCGGTAGATTTAAAGGCCCTAGATTTTAAAATGCCGATCTATATTACGTGCAATAGCATTCAAAGAAAATATAACTAATAAATCCGCAAGATATAAAAAATTAGTGTGTTCACGTGCTCTTGCACAGCAGTTGCTACTGATTAATATGCAAAATATCTCTTTATAAGTCGTACCTAGTTGTATATCAATTTGCATGACAGCCAGTTTTTGGCAATTCTTGCATAACTTGATTACATACATGCACCTGTAAATACTTTAAATGGCCATTTTTGGCTTCGTGATAACTTAGTCTCAATTATATATCCGAAATTGCCAGAAAAAATATCAGTTACAGTTTTGTTATATACAGCAGAACCAACAACCCCGCTCGCGCTTTTGCGGTAACAGCGAAGTTTCTTTTCTTCCTCTCACTCTCCGTTCCTCTCCCCTCTCATTTCCCACTCTCTCCTCTTCTCTCACTTCCCACTCTCTTCCTCTACCTCACCCATTCCCTTCCTTCCACTCCTACCCTTTTCAATTTCTCACACGTTATAACTCTCCCTCCCTCTTGCCTTCTCTCAATTCTTCTCCCTTCGCCCTCTTTGTACCTTGTTATGCGACGTGCACCAATGTGATGTTCTAAAAATTGGAATTTAATTTAATTTTCTGACTGATAATAAAATTTTAAAAATATAAGTAAAAGTTTTGATAGTACATAAACGTCTTGTTCCTCTTCCTTATATTCGATATGCGAACAGAATTACTGTTTTCTGTGATTATTGATTTTTATACGAATTGTAAGGAAAATTGGTTTAACTTCTTAATATTCATTTATCGAAGTTTTACAGATAACAAAAACTTGCCAGAAATATTATGCTTATGAACTTTTAGTGTTTAACATTTTTTTCAAAAAATTCAAAAGCGAGATATTTACTGTCCATTCCAAACCAGAGTTCCCTCTGATGTAAATAGAAGCACGTGCTTCGCTTGTCACGAACCCAAGAACACTCTCTTACGCCAACGTAAATAGTTCCTTAATACATGTATTATGAAATATTTGAGCAGGAAATGTATGGAACTGCACATTTTATTGCGGTTATCCTAAGAACTCATCCTTAAAGTTAATGGATATATACTAGCTGTTAAGAGATTACAAAATATGATTTTTGTCTGCTATTGCGCTAACGCCGAAAGCATCTTGCTTGTTAATACATGATTGTCACTCTCTTACATATACGAGAAATGCAGCAATGAATTCCCAGAGGTGCTATCGGAGTAACGAATAAACACTTTGCATAACACAGGAAATATGATAAGCGAACAGTCATTCATAATACGCTAGCACACGTATGCTCAGCCCAGGTCAAATCTTGTGATTTAGTCAGTTGGTATTTGAGCTCACATGGCAGAGGATGGTGCGTGTATTGCGAATAAACTGTTCAAACACAAAAACGGGAAACAGTTAAAAAGTGGCTAAAACAAACAATACTTCATATATTCAACTCACTATTAGACAAATACCCGACACTTGCATTAGTGCATATTACGAAACTAATATCGGATTTTAGAGGCGTTTCAGTGAGAAGTGTAACCAAAGCGAGCAAGGAATATAAACAGACATAACAAACATAGAAGAGGATAAAATGTGGGAACTTGTTTTAACTCCGACAGTGCTGTGATAAGCTTGTCATTATTTTGGAGAGTAGTTCTGATTCCGATATGGCAGCTGAGTCATGTTCGGAGGATCCGGATTTGGGTGTTGCACTTTTGCCCGAGGATTGTGATTAACGTAAGTAAAATGCTCATTGCCGCATACTTATAAAATCGATTGTTACCTCAGGTTGCATTTTGAACTGATTCTCACGCAGGGCGCGTTTTTTTTTATAGATTTAAACAGTGTTCAACAAGCACGTGAGAGGGGAACAAGCAGCCATTAGGGCGGGGATTGCGAATTACTTTCGCGCGGATAATACAAAGAGTTTGTTTTCAGTGAAAGGCACTCTGGTTTGGAATGGACAGTGGATTTATACTTTCTCTACTCATACTGTGGTATAATATATTACCAGGAAGTGGAGGAGACGCTTCTATGTTTTGTGCTTACCATTCCTAGGAAGAACGGATTAGGTGAAGGAATCGCAGGAAGCTATAGGTCGTAGGACAGGCAGGCCGACAGAGATGCTCAGAAAAGACTGCCATCTGGCAGAGCCGAGAGGAACTTTCCAACAAGCAAGCATATTTGTCATCTATCCAAGGTTGTGCAGCCCCTAAGCCTGAAACATGAAAGGGGAAGCAAAATGAGGGAAAAGAAGAGGAACAACCCCATCATTCACTTTGCCAAGCAGGAAAGACCACGAACATGCCATAGTCAGAGTGACCGGCGCCAGGAATCGAACCCATAGCTTGCCGAATGTGACCCTTGCACGTTACCGCGGAAGCATCTCGTTCGGTATACCTATGGTAGGTAGAGGAAGTATTGCATTCCATCCAAACTATCAATATCAAGATTTCACCTGAAAACACGTTTTGAGGTCCCCTGATCCCAAAAAATAGAAAAAAGGTCCGTGATGTGTTTGTGTGAAGAGCATAGCTCGAAAAACGAAAGATCGGATAAAAACCAGACTTTTAGTTTATAGAACGAAGGGGACACCTGACACACCTACATAATTCTATTGCGGCTAACTCCCCAGGAGGAAGGGATGAAGTGAAAGAACCATAGGAGGCTACCGGTCGCAGACAGACAGGCCACAGAGAGTGTGAAGGTCCCTAAGAGCTCCAGGTTCGAAAACCCGTCCCACTGCTGGAGCTGTCTAAGGAGGGCGATGAATGATCCGTCGACCAAGCAACCCTCTGGGGAGTACTGTTTCCTATGAGCAAGCATCCGCACCATGTGTCCGGCACCGCCATACGCCACGAAACCTAAAAGCGCACTTGAAAAATGAGAAAGAGAAATGATGGAAAGAAAATCGTGGTTTCTCTATCCCCGCATTCGCCTACCGATCAGGAAAAACCACGAAAAACTCAAGGTCAGAGTCAATGGGAATCGAATCTGCAACCTTTGGAATGTGGGTCTCCACGTTGCCGCGGAGCCCTTTTTCTCGGTAAATACCGACTTAGTATACGTCCGGCATCTTCCATGTGACATGAAGATTTCCGCGAAATTCGTCCCACCCCAAGTTACCCTTTAAATGAAAAAACTTTAATTTTCGCAATTTTCTTAAAATGTACCATTATCCATGTTGCTATGAATTATTCATCCAAGATAAAAGTGATTTTAAAATGTGGCTTACCTACAGTTTTATTTTAATTATGCACCTTGGATTTGAATTACGGATTGTGTCAATTCGATTCCGGTGAGAAGCTTATAGGAGCTAGTAGTGCTTTAAATATCTGCTAGTGCGCATTTAGTTAGACGTATTTTCGTTAGATAAAACTACTAAGAATTATTCATTTGGTTTGTCTCTAGATTGCTGTTAGCGTGATATATGATCGAAGAGATAGACATCTTTTCTTGTATTGGTCTGAGTCAAGATCGTCTGCACTGTGCAGTCCTACGTCGTGGACCTCTGCTTGGCGGGTGCGGATTTTAAGTCCCGGTTATAAGACCGTACCCACTCAGTATCGTGAGGAGCTGCGATAGGCAGCCAACTTTCCGGCTGGGGGACGCGTGATGCAGGCTATATCACCTCTCCGTATCGGGCGGATGATCGCCCACCTCTGCTGTGTTTAAGTGGACGTGAGACCGCGCTAAGGTTGACAAGCACACACACCGAGCGCTGCAGTGTTACAGGATTCATTTAAGACCGTTTGCAATAGAGCCCATTATGACCAACGGCCAGTCGACCTTATAAGCTTACGCCCAGTTCACAATGGAGCGATACTGGCTACGCGACAAGACGATTGACCAATAGGGATTCAGCATGAAAGTGACAGTGCGACAAAAGTTGGTGTCAGCTTTTACCGCACGACATGGCGGCACCCGCAGAATAGGCTATCTGTTTTGTTACGAAGATAACTTTCAGGTAACACATTCTTTTTCCGAAGAAATGCCTAAGTACCTCGAATTGTATGAATTGAGTTCACGAAAAGGCGTTTACTTTAGTCCGAGCTTAGCATGGTTATGTCAAATTGTGTCGCCTCATTGTGACCACTAGCTTTTGAGGAGCAATATCATGCCGCATATTGCTCATGTCGCATCGCCAGTGTCGCTCTATTGTGAATTGAGTATTTGAAACCAACTAAAGTACCGGCGTGTTACAACAGACTAGATGGCGAAATAAACAGGTACTTGATAGAGGCAAATATAGAGAAGGCAAAGACAGAGGAAACTTAATGTGTAAACCAAGTAAGTTGGAATAAAATATATTGATACTGTGCACAAAATTGGAACAAGGTGAGCAAACACTGTGATCACGTACTAGACTTTCCACAGTATAAGAGTAGTGATTCTTATCGCTGGGATAGTTATAGCCTTTCGGCGAAAAATATTTTATTCCGTCTTGGGGGAATTCCAGTGGTTTTTAATAGAAAATGCTATAGTCATATTTTTTTCTTTTCTTCCATCTATGTAGTTATAGTACTGAACATACACAAAGATGACCATGATGATTTTTCTTTGGCACAGCCCATAAGTGGATCACCTACTGTTAATTTATTGGATGGTTGGCATCCTCTTGTAGATACTCTCTGGTTTACATAGAGAACTCTTGTGTTCTATACTCCTGAAGTCGCTATGACAAAAGCTAGTTGGGAAACAAATAAATCCCGCACAGTTCCTTAGAAAGAACGAGTTAAGCGAGTTCATACGTCATCAAGGGTGACACAGTGTTTATCGAGAAGAAGTGTAAGTTTAGTTACCGAAATTATTGTACAGTACGAATTCTATACGTAGTGGCATTAAATTTACATCATGCGATGGTATCAGGGCGGAATAGCAGAAGCTGTGGCTACTGCGAAGACAAGAAATGCACTTTTTGTGGTATTTGTTGAAGGTAAGTTGACATTGGAATATTCAGTTTGACTTTTATGATACACTCTAGGCATGCAGATTATGGGATAGTAAACTTAAAAGAGATTGTACGCCAGTTTTACTCCGTTTCTGCGTAGATTCTTCAGTAATGATGGGCAATGTGCGCACGTACATAAAGAGGCAAAGTCCCACAATCCAGGATCTTTCTTTATACACCATTGGTATTTAAAAACAAACTTTTGTAAAACTCCAAAACATACATGTTCTCCACTGTTGCAATTGAAGTTGAACCACATATGCTACACTACGTTTTTCCTTACCAATGAATTCAGGTTAACAACAAAACACATTTGCATACTTTTGCTTATTGGGTCCAACAGAGAGCAACGCTCTGCGACATTGTACCCCTCATGCAATTATGAAATATACAGCACAGCCAATAACATACCAATCTCCAAGAAAAACATTTTTTCTTCTATAAGAATAGGGACAATTGAGATCATTAACATTTGTATACTATATTTTCCCCATCTAAGAGAAGATGAAAATTGTGGATTTATGAAAGTAAACCACCATTTCGAGAGTAAGCTTTCCAATGTATTGTGCAGTAGGACAACAAGGAATAGGTGTAAATCAGCATTGTATGCAATCTGTCCTTGTGTATTGAATATTTACCTGTTGCATGACATTAAAAATCCTTCTATAGGTATGGGGAGTTTGTACATAAGAATCATTTCAAGTCTTTCTTGAATATTTTAGCTGATAAGGATTGTATAATAGTTTTAAGTGACATGGAAGGCTATACATTTTTATTACAGAATAGTAATATCCTTTTTTGAATAGTTTTAAGCTATTTGCTGGTTTATTGTTTGTTCATTTGGTCCTACTGTGAGCAATGCTCAGGGACATTCAACATGTCATACAACTATGAAATATGCAGCATAACTAATAAACATACCCAGCACCAAGAACTTGTTTATCTAATAACATATCCAACATCAAGAACATTTCTTCCACTCCTTCTCTCCTCTCTCTCCACACCATGCATTATTTAAGAAATGAAAATTTGCAAACCATCACCATTCCAAGAGTAAACATCTCAACATACATTACAGTAGGACAATATCCGACAATCTGCTCTTAGTTCTCTTCCTTGGTGATGAAAATGTGTTATATGTCCAACAGACGAATATTTAATGCTGCTAAAGCCTGTAAGATACTCAGCCTCAGGGCGTAGCCGAGAGATTGAGGGCCCTCAGCCTCAAAGTGTAGCCGAGGGATATTTTTTAGAAGGAAAGCCGTTTAGCAAAGAGAACTAAGAGCAGATTTGCCGACAATAACAAATAAGTGTAAGTCACTATCATATTCCATCTGCCCTATGTACTGAATATTTATATGTTGCACGACATATTTAAAAATTCCTGCATAGTATATGGGGAGTGAATATATAAGAAAGACTTTAGCTCTTTTTTAAAGATGTTATGTTGATTAGGCTTGCCTAATAGTTATAAGTAGCATGGAAGGTTATTATAAATTGTCATTGCAGAATAGTAACATCCTTTTTTGAACAGTTTTAAGCTATTTGCTGGTCTATGCAAATCACCTGCATGCCTTGTATTGTTGTCATGCACAGTAAGGTTCATTGTGAAGTTATCATAATTATCTGTAAGGTAGCTCAAGAGAGAATATAAGGGGCATTCAAATGAAACCTGGTCAGTGCGTCTAACTTTGCATTACGCACCACATAACTGTGTATATGGTGGCAGCATCTATTGGTAGAGCGACTGCAGCGTGCGCAACGTTTGATGTTGCATAGCGACAGTGTGGTTTCATGCCGAAGAGAGGGTGGTCACACAAGTTATCGTCCACTACTAAACATGAAGGTGAATAAGCAGGAACAATGAGGAGTGACTCAATTTTTAACGGCGAAGGGAGTTGGAGGCATGAAATGTATCAGCGGATGAAGGCTGTGTACGGTGAGTACAGTCTGTGTCGTTCAAGTGTAGTGAAATGGCGCAAAAGATTCCTTGAGGGTGTGAGTTACTGGAAGACGATGCTCGTCCTGGACAGGCTCATTGTGTCATCACATCTGAAATGATTGCAGAAGTGAATGCTTTAGTCTTGGGCAACCGCAGAATCACCGTGGACGAGATCCATCGGTTACTGGGTATTAGCGTGGGCGCCATTCACACCATAATGTATCAGCACTTGAAATTTTGAAAAGTTTATGCGCAGTGGGTTCCCCACCAACTGACCGCCAAGCAGCACAATACTTGAATGGCGCTGTCTTTGAGTCATCTGTTATCATGAGGAGGAATACAGCTTTCTGTCGCATATTGTTACTGGTGACGAAACATGGTGTCACCATTTTGGATCGGAAAGCAAGCGTCAGAGCAAGCAGTAGAAACATTTGACTTCACCACCTCCAAAGAAATCAAAGGCCGTGCACACCAGTTCTGGTAAGGTCATGATGTCCTTTTTTGACCACAAGGGCCCACTGCTTGTCGAGTTCCTGGAACGGGGAACCACCATCAATGCCCAGTGTTATCAAGCTACTTTACAGAACCTTAGACAAGCTATCAAATCGGAACGCCCGGGCATGTTGTCCAATGGCATTATTCTCCTGCATGATAATGCCCACCCACACACTGCCAATGCGGTGAAGATGACATTGCAGCAGTTTCGATGGGAAACACTGGAACATCCACCAGGCCTGGATCCAACAGCAGCCTACTAGCTTCTTCAAAGATGGAATCGACCGGCTAGTGTCACAATGGGATAAATATGCCAACAGTTTTGGCGACTATTTTTGACTTAATAAAATCGTTACCGTTAGTTTACACAAGTGACCGGGTTTCATTTGAATGACCCTCATATAAGAATTTTTTGGGTTTTGAACAAGGGTGTACATGAATGGCAGGACCCAACACCACAGATAATACGCATGGCCTTTTTTTGTAGTAAAAATACTTGCTTGCTGTGTGCCGAATTACCCCAGAACATTATTCCATATCGCAACAGGGAGTAAAAGTAGGCAAGTGCATATCGCTTTCATGTGGACATGCACAGTAAGGTTTGTTGTGAAGTTGTTGTAAATAGCTATAAGGTAGCTCTAGAGAGAATGCTGTATTCACCAGTAATAGTAAGAATTTGTAGGGTTTTAAATAAGGGCTTACAGGATTGATAGGGCCAACACCACAGAAAATTCATATGACCCTTTTTTGTTATACAAACACTTGCTTACTGTGTGCTGAAATTACCCCAGAAGATTATTCCATATCACAATAGGGAGTGAAAGTAGGCAAAGTTACACTGTTCTTAAGGCACTGTGTTTAAGAAGATTTTTCAGTTTCTTAAGGTAAAGCAAGCTGAGCTATGTTTTGGTAACATGATTTTTATCCGTTTTCTCCAATTGAGGCCTTCCCTGTTTGATATGGTTGTTAATTCACTTACATATGCTTAGTTCTTAATTGAATAAGGTTTGTTTTATCATAAGTTTAATCAAAGTTTATTAGCTTCAAACCAAGCATTGAGATGTTCAAATTCTTTATTAGCTGCATTTCTTAATTACTAATGCAACTTTTTAGATTAAAATACATTAGTGTCATCCACAAACACAAAGAGCACAGATATTGACTCTTTGGTAAGATTATATGGCAAGTCATTTATAAATATTTAAAGTAACAAAGGGTCATGTATTGAACTTTGGGGAACACTTTTAGTAATAGCTCCCTGGTTCAGAGTCAGAAGGTAACCATTGATTCTGGTATTCTGGATTCTGTTTGTTAAATACGATCTGAACTATTTATAGAGATCTCATTGAAGCCATAAAGTTTTAACTTTTGTGGCAACAGGTTGTGATCTTGCTTTCAAATCCCGTAGCTAGGTTATAAAATATTGGTAGTTCCTTTCTCTCTACTTACTTTCATTAAATTTGTAATAGTTACCCTGAATCTTGCTGTCGTGGTTTGATATCTGAGTTTCGTAAATTTGCAGAGAAGTAATTTTTACATATATTTAATTTAAAGCTGATTTCAGATGCTTGGTTGTATAGGAGATTAGAGGGCGAGTTAAATATAAACCAGACTTTTTTATATACATTCATTGGCCATGAAAAAATACAAATAAAACTTCTTAACTTTCCTCAACATAAGTTTCCTACACACTTAAAACTTTTAGATCCCTTCTTCAGAGAGACTTTGAGGGTTGAGTCGCCAATAGTTGCACACACAATCTTCGACATCTTACTTCTCAAATTGTTCCCCTCCCAGTGCTTCTTTCAAGGGTGCAAACTGAGGCAGTATTTTTAACACTTGAATAATTTTAATTAAATTATATAATATGTAAATTCAATAACAGGTGCATAGCAGGAAGGTTATAGCTAAAGAAAAGGCGGCAATTACATTAGTATGTGCAAATACAAATTAGAAATGCTGACTAAATGGATAGAAAGAATGTATGAGACATTGGTAGAAGCAAGAATGCTATATGTAGTTGAAATTTGTGGGAGATCTGAACTAAGCATAAAAATCTGATGTGTTACACTCACATGACTTTCTCTACTCTTGTACAAACTATTTTTACAAACGCTCATTCTCCATATGCTTCATGTTAATCGAGCTATCGAGATGTCGATCTTATTGCTAATTTTCTTGTAGATGCAAGGGGAATATGGTAGGTTTTAAGCGCTGGTTGCTATGTGATGCATTCCATTCTCTTTGCATGTCCAGAACATAAAAAAAATGAATAAGGAATTTGAGAAAATGTATAAGTATTGGAAAATGAAGGGAATAACAAGCAATATCTCGAAAATGGTTCACTAAACAAAAAAAATTGATATGACATAAATTGTGTATTTTAACGTGATCTACATTTTTTGTGTAGTAAAATTTTGTCTATCTCTTATGGTTTACCAGTTATGCAAAAGTCGTTCACAATGAAGAATACTTTTGGAGAGATTCCCAGGAAATTCAAGATATACATTTTATTTGTCATAAAAATATCTTAAACATATGATATTTTAATCAAAATCGTTAGAGCCATTTTTGAGAAAATTAAAATTTTCGAAAAATGTTCCATGTAAAGGGTACTCTGGGGTGGGGGGATTTTCTTGAAAACCGTGTCGCATCCTTGGAAGATACTGAACCTAAATACCAAGTTTGGTGTTTATCCGACTGTTCATTTCTGAGTTATGTTGTTCACAGACACACACAGACACACACACGGACAAGTTTCCAAAAATGCTTTTTTTGAATTCAGGGGGTCTCAAAACATGTATTTCCGGTGAAATCTCGGTATCAAATTTTTGGGTGGAATACAATACTTCCCCTACTTACTATACGTAGAGAAAGTAAAAATAGACCAGAGCTATAGGATGTTCTGTAAAGAGTTATTGGGGTTACCAAGATGAGCACTAGAGGAAGTAGCATTTGTGATATTGGAAGGGATATTGAAATTTTGGTTTAAATGCCTGGAAAAAGATGAAGGGGAATTTTAAAGATATGTATGGAACAACAAAAGAGTACGAAAAATAAAAATAGCTGGTGGACAGGGGAAGAAAAAATTATGAAGGTAGAAATGGGAGATATTTGGAGAGCAGGGGAAAGAAATAGCAATGGCTTCTGATAATAGTAAGAAACAGAGTGGAGGACATAGAAAGACAAGAGATTTGGGGAAGTTGGAGAATAAAAAATCACAAGGGTTCTATAGTTTAGTAAAATAGAAATGGTATAGAGAAGGGTATGTAGATTATTTTAACAGAGCTGAAAAAGACGCGTTTGCATGATTGAGAACAGGATCAATGTACTCGAGAGAGCTAAGAGGCAGAAAAAGTGGAATTTGTGAACTATGCGGAGGTAGTGAAAGCACAGAGCATTATATGACACAGTGCAAAGAATTAGCAGAATGGAGACAAGAAGCATGGGAGGAAAAATGGGAAAAAAATGGATGGAAAAATAGTAGCAATTAAAATGTTTACAAGAAAAGAAGAAAGGAAAAATAAGAATAGGGGGGAGTTCTTAAAGAAAGTAAAGGAGAAATGGATTAGAAAAGTAAGAGAGATAAGAAAGGTAGAAGGGCAAACGGAGGAGGGAGAGGATGGATCATAGGTGATTAAGGGTAGCAAGGGCTGCTCAGCTGAGCCATAAGGCCAGGGTGCCAGGTAAATGAGCAGCATAGGTTGAGGCAGTATTTTATATCACAACATGTGAATGCCAGAGTGATTGTAGTGTAAATTAACATTATTGTATAACAATGATTTGAGATGTTTGTTAATTATAAGCATTGTTAGGAAATAAGTTTACACGGCCTCACTGAAACTGACAATAGGAGCGGGTAACAATGAGCGAGGGGGTGAGTTGTTTATCAATTATAAGAGACAAACAAATGACGTCAGAGTAGCGTGCTTTTCTTTAGAAATGGAGGGAATATCTTCCCTAGAGCATATGTGTTCGTAATTTTGATTGGATATAAAAATAGATGCTAATGTTGGCGCTCTTTATTAACCAATAGCAGCTCGATTATAATCTTTAGGCATATCGGGGTGAGGGAGTATAAATTCCGAGCCAGAGACAAGTATCACACAGTTCAACAGAATCATCCACGAGTTACAGGTCGCGCAGTCCAACAGAATCATTCACGGGTTACACGTCACGCAATTCTACAGAATCTCTTGTGTTGTAAAGCAAGTTATAAAATGTGAAATACGTGAATTAATAATGTGCGGCAAATAAGTGATTATAGTTACATTTGAAAATATAACAGTTTCAGTCAGGCGTGTATCAAAAGTAAATCTGTGAAATTAATGAAGTGTGACGGCAATAAAAGTGTAAAAACAAATTCTTTTATCAGTTATCTTTTAGTAATAACTCTTTTCCGTTTACACACCCTGTTTAAGAGATTTGCTCGACTGGGTAATAATAGCTAGCCGGAGAACAAAGAACTCAAAATTAAAAATAGTAATAAAACAATAACAGGCACTCAGCAAATAAGATAACACGAAAGATACTGCAACAAGCATTATATGACACAATGCAAAGAATTAGCAGAATGGAGACAAAAAGTATGGGAGGAAAAATGGGAAAAAAATGGATGGAAAAGTAGTAGCAATTAAAATGTTAACAAGAAAAGAAGAAAGGAAAAATAAGAATATAGGAGAGTTCTTAAAGAAAGTAAAGGAGAAATGGATTAGAAAAGTAAGAGTGATAGAAAGGCAGAAGGGCAAACGGAGGAGGGAGGATGGATCATAGGTGATTAAGGGTAGCAAGGGCTGCTCAGCTGAGTCATAAGGCCAGGGTGCCAGGTAAATGAGCAGTATAGGTAGAACATAACTGACAAGAACATTTGTACTTAGCTTAAGTTAGTTTACAAGTGGAATATTGTAAAAAAGGATTGTGTATAAAAAATGTACAGATAAAGTTTATTCATTTTAAAGTTTTTATTGGGCTATTGGGAACCAAAATGATTTATGCTGTTAGCTTCCTGTTCTAGTTTCCATTTTGGTTACCATTCTTCGGTTATTGTGAACCAGCCTTTACACCAGTCATTTACATTTTTTAAGCCTTCAGAGATTTTTTTTCTAATTTTTGTTTCACATTTAACAGAATTCTTTTTCATTTAATTGCAACATGATTGTAGCACACAGTTTTAACAGAAGACTACAGTGAGAACAGCAAGTGTGCCCACAAGCAGACTGACCATTTGTATGACATACTGGAGCAAACATACCTGTGGTTCATAGTCACTTCCCTTGTTCTTTCACATAGGGCCATTCCTTTTCCCTCAACAGAGAACCATTAACATTGGATGTACAGTAGGGACAATAGTTCTGTGCCAGTGACCTACTTTCCTAGCGCACTTGAAGTTGATAAGTTACGTATTTATGTTACGTAAACCTGAAGAAGTTATGTTGTGCTGCTTTTGTTTTGTTTGGTTATGTAATTTTAACTGCCCCACGTATGGGAGCCAACTTGAAGTAGTTGTGTTCTTCAACTGTTGAAGTTTATTGTTGTTGAAGTTTTACTGTTGTTGTTGTTGTTAGTCACACGCTTGGGAAGCCAACTTGAAGTTTTTTTTCACGTAATGTTTAAACTTGAAGAATGTTTGCTTCATTTAATATTTATTTACGTAAGTATTTTAGTTGCTTTAAGGAGTTTGCAACACGCTTTGGGCATCGGTTTGAAGTTGTTGATTACATAATAGTTACTGTTGTTATGCAATATGCTGCTACATACAAGAAGCTGATTTCAAGATGTGTTTTTGTTGTTACACTCCAAGGTTTACACTATAATATTTAACTTTGTTATTAACACTGCTTCTATATATTATTTATGTTTGAATTTGCCTCGGCTGCGTCAGTCTTACTTTAGAAACATGTTTCTCTTATTCAGGGTGCCGTATAACAAGAATGTAGACATCACAGAGTTTAACTTTTTTTTAAATTCTCTTCTTTTATTAATTTTTATAAATCACTACACTTTTTAAGAACTGTGAGAATCTTTAATACTTTCACTTAGTGCGTATACATATTTTACGATTCACACGTAATATCTCTGTAGAGAACACATCTCCCATCTGTTCACTACCAAGGTTCGGCAGCAACTGAGTAACTTTCAACTGTAAAAACCCGTAAGCTTCGGTATTTCAAGTCTCTGATTGGCTAATTCTAGTCCAATAGAATATCTGCATCTTACTTAAAACTTTTCTTTGCTGTTGATTGGCTAATTTAAAACTGTCACAGAAATTACGTTATTGTTGATCTAATATTCAAACTTTTAAACTTATTGCTCTCACAGCTCTTGCATTTAAAGTAAATAATGTATTCACATAACATTAATAAAACATGTTTGCAATAAAAATAAGCATATGCAATGACACTTACTTACATTTTAAATAATTATTACATACATATTGTTTCAAGGTGGGCTGTTATTGAATTTACTTATTATAAAATACAATTGAAATCATTCAGGTATTAAAATACTGCCTCACACCGAAGAGAGTCTATGCCTTATGTCAGGCAGCTGTCCGTCTGCTGGAAGACGTGTGACTTTGCTAACACAGCATAAACACACATCACCACACCAATGGATGACTGGTTTATTGTTATTATGTTCAGGTTGCTCTATCATTCTTTTATGTTTACACATTATACATAAATCTTGTCACGCGAATGCATTGCCTTAAACTAGCAGGGACTTTATTAGTGTGATAAACACTCCACACCAGAAATATCACCATTGTCGTTTTCTTCTGCAGGATTTTCCCTTTCATTTACTTCAGGTATTTCCCGTTCATTGTCTTCACTCCTCTTCTCCTTCGCTGTCACTATATTCTCCGCCTTGGATTACAAAACTTTCCTTGACATTTTCAAACAGGCCTTCTTCAGTATATTTGTCTTCCTACTTAAAACTCGTTGACGGGCATTTTCCCACTTTTCCACGCTAACGTTCTGAATGTGTTAGCTAAGATTCATAAATAACATCATCTAATTTGAAAGTTGTGTAGCTTTATCAAGCTCCCCATTGCTTTATATCAGCCCAGATGAGTTCTGCTGAGCTAAAACCTGATTAGAGCGGTAATTTGAGAACACTGCGTGCATGGCCTTCCCTTACTTAGGTTGTAAAACTGCAAATTTAACATTCTTTCATGGAATGGGGCAAGTGCTGCATCTTATTTTGGTATGAGACTTTGAGGCCTTTTCCAACTGCACACTATGGCACGGTGCGTTATCAGTCACCAAAACAGATCTGGGAGGCAAGTTAGGAATTAATTTTTCCATTAGCCATTTTTTTTTGTATATTTTTACTCATTGATTTTATGGTGGTATTAACTTTGTTATTTTTACATAAAAAATTTGCAGAAGGCAAGAACTTCCATTAAACACACCAAAATACACAATATATACAATCTAAGTTTAATTACAGAAACATACGGGCATCATTTAGGGGGCAGGGGGTCAATTACCCCACTCTCCTTACAAGAAATAATTAGTTTACTAGTTATTATTGCTCTAACAAAAGAAAAATGGTGACATTTGTACTTTTAATACAAGCATTTCACATTTAAGAAATAAAAAAATTATTTTCTTTTAGGATAAATATATCGTTAAAATCCACATGAAAACTCAGGAAACTGCTTCCGGCAATCTTGCCACCCCCTTCCCATGCAGAAACTGAAATGATGGTCTTACAGAAACATAAAGGAACTAATTTATAAACAGAAAGTTCAAGATAGCAAAATGACATCAACATACGGCTGGCAAGAGGTATGTTAATTGGACTACTGTTGCCACTAGACTGAACTGATGCACTCACTGCTCATGCCCGAGAATTGGGGCTCGCTCACTGTCCAGATAACCAGTGTGCATCCAAGCTTCACCGTCACAGAACTATTGTCCCTACTGTATCAAGCAATTTAATAATACTGTTGTGAGTCAGTTTATTGGCACTGCATCACATACTTTTTATAAAAAATGGTACATTTTCAAGAGCTCTACCACCCCAAAGCCCATGGCCAGTTGCAGAAAATATTCAAAGAGCATAACTTCATTCTAGCACCCAAAAACCCATACTGGATCCAAAACCTACTACATTCAGATCTAAAGAATACCATACCAACAATACAAAAATAACTGCAAAGTAAACAGAAAGAAAAATCTGCAGTAGCAGTTCATTTTTGGCTAGAAAACCATGAAACTGATTTACAGCCTCGGCAAGAAATTCCTTGCGAAGTCATCACGTTGCACGATATAAGTTTTCCATTTTTTGTGACCTGTTATGAAGCATAAAATATGGACTAGAAATCTGTGTATAGCCTAGTAAGTGGCGTTCTTTGCTTTAATGTGTGTTTATTGTGGTACCAGGAAGAATTTCTGTGACAGAAAGAAGCAGTACTATCGGGTCTTCAACGTTGCTTATAAAATGGCATTCTCATTTATGTTACATGTAAATGTACATTTCACACATTCTAAATTATGTCACACGTGTCATTACAAAATTATTATGCTTTCCTGGACAACAGAAAGCTTTACAGGTTTCAATTTCAGGATGTTACAAGTACGCTTAAATTATTATAAGCCACTTCAAATGAAACAGTAAAGGAAGTTGCTCATATTGAATTAGGAAGAGTGGGAAGGAAAGGTATGATTATGGAGAGACTCCTCAAATACTGATATAGAATACTAAATCTAGATGAAAGACAATGCCTGGATTTCCAGGAAAAGAAATTAAGGAATAGTGGATGGAGTTACAGTATACAAACTGTATTAGAGAAAAATGGGCTAGGCAATATCTGGAGAATGAGGGAAAATAATGTAAATGGGTTTTGGAAAGAAGTTAGGAAGTGATTCAAAGTTATAGAAATACAAGAGTTGTTTAGGAATATAGGGGATAAAAGATCACTAGAATCATATGTACAAATAAAAAAAAATCTGATGTGTTACACTCCCATTACTTTCTCTACTCTTGTACAAACTATTTTTACAAACGCTTATTTTCCATATGCTTCATGTTAATCGAGGTGTTAATCTTATTGCTAATTTTCTTGTAGATGCAAGGGGAATATGGTAGGTTTTAAGGGAATAGTCAAATCTTTTTAGTGCTGGTTGCTATGTGGCGCATTCTATTCTCTTTGCATGTCCAGGACAAAAAAATCTGATGTGTTACACTCACGTGACTTTCTCTACTCTTGTACAAACTATTTTTACAAATGCTTATTCTCCATCTACTTCATGTTAATCGAGATTAACATTTGCAGACTCTATGTTATTGCTAATTTTCTTGTGGATGTAAGGGGAAAATATATTTACAAGGGCAATATAGAAAAACAGTAGCCTTTAAGCACATACATATCTCTTAATAAGCTGGTTGCTAGGTGCAGTACCATTCCCTTTGCCACAGATAAATACTCTTTGCATATCCAAGACAAAAAAATGAATAACGAATTCCCATTTTAGAAAATAAGTATTGAAAAATTTAAGGGAATAACAAGCAATATCTCGAAAATGGTTCACTCGACAAAAAAAATGTATATGGCATAAATTGTGTATTTTAATGCGATCTACATTTTTTGTGTAGTAAAATTTTGTCTATCTCTTATGGTTTACCAGTTTTGCAAAAGTCGTTCACAATGAACACTTTTGGAGACATTCCCAGAAAATTCGAGATATACATTTCATTTGTCATGAAAACATCTTAAACATATGATATTTTAATCAAAATCGTTAGATCCATTTTTGAGAAAATTAAAATTTTCGAAAAATGTTCCATGTAAAGGGTAGTCTGGGGTGAGGGGATTTTCTTGAAAACCTTCGTGTCACATCTCTGTAAGATACAGAACCTAAATATCAAGTTTGGTGTTTATCCGACTGTTTGTTTCTGAGTTATGCTGTTCACAGACACACACACACACACACACACACACACACACACACACACACACACAATGCTTTTTGTGGATTCAGGGTGTCTCAAAACATGTATTTCTGGTGAAATCTCGGTATCGAATTTTTGGGTGGAATAGAATAGTTCCCCTACTTATTATACGTAGTAGAGAAAGTAATACATGGGAAAGAGAAGAATATGTGGACACACTGAATAAAGAACAAAGAGAGAGTATTGCTTGGGTTCAAGTGGGCGTGTGGAGGTTAAAAGGGATGAGAAAAGGTTTCCAACAGAACTTGTGTCCAATATGTGGAGGGAAGGAAGATTTGGAATGTAAAGTGACAGAGCTTCGGAGGAATGAGTGTTTAAGTGAGAAATTATTTAAATTAGACAGAAAAGTAGCTTTAATTAAACTTTTTAGCAAAGACAGCTGAGTATTTAACTAAAGTTAGGAAGAAATGGTTGTGGTCCTTAAGAAGAGAAGAGAATGAGATGTAAGATTGCGATGTATTGTGAAAATAAAAGTTTAGTAGCACTAATTCGAGCATTGCACACATTAAAACCTCATCATTATTGTTACTATTATCATGAGCAATGTTACGAAGATTGGTATATAAATAACATTACCAACATTGTATCATTGTTAACGTTATAATTATTATCATCATCTTTGTAGTGGTAGTAGTTGTAGTACTAGATACAAGGAAAATTGTGTTTGGAGTATGGCTATGATAACAGCCTGGGCTGATGTTAGCCATATTCTGTGTATGGTGGCTTAGTACAAATAAATAAATATAAATAAGCCACTTGCTTCTATGGACACGTATTTTCTATTTGTTCTTTTTCCTGAAAATGGAATTCAGCTTTAAGTAAGCAAATAGATGGTTAACTATTATTTTTTTTTTTTTTACAGGAAGTGATGATGCATCAAAATCAAATTCTGCAACATTAAACAGTGAAGAAGTTTCATCAGTACTTGACACAGATGACTTCATATCTGTACGAATAGAGAGCAGTTCGGAGGCTTACAGGCAGTTCATGCAGATTTGTATCCTTTTATTAGATTAATTATTAGAAAATCCAAACAAATAACAAGGAATATCTTGTACAAAGAAATATATGTGACATAAATTGTTAGTTTTAACGAGATTGCATTTTTTGTGTAGTAAAACTTTTGTCTATCTCTTACGGTTGGCCATTATGCGAAAGTCATTTAGAATGAAGGGAACTTTTGGGGACATTTCCAGAAAATTCAAGATATACATTTAATTTGCCATAAAACTATATTAAGCATAGAATATTTTAATCAAAATTGTTAGAGCAATTGTTTTAGTAAATCAAAATTTTCGAAAAATGTTCCATGTAAAGGGTAGTCTGGTGTGGGGGATTTTCATTAAAATCTTCGTGTTGCATCCTTGGAAGATCCTTAACTCGTGTACCAAATTTGGTATTTATGCTACTTTTTGTTTTCAAGTTATGCTGTTCACACACATGGACATGTTTGCAAGAAATGCTTTATTTGGATTCAGGGCACCTCAAAATATGTATTTCCAGTGATATCTTTTATCAAATTTTTGGGTGAAATGCAATACTCCCCCTACTTAGTACAGAGAGAGAACTACTTTTAAAGACTTTACTTACCAACTTTATAAAAGAGATGCTGAAATTGGCCACCGTCGATGTCCATACCTTTTTGGCACCAATTTTTTTCGAGTCAGTAGTTGAGGCCCATGGATACGTGAATACAGTTTTGCCCCCTGTTTTTAGAAAATTAACAGACAGGGAGCGTGATTTTGCCTTTTTGTTTTAAAAAGACTCTGCAACAGCTCATATGGCCAATATTTCGTTGGAAACAATTGTAAGCGCATTTGAGGACAGAATCGTTAGTAGAGATTTGTGGCCCCCGACCTAACCCCCTGTAATTTCTATCTGTAGGGCAAGATAAAACATAAAGTGTACAAGACAAACCCACACACCGTGGAAGAATTAAAACAAAATATCCGCCAGGAAATTGCCAGCATTTCTCAACATGAACTATAGCGAGTGATGGATAGTGTCCTAAAGAGGAAACAGAATGCCACAGAAGCTCAATAGTTAGAGCAACCGCACAGAGAGCGGGAGAACCATGTTCAAATCCTGGCTATGGCATTGAATTTTTCAGTTGACTCTTATTAAAAACTTGCCAAGACCAGGCTAAGGTCTCAAAAAGTATAATTAATTTCAATTAATAATAATAAAGTAAAACCTTAAGAAACCCATAAGCAGCCAGCACTGAAGTACTTGCATTTGCAGCTTGCCACTGAGATTGTCATCTCTAGTGAGATGCCTTGGTGGTCTGTCTGGGAAACAACTTGAGCCAATTGGGGAATTCAATGTCCCACCAGCCTGTTGTCACAGTAGCTCAATAGTTAGAGCCACCATGTATCCTGGCTGTGCCATTGAATTCCGGTTTCTGGAATTTTCCAGAGAGTTCTGAAATGTTTGGGAGAAGGGAAACTTCCAGAAGATTCTGTTTATCTCTCGATACCGCTTCTGGTGTTTATGTTGGTTGAGCGCACTGTTCCTTATCCTGTTGTATCTCTTCAAACAGCTGGCCGGTCTGCAAACATCCAGTTGATAGCTCTAGCAATACCTGCGTCACAATAATTATAGTTTTGATAGACCAAATTTGTGTTTACCTTATACTAAAAAACAGATCATCTGGTGCCGATCCCATCACTATTTTTTATTGGCACTAATGGAGCCCCATTGGAAGTGGTAGCAGGTGAAATGAATGCCAAAGATCTGCTGACAAGGATCAACGCTGTACTTAGTAAAAGTGGGAAGAAAATGCAACAAGGTAAGTACTTTTACCATAATCTCTTGAAGCTGTGAAGGAAATATTGATTCTGTTCTTGCATCATAAACATCACTACCTTTCAGGTCAAAGTATTACAAAATTGCCATGGAAATATTATTTAAAATTGTGTGTATCCTCTGTATAGGGATATAAACAGGGCCAGGTTTTTTTGTTATTAATGATAAACACAAGAAGTATATGCATGATGTATGGCTATAATTTTGTCGCAAATTTTGGCAAAAATCTTTATTTTTATGATAATGGCTATAAAGGGACGAGAATGCATTTGGAAAAGTACATTAACCCAAAAATTTGGACTAAGTTATTGTTCTATTTTATCATCTGCAGAACCGTCCATGACAACTGAAGAATTTTCAAGCCTGCTAAAAAGGCCTATGAGCAAAATTTCCAGTTTTTCATGCCCAATATACAAGGGATCTTCAATAAGTTTCTGCACTTGTGTAGTATTCTTTTATTTCTTTGCAGTGTACACAAACAAACTACATAATTTTTCCACATAATCACCTTCCTTTGAAATACATTGCATCCTACAACTTCTTTATGCCATTAAAATAAAAGTTTTATTTGCGTGCGTATCCACTGTTGTACTGTTAATTTTACATCTTCGTTACTTGCAAATCTTGTACCCTATGGAGCCTCCTTAAGTGGTACAAAGAGATGAAAATCTGATGGTGCCAAGTCTGGACTCTAGACTGGATAATCCATAATTTCCCACCTCAGTTGTCTTATGGTTTGTAACGTATGGGCAGGAGATGCTGGATGCTTTCAGGTTCATAATGGCAAACCCACGTTTCATCACCTTTATTATAAAGTTATTATAAAAAAATCTGATGTGTTACACTCACATGACTTTCTCTACTCTAGTACAATCTAATTTTACAAACGCCTATTCTCCATATGCTTCATGTTAATCGAGATGTCAATCTTATTGGTAATTTTCTTGTAGATGCAAGGGAAATATGGTAGGTTATAAGCGATAGTCAAATATTTTAACACTGGTTGCTATGTGGCGCATTCCATTCTCTTTGCATGTCCAGGACATAAAAAAAATGAATAACGCATTTGAGAAAAAGTATAAGTATTGGAAAATTTAAGGAAATAACAAGCAATATCTTGAAAACGGTTCACTCAACAAAAGAAATGTATATGACATAAGTTGTGTATTTTAACACGATCTACATTTTTTGTGTAGTAAAATTTTGTCTATCTCTTGTGGTTTACCAGTTATGCAAAAGTCGTTCACAATGAAGAATACTTTTGGAGACATTCCCAGAAAATTCGAGATATACATTTCATTTCTCATGACATTATCTTAAACATATGATATTTTCATCAAAATCGTTAGAGCCATTTTTGAGAAAATTAAAATTTTCGAAAAATGTTCCATGTAAAGGGTAGTCTGGGGTGGGGGGATTTTCTTGAAAACCTTCGTGTCGCATCTCTGGAAGATACTGAACCTAAATACCAAGTTTGGTGCTTATCTGACTGTTCGTTTTTGAGTTATGCTGTTCACAGACACACGCACGGACATGTTTCCAAAAATGCTTTTTTTGGATTCAGGAGGTCTCAAAACATGTATTTCCGGTGAAATCTCGGTATTGAATTTTTGGGTGGAATGCAATACTTCCCCTACTTACTATACGTAGTAGAGAAAGTAAAAATTATATAGTAACATACATTCTTTCTCTTTCTAGAAACTAAGCACAGATGTATAAAAATATTCTTTTATCAAATTTCCGTCTTCAAGCGCCTTTCCAAAATACCATTCTTTTGCTTTGAAATTAAGAAACAAATGCACAAACTAAAGAAGTCATCATTCTCATGAATGTTTTTAACACAAAATAACAGATTACAATTGTGTTTGTCAGAATATAACCCCCCTTAATTTCAAGTTCTGTAGAATTCAGGACCTTTATTACCATCTTGTTTCCTTTCCAAAGATCTTTTATGCTGAACAAGCCTAGCAATGAACATTAAATATAACACTCAAAAGTATGTTTAGAAGCTAACACCTTATTGTATTTACAAATTTCAAAATGTGCTTAAGCTTAAAGCATGGAAATAACTTAAGCCTTGAGGCAGTATTTTAATGCCTAAACAATATTAATTATATTTTATTATATTTAAATTCAATAACAGCCCACCTTGAAAAACAGTATGTATATAATTATTATTTAAATTGTATGTAAAGTCATTGTAAATACTTATTTTTTATTGTAAATTTATTTATTAATGTTATGTAAATGTTTATATACACTAATGGTGCAAAAACTGTGAGAATAATATGTTTTAGGATGTTAATAATGAGGTAATAATGTAATTTTGGTGACAATAATGTGTCTGGAATTAGCCAATCAACAGTAAAGAAAAGTTTTAGTTTGAATACTTAAATTCTATTGAACTAGAATTAGCCAATAAGAGACTGGCATTACCGAAGCTATAAGATTTTTACCGTTGAATTTAGTCAGTTGCGGGTAAGATGTTGTAGAGTACGGATGGTAAAAATTGTGTTCTCCGCTATAATGTATAAACTGCTCGCAGTTTTCTTTTATAAAGTGTTGTGTTTATAAATGTGCAAGTATAAAGAGAAATAAAAAAGAAGTGAAATTAAAAAGTAAATTCTGTGACGTCTTAATTTTTGTCTTATCACAACCTGAAAAGAACTTGTGTTTCTATAGTGCGACTGAAGCAGCCGAGGCAAATTAAAATATTACGTAAAACAAGCATCATATTACTACAAAGTTTAGTGTCCCAAGCATCAAACAACATCAAAGTGTATCTTAAAAAATGTTGGGTTAAATACTTCTTCAAAGTGACGCACATACGTGGGGATTCTCACATCTCATATCCAGCATCCAGCTAAATAACTTTTTCAAAGTTGGCAACAAATACGAGGCTCAATAACATTCTCAAAGTGGCGTACAACTGTGGGGCAAACTCCTCCAAACAACTGCGTAACCTATAAACTCCCGCAAATTGACGTCCCTCAACGTAGAGCTAAATAATTACATAACAGCACATCTTTTTTAAATATAGGTAATAATATTTACGTAAGCCAAAAATATAAACTATCGCAGCCTGTTCAGCTGCAGAATAGAACATTATGAATACTGTATGACCTCCCAAGGATATAACACTTCTTTTTAACTGAGAAAGCACTTTTTGTAGTTTATGATGCTTTAGGCTGAAGCTGCTAGACTCTGTCTCGACGTTCACGATTTCTGATGGAGTTGGCCAGGCACAGAGCAAACACAACACCAATTATCTCAACTGCTCCAACAGCAACTGCAATAGCACCAAGTATTACACCAATAGCTTTGATCAGATCTTGTGCCAATTGCTTCGGAACCCACCTGGCACAAACTTTCCGGAATCCAAGATTATTGTGGACCAGAGAATAGGCAGATCCAGTGCTGATATTCAGTTTATGTGCTATTTCTTCTATCGTCACCCTTTGGTCTTCCAGAATTGCATCCCAAGCGCTTGGAATCAATCACATGTGTTATGCCATTTTCACATTCATAGGCGACTCTACATGAGAGAGCATTATCACCATACTGTGCGCACATTCTTTGGTTAATCTGTGAACCCAATGCACCTTCTGCCCACAAAAAAGTATCACTGAATGTAGTTCAACTTTGGTGCAATTTTTAAGTTTCGCTGCTATGGTCACCCTTGTGTAGCAAAGTCGTCCTCCATGGTGTAGTGGTTACCATGCTAGCCTCTAGTTCCTGAGGTTGTAGGTTCAAACCCGGCGGAGGGCGATGGATTTTTTTGAGCGTAAAAATCCTTAGCATGGTTTCCTACAGAAGGAAAGCAAAGCTGGTGGTCCCGTGTTGTAGATTTACGTCACGTAAAAGAACCTCAAGCCTGATAAAGAGGCCTCTGAGTAAAATTACCAGTCTTTCACGTCCAATACAGAATGGGAAGCTAAGGACCATAGTAGTTAAATAGCGTCCATAAATAAAACTCAATTTAATTTTCTTGTGTAGCAACCCTCAGACTGAACACAAAGGCAACAGGCTTGCTATGATGACTCGTCATACTACTCCCTTACAGTGCAGCAAGAAATACGTATGCAGAGGAGGGAGGGGCACGAGTGAGAAGTGGGGAAATAATAAGAGTGAGAACGGTCAGTGAAGCGGAAGAAATTGCAAGAAGGAGGGTATACAATAATAGATTTGAGAGAAGGGAGGGTAACGGTACAAGGGGAGGAAAGTGTCGACCTGGTATCCAGACGTACTAGACTCAAAAAAGCAATGGAGAAATTTACGTATCAGGACAAAACAAAGAACAAATAGGGAAAGGAAGTGAATTGATACAAAAGAAAATAAGAGTAAGGCAGGGATGTAAATTGAGTTCATATTAGTAATCTATACATAGATGATATTAGGAGTAAAAATAAGAAATTAGCATTATCCAGTAATAGGAGATAAGGACATTCCAGGTTCAGGTTCATTATATGCAGACAATTTTATGGTAGGCACCGTAACGTTGATAGGGTTTGAAGTGGTTTACTTCTGTTTATTTATTTGTTGAGCCCCACGTTTTGGAAGCCAATTTGCAATGGTAAATTTATAATGTTATTTGTGTATGTGTGTTTACTCCACGTAGTGAAGCCATTTTGTGACGTGATTCACTTGTTAGGTTTGTTAGCTCCATCTGGTGTTAGCAATTTGCGGCAGTATTAGTGTTTGTTTGAAAGAATGCTACTGTTATTTTATTTAATTTTTGCTCACTGTCCTCCGGCTAGCTATGATCTTTTTGGTCGAGCACTTCTCTTTATACAGGTTGTGTAAACGGAAAGGAGTCTTTTATCCAAAGATAACACTGATGAAAGAATTTGTTTTACACTTTTTATTGTCGAACACATTCACTATCACATTTACACTTTGATCTTGACACTCGCCAAACTGAAACTGTTATAACAACTTATTTACTGATCATTCTTAATTCACGTACTTCAACTTTTTGTATCATTAACTTTACAATACTTGAGATTTTTCATAACTCTGATACGCGTAACTTGCGAACCGATAGCCGACGTGTAATATTTCTGCTGGACTGAAGGCGACGTGTATCATACAAATATTTTCGGTGAACTGACGGCGTCTATCTCTAACCTAGCCCTTTTTATACTCCTACACCCCGATATGCCTAAAGATTATAACTGAGTTGCTATTGGCTAATAAAACGCGCCAACATTAGCGTCTATTTTTATATCCAATGAAAATTATGAATAGATATGCTCTAGGGAGAATGTTCCAGCAAATTCTAAGAAAAACGCGCCAACATTACGTAACTTCCTCGTCTCTAATAATGATAAACAGCTCACCCCCTCGCTGCATTATTGCACGCTATTATTGTCAGTTTCAGTAAGGCCGTATAAACTTACTTCTCAACAATAATTACAATCAACAAACATCTCAAATCAATGTCACATAAAAATGCATAATCATACTGTAATCATTCTTTACATTTAAATAATTTATGATACAAATTACTGCATCAGGTTATAAAAGCGATAAATGAAATTCAAGAAAGTGTGAAAAATGGGGAATTGGGATAAAAACCATAAAGATGATTGACTCAATAAAAGGCTCTAAGAAACAAAACCAAGAACTTGAGAGAATAGTAAAGAAGGTAAAGGGAAGAAAATGGTATAGAAAAGTAAGAGAAGTAATGGCCGATCAGTGAGTGAAAAGGCCAGAGAGCCAAGCAATCTGAGTGGCCCAATAAGAAAACAAGCACCAGACAAATTGTACAACAAATGTAGGGGTATAAATGAATATACATTGTATGTATTGTAAACATGTAGAACAGATTGTACAATAAATCTATCTGTCTACTACTCCATTCCCCACCCTTCTCCTTGATTGCGCTCTATTGCAGAAACCTTTTTGATGATCGCTTGTGGAATGCAATCTTAAGAACCATAGCAGTTAAAGACATCTTCACGAGCAGCTTTTGTTCCATTGTGAGTAAACGCAGCACCCATCTTTTGCACAGCTTTCTCCTGTCTAAATTTTCAGTTAGTGTGTGATGTGCAGCACTTTTTAAAATGCCTACGATGTCTGCTAGCTCGCGCAATTTCAGTTGATGGTCATCCAATACCATGTTGTGGATTTTCTTCACAATTTCTGCATGGTCACTTAATTTGGTCGACCATTGCGATGTTCGTCTTGGCAGCTCGTATGGTCTAGCTTAAACTCTGCCACCCAATATTTTACTGTTGTAAACGAAAGAGCAGACTCCCCCAGAGTAGAATCTAGCTCAGCTTTAATATTAGTTGGACTAAGACCTTTCAAATGAAAGTATTGTATCACATAACGATGGTCAGTTTTATCTATGTTTACAAATTCGCTGGGAGGGTTCACTATTGTAGTAGACAGTGTGCTGAGCATGCATACATGCGATCTGGCCTGGGCCATAAAAACCCGCTCTGTGTATATAATGCTTTTATGAAAAAGTAACTAATGTAAAAGTATGCAGAACCATCATATGGTTTTAAAGCATATGGTGGGGTGTTCTCAAGTATTAACATGTGGATATGTTTAATGTTAGAGGAAGAAGTTGTACTGGAAAGCACAGAAGAACCTGTAAAGGCAAAGCAAGCTGAGGATGATGCCTTGAGGAGCAGTCCTGAAGGAGCAGAGAGCAGTGAACCTTCTGCACCGGTAGAAGAGAAGGCAACAGGTTTGTATTTGTTCCATAATGTCCAGGGCCTGAATTTCGATGACCCAAAAATGACCTATAAAATTATTCTAAATTTTTGAAAAAGCTCATGATAACTACCAAAAATCCGATGTGTTACATTCACATAACTTTCCCTATCCTTTGTCATTTATTAGTCGATATACAAATTATTTATTCTTACTGACATTTATTCATTTTTACTTTCTCTACTACGTATAGTAAGTAGCAGAAGTATTGTATTCCACCCAAAAATTCGATACCGAGATTTCACCGGAAATATATGTTTTGAGACCCCCTGAATCCAAAAAAAGCATTTTTGGAAACATGTCCGTGTGTGTGAACAGCATAACTCAGAAACGAAAAGTCAGATAAACACCAAACTTAGTATTTAAGTTCAGTATCTTCCAGAGATGCGACACAAAGGTTTTCAGGAAAATCCCCCACCCCAGATTACCCTTTACATGGAACATTTTTCGAAAATTTTAATTTTCTCAAAAATGGCTCAAACGATTTTGATTAAAATATCATATGTTTAAGATATTTTCATGACAAATAAAACGTATATCTTAAATTTTCTGGGAATGTCTCCAAAAGTATTCTTCATTGTGAACGACTTTTGCATAACTGGTAAACCATAAGAGATAGACAAAATTTTACTACACAAAAAATGTAGATCGCATTAAAATACACAATTTGTCATATACTTTTTTTTTTTGTTGAGTGAACAATTTTCGAGATATTGCTTGTTATTCTCTTAAATTTTTCAATACTTATTTTCTCAAATGGGAATTCATTATTAATTTTTTTGTCTTGTATATGCAAAGAGTTATAATCTGTGGCAAAGAGAATGGTGCTGCACCTAGCAACCAGCTATGAAGAGATATGTCTATGCTTAAAGGCTAGTATTTCTATATTGCCCTTGCAAATACAAAACAAGGGGAACATAGTACGCCTTAAGCGATAGTCAAATATTTTTAGAACTGGTCGCTATGTGTAAAATGTAATTCTCTTTGCATGTCAAAAGATCGTTTCTACAAATGTTTATCTCAATTAATATGAAATAGATGGAGAATAAGAGTTTGTAAAAATAGTTTGTACAAGAATAGAGAAAGTCATGTGAGTGTAACACATCAGAATTTTTAGATATTGTACAGCCTCAACTTAAACGGTCACCCTGTATGCTGGCCTTAAAATTCCATACTGTTTCCATGCAGTCACGAGAAACAACTGAAAATCGATGGACTTAAAAAGAATGACAAAGTATTGAACAAATCAAAGCATTAACAGATATCCCAGAAATAACTATGCTACAAAAAAAGCTATTTGAAATAAATTGTGTGTTTTAAAGAGATATACATTTTCTGTATAGTATGTTTTCGTCTATTGCTTAACATTTACCAGTTATACCTAGGTAAAAGATTATACAAATTTACTTCCAAATGAAGAGGACTTCACAAGCTATTCCCAGAAAAAAGATATACATTTTATTTGTCATGTCAGTATCTTTTAATACATAGTACTTTAATCAAAATCTTTAGCCATTTTTTAAAGAAATAAAAAATTTTCAAAACTTTTCGATGTAAAGATTAGTTTGGGATGAGGGGATTTTCTTGAATATCTTCATGTTACATCTTTGGAAGATACTGAACCTAAATGCCAAGTTTGATATTTATGCGACTTTTGAGTTATGCGGTTCACACACAGACTGTTTTTTAATAATGTTTTTTTTTTTTTTTTATTCAGTGGGCCACAAAACATGTTGAAATCTCAGTATTGAATTTTTAGGTGGAATGCAATACTTTCTACCTATTATGTATGTGTTAAAGAAAGTAAAAATGACCTAGAAGTCTGATTTATTTAATCTATTAAAATTAGTATACAGAGAATTATAAATTAATTTATAGATGGGTATAACTGTTATACAAAAAAGATGAAGTAATGTGGAAGGTTAATTAAAATATATTTGTTCCATGTTCTTGTTTGAAGAATCTGAGGAGAAAATTAAGAAAATTGTTTTTGAAGCAGGTCTTGCAAAACTGTAGCATTAACTTGAATTCTCAGATTATACAAAAATTCATTGTAAACAAAGAGGACTTCACAGCGTATGACACAAGGACAATAGTAACTTAACTGTACGCACTGATTAATGCAAAAAAGGTAAAATTGATCTGTCTCATCCTTATTTGGGACATGAATTCATAACTGTAATTATACCTGCTCTCCTGGTGACAACCGGTCCCTCCTCCTGCAAGCAACCCTTTCCAAACTAACTTATAAATAAGAATGTGATTTTTTCCTCCAATAATCAGAGCAAAGCATCACAAATTTACTCTGTTTTTCAGTTGAATAGTGAAATTTCTTATGTTTGAAAAGCTATCCTTTTGTAAAACGTCAACAATATAAAACTCTCTATACTGAATGTAAGTGCAAGAAAATAACTAAATAAAAATGCAGTGGGCAAAAAAATGACACAGCAATGATGTACTAGGGTCCTACTGAAAGTCGTGAGTAGTAATTCTTAAAAATTGTAAATCTTTATTTTTTAGACAAACCAAGTACGTCATCCTTAATCTACAGACTTTTCTGTCACTTTTCAACATAGTCTCCATTTCTTTACCCCCCTTTTTTCCATTGTTCTGCAAGTTTGAAAATATCCTTACAATAGAATTCCATTCCAGCTCCCGAATACACTGTTGCACTGCTTTCTGAATATCTTCCACCTCCTCATAGTGTTGGCCTTGCATCTGTTCCTTAACAGAACTGAAAAGACAGTAGTTGAAAGTTGCCAATTTGGGACTGTAGGGAGAATGTGGAAGAGTTTCTCATCCAAATGTCCTGATCTCCATAGTGGTTCATCTTTGAAGTTTGTGGTCTTTAGGTCAATAAACATGGGACCCAACAGGCTTTTCGATAACCTAAGCTTTCAATCATTTCTTGCACTGCACTATGTCTCTTGCAGGTTTTGCAGTGATTTCATCCACAGTGACACACCTGTCTTCTCTAATGAACACATCAACCCTTTCCTTGTTGCTTTCCGTGGAGGCAATTAGAGGCAACTGCTACTGAGGCAATATTTTATATCATAACATGCTGTGAATGCCAATGTGATTGTAGTGTAAATTAATATTATTGTATATTTTAGATGTTTGTTAGCCATAAGTACTGTTAGGAAATAAGTTTACACGGTCTCACTGAAACTGACAATAGAAGTGGGTAACAATAAACCGAGAGGGTGAGTTGTTTGTCACTAAGAAGAGATAAACAAAGGACGTGAGGGTAGCGTGCCTTTTTTTAGAAATAGGGGGAATATCTTCCCTAGAGTATATATGTTAGTAGTAGTGATTGGCTGACCAAAACAGACGCTAAAGTGGGCGCGAGTAACCAATACGAGCTATATTATAATGTTTAGGCAATTCGAGGTGAAGGAGTATATATTCTCGAGCCATAAGGAAGTGTCGCGCAGTTTTGAAGAGTCTCTCACGAGGTGTACGTCGCAGAGTTTGTTACAAAAATGTAAAGTATGTGAAGTAATTGGTGCACGGCAACTAAAACGACTGTAGTTACATTCGGAAATATCACAGTTTCAGTCAGGCGTGTATAAAGATTAAATATGTGAATTATTAATTAAGCGTGAAGGCAATAAAAGTCTAGATTCAAATTTTTTTATCAGTGTTATCTTTTAGCAACAACTCCTTTCCATTTACACACCCTTCTTAGAGACACTTGCTCGACTGAGTTATAATAGCTAGCCGGAGGAAATGAACCCAAATTTGAAATAATAAAACAAGAGTAAATAAGATAACATCAGCCATGAGAACTGTGACCCTACGAGTCTCATCTTGGATACTTATATTCCCATCTTCGAAACATTTCACTCATCTAACACTGCTGGCACCCATGCAAACCATCTTGAAGTCTGAGGTGAATTTCAGGAGCAGACTTTTCCTCTTTAACAAGGAATTCAATGACAACATGCTGTCAAAACAAAACTTTGATGTTTGCCATTTTGGAAATACTTCCTGTGGTCATATGATAGCAGCTAATGATGTCACAATATGGCAACATATGGTGTAAAGTCTGCAGATTACGATCTTGCAGTCATTTTTTTACATTGTTGGAATTCGATTTTAATGATGCGTTGCTTACAATTTTCAGTATGACCCTCGTAAAATTGGGGAGAAAAAAAAGTATCCCTAAAATAGAAAAAAATCTGATGTGTTACACTCACATGACTTTCTCTACTCTTGTACAAACTATTTTTACAAATGCTTATTCTCCATATGCTTCATGTTAATCGAGATATCAACCTTATTGCCAATTTTCTTGTAGATGCAAGGGGAATATGGTAGGTTATAAGCGATAGTCAAATCTTTTAAGCGTTGGTTGCTATGCGGCACATTCCAATCTCTTTGCATGTCCAGGACATAAAAAAAATGAATAACGAATTTGAGAAAAAGTCTAAGTATTGGAAAATTTAAGGGAATAACGAGCAATATCTCGAAAATGGTTCACTCTACAAAAAAAAATGTATATGACATAAATTGTGTATTTTAACGCGATCTACATTTTTTGTGCAGTAAAATTTTATCTATCTCTTATGGTTTACCAGTTATGCAAAAGTCGTTCACAATGAAGAATACTTTTGGAGACATTCCCAGAAAATTCCAGATATACATTTCATTTGTCATGAAAATATCTTAAACATATGATATTTTAATCAAAATCGTTAGAGCCATTTTTAAGAAAAATAAAATTTTCGGACAATGTTCCATGTAAAGGGTAATCTGGGGTGGGGGGGATGTTCTTGAAAACCTTCGTGTCGCATCTCTGGAAGATACTGAACCTAAATACCAAGTTTGGTGTTTATCCGACTGTTCGTTTCTGATTTATGCTGTTCACAGACACACACGGACATGTTTCCAAAAATGTTTCTTTTTGGATTCAGGGGGTCTCAAAACATGTATTTCCGGTGAAATCTCGGTATAGAATTTTTGGGTGGAATACAATACTTCTACTTACTATACGTAGTAGAGAAAGTAAAAATGGCACAAAATTACTAATAAATGATGGAATAGTTAGGTATGCCTTTTTGTAATCTAGGACCTGTGATAAGGATTTATGTAGACGTTAGCAATGCCAGTGATGCAACAATTGAAAGATGACATGTCCTCAGAATCTGGGTTCTGATTATCATTAATTGACCTAACACTTGGTTAACTATGAAGCCTGAGACTTAAAGTACTTAAAGAGATTGTTAGTCACAATTGGAGTATGTTATCTCAAAATGAATTTGAGAATGCCTTTACAAGGAAAAATGTGTCATTTGGGGAATTTAATTTTGAGGCAGCATTTTGCCGTGGTAGCTCAGTTGGTTAGAGCAGCAGTACGGTAAGCCAAAGATCTGTGGTTCAAAGCCTGTCTATGGCATTAAATTTTTCAGTCTCATTCTACCTTTGCGGAATTATTTATTCGTTTGATTATTGTTGACATACTTATTTTAAACTTCTAAAGCTAATATATTTTTTATTTATTTGTGCTAAGTTATTTACACATTTGAGGTCCGTTAGAACTGGCTCTGGCCACTTGTTCCCCAAACCTACAACATTACATTCTGCATAGTGTCTCTTACATTCCTAAATTTTACAATCTTCCTCGCTCCCATCTTTTCACATATTATTCTCAGCTTCCCATTTCCATCTCACATTCCATAAAAATTCTCCTAAACCTCTAACTGAGCCAATCTAAAAACATTTTATTTGTTTATGCAATGCTATTATGTTTTAGCCATTTCTGTTTAATAAGTATTTTCCTCCATTCATTTATTCCTTTGCATACTATCAGAATGCATATTCCATCTTCAATTTCCCCACATATCGGACATATTCCTTGTATAACATTACATCCAAGTCTCTAAGTTTCCATACCTCTAGCCTAAACCATACTGTTGCTTCCTTTTCCTTTTTATTACAAATTTCTACCTACTTTGCTGTTCCTCATTCATCTTATTTTGTAAAATACCAGTGATTTCATTTCACTACTCAGATCTTGTTTATCAGTTTTCTCGTATCTTTATCTGGCAATTTTCCAGAATCACTGTATCATTTCATGTCTTTGTTCTCATATATCGCCTAGCCCTACTCTCACTAACAGCTCTTTAATTTTACCAACATTCATGGTTGAAATGTTTTTCTTGGTAATCTAAAATATTATCTTCTGACAACTGTCTTATCCTATACCAATACTTCAATATTATTTCCATCACCATTCCTGTCATGTTAACTTTCCCCATTTCTAGTAACGGCCCTACATTAGCTGTGTTCTGGGGCACACCCAGCATTAACTTACAAAATGCTCTTAGGATCATATGCATTTTCTCCCACCCTTCTTCTACTTCCCATATTTCTATTCCATACATCTTGATTCTACAAGTGCTGTGTATAACCTTTCAAACCACTCCATCTTCATCAGGTGGACTATATACAAACGTTTTGTTACTAATATCATTGCCAACTTCCCTTTTGCTAATGCCTAAGGGAGTAGGCTGTTCTTAAACCAGTGCGTTATTTTGTATAAGTGCTCACTTGCAGCAAATTGGCTTGTAATTGCTAGCATAAGATAGCAGAGCTTAAGAAGATTGCTTTAATTTCAGCGTCTACAGCCCCTGCAACACTAGATAAGAGAGTAGAGCATGCTAAAGAGCTGCTAGAGAAGAAGCGCAAAGAGAAACAGGAAGAGGAAGAACAGGTATGTTGTGTGTTGCTTTTCATAGAGCACCTATAGGATTCACTTGTAAGTAACCATACAGTGTGCTGCAAAACAAGTGACACTGAAATTATTGATCATTTGCTGTCCAAGTTTCCATAGCAATGAACTATTTACTTATTGTACTGAAGCAGGATTCAAAGCTACATAACCTCACAGGCTTACTTATGAGCATGCAAATATTTATATGTTAATTGGAATCTTAAAATGGGTTCATATTTATTGTTGTTGTAATGTTTATTTTAATTTCGTGTGATTGATGTTATTGTTGGAATATGTATGTTATGGAATTAATTTCATAGTAACATAACCTAAAATTGTAATGGGGAGAATTAAATTAATTACTGTAAATTTGGAACATGAAAGGAAAAGATTAAATTAAGTAATAAAAACATAGGAGTTATGTAAGGCCTTGGAAGTGATCATTGTTGACCCTAAGAGAGCAAATATGTAAATGAGTGGAAGGGAGGTTACTATGGGAAATTTAGGCAAACACAGCAATTACTGCCTAGAGGGTGGTAAGCAATAAAAAAGTGTAGCCAAGCTTTGTTAGCAGTTGTCTGTGTGAGAGTGTAGGAGACTAATGCTAAACCATAGTAGGTGGCTGGTGCAGCCATTAATGGCTGATGTAAAAGTTTTGTTTTATTTATGAATATTATGTGCTGTGTATATGTATCATTGATTGGAAGTGTGAGAGAATGAGTTTGTAAAGCAGCAAATGAATTCAACAAGTTTCTACTGCAGAAGCTGGAATTTATTATTTCAACCATATCTTAGCAGTAGCAGACTCCCCGAGATCTATCTGTTAACACGACCCTGAGATACAAGAAAAGTCTCTACAATGCTCACCACAAAAGCATCATATAATATAATAATAAAAGAAAAGAACCTGCCCCAGTACAACGGGCATTGGGAAATGATTTACAATTGCATAGTTTTAAAAATACTGCTCAATATATGGGCATTTCCTCTAATGGGACAATGAGTTGATACTAGTATACTATACAGACACTAGATGACAGTTGTGGACAAGAGTGTATAGTGAAAGGACAGCACTTGTTTTTAAGTAGAGAAAGCCATGGACAAGGATGGACTGTGTGGTTTTTAAGGCTGGTTCACAACCAACGAGAATGGTAACCAGAACGAGAAAGAGAAAGTTTAAATACATGAATTCAAATGGGAGTGTTCACAATTGACGAGAAGCCTTCCTGGGCCCCGGGAATGGGAAATAAGAGTTGCCCAACTTTTAACTTTCTCGTTCTCGTTCCCGTGCACGGCATATTAGATCCATATTGTGCACATTAGACTCTTCACTCTAGAGGTTATTCTAGACGGCTGTGACATGAAACAGCCACTAGTGCTCTCTACAGTCGCTAGCTGGAGACATGAAACTGGAAGGAATTAGTAGTAAATGTGCTTCCTAACCTCATCCCGACACCCGCAAATCTAATCAGCGTTGGTTTCTCTGGTGAAGGGGTCATTTGTAGTTGTTTATATGCAACTCAAAACTGGCTATTACCTCAAAAACAATGGCAAAAGCTACAAAGAATGGCTAAAACTGGTGGAAATGAAAAAAAGACAATAAACAATTTTAATGTATGCCATTAAATACAGGAATGAAAGATTGGCATAAGTAGAGGGATCGAAAATGTAATGGATATACATTTAGATAACATTTACTCTATCGAATTTTGACGTTGGCTTGGCTAAATTGAAAGTAGGTGAAAAAATATCATTGGTCAGTTAAAAACAAATGAAATCCCAATGCGCAAAATCGACTTTCACTTTGTGATCGATATGCATTCCCGTTCTCGTTACCGGGCTGTTGTGAACCAATATCTTGCATGGTGTATTGCTTCCAGTTCTCATTTCCGTTCTGCTTACCGTTCTCGGGTGGTTGTGAACCAGCCTTTATGGAAGGAAGGAGCCAAAAAATGAATGTTTAACTGTGGTATGTGGTCAAGAAGCTCCTGTACAAAAGACTGCTTACAACTGGATCGCTGGGTTTGCCAGTGGAAGGGAAGAGTGTGACTACTGGTCGTTTGTCAACATTGCACGCTCCGAGAAACATTGAGGATGTGTCTGTATTGCTTATGGCTGATAGGCGCCTAACTTTTGATGAACTGGAATGGCAGACAGGCCTCGGTCATGCAACCCTGTGCACCATTATTCATGACAATTTGCATATGAAAAAGGTTTGTGCACATTGGGTTACACAGGACTTGACACACGCCCAGAAGGAGAACAGAGTTGAAGTCTGTCCTCGACTAATGGAAATGAAGATTGAAGATACAGATTTTTGGGAGAAACTGGTGATGAATCATTGTGTTACTACTATACACTTGAGAAAAAACACCAATGCATGCAATGGAAACATCCTGGGAGTCCCCGGCCCTAGAGATTCTGTGCTGCTCCATTTGCAGGTAAGCAGATGATCTCTGTCTTTTGGGATACTTGTGGCATACTGGTAATGGACAGGCTCCCACAAGGAACAACTGTCAACATCAGGGTATACTCTGACACCTGTACGTGACTTAGACGCAGGATTCAGCAACAGCGACAGGGAAATTGGTTGAAAGGAGTGCTTCTCCAGCACGGCAATGTACAACCTCACACCAGCATTGCCGTGGCTGCAAAGTTAACACCACTGGGTTCATGTTGTGCCACACCCACCATATTCACCGGATCTCACTCCATCTTGAGTATGCTTTATTTGCAGGGCACGGTAAAAGATTCAGCAACAACAAGGAATTGCAAGCAGCTGTCCACAAGTGGGTGGAAGTATCCTTAAGCAATGGTTCCATGATGTAATAATGAAGTTGCCAGGAACATGGCAATGGTGTATTATATATTGACAGATTCCATGCACATTGAATCATATATGTTAGCTGTCATACAGGATGAGTCCTATGTCTATGAAAGGGGACAACAGCTTGCCCAAGAACGAGAATCAGGGATTAGTTCTTCAACAGGTGTTAGAGTTGCTAAAGTGTTGTCTACGACGAACATCACTAAAACATGGTTTGAGTAATAAGTCTGTTCGATGGCTGTGTAAAGAACCATTTGCAATATTGTAGTCGAGTGTTGTCTATGATGTGCGAGGATCCAGATTTCTCCTCAACATATGGTTTTTGGATGAAAGCCATACTCACCTTGACCACACCATTCACATCAACAGACGAGAAACTTATTTTTTAGGGTTTCAATGGTCTGATGTTATACAGAAACCTCTGCACAGTGCACAGCTTATGTTGACCTTAGCGCATTCTTTGTTCATTAACAATAACCTTCAGAAACGTTATGAACACGTGTGGCACTTGGTGGTACACATTTTGAGCACATTCTATACCAACACCATTAACTAACATTTCAGTGTTACTTGTTTTGCTGCATACTGTAATTTCCATTTAAGAGGAGATAGTGATGAAGTCTCAAAAATGCTTTTTTTCTTTTTTTCTTGCTGAACAGAATGGTATATGGGTTTACATGGTTGCGATATTATATACACCCTTGAATGGCTATTTAATAGGGTAGTGCACCCTTTAAATGCCTGCCACACCTCCACTTTAAATTGGTTTTTTTCAAAATTACATTTCTTTGTTTTGTGTATTGTCTTTTTCTCAAAGTAGCGGACCAATTATAAAGAAACTTTGCAGGAACATGTAAACATAATGCATGTTTATTTTGACATACAATTATATGTGTATCTTGAATAATATGGACATAAGTGAAAGAATATAATTTTTACTTCAAGCATATTTTTTCATGAATTATAACTTTTTCTGAAAGTTGTAATTAAGCTATTGGATTCATTCTAGTTTGGATTAAAGAAAATATTTCTGAGAGCCTCTCTAATAAACTCCATAGTTTTATCATTGATAGTTTCTGCAAAACAGAAACACAAAGTTGCATTAAAAATTTATATATAAAACCTCAGGATAAAAACAGCTGATTCATAAAAGATACTTATCAAATACACACAAAATTTATGTTGTGTACCTAGCAGACATTATACCCCTGATGTTGAATCTTTGCACTTGACAGTTCATGTGGCTTTGCGTAATGTTGGCTATATTGTGGTTGTGACATTGCCAAAGCGGTTAGTAAACAACAGCTGATTGTTCTTCTTTCTATCGTGTCTAAGCCGCATACAAAAAGTGTACATAAGTAGCGAACGTCAATGAATAACAACTACCTTCTATTATTATTGTTAATTAAAAATAACTCGGCATAAACACTGCAATGTATGTAGAATAAATTATGCAATTTTGACAATATAGAAACAGAATAATGCGAACTTGCCTGCTACAATGAGGAGAAATGAAACAAATTATAAGCTGCAATAACTAAGTTATTTTCACTCACGCTGCATTCCATATGGTTCAGGTATTTTGTCTTCTTTCTCTTGGAGTTTCACTCCCTTATAAATAACAGATTAGTCCAAGAGCTGCTGCAGTTCGTTGTATGGCTTTAACAGCAGGAAAAGAGGGATGTCCATGAACCTTCACATACTCCTTCTCCTGTTCAAAGAATTCCCGAGTTCTTCTTAACAGTTCCAACGCCTCACTATTAAATGGCACACCTTGACACAAAGGATTTTCACTTCGTGAATCATCACTGTAGAATTGGCGTCTTTTTTGACGTTGCATTTCAATTCCTGTATAAATAATGTGAATGAAATATATATAAAAATAGATAAATATAAACAAACACCAACAATAACCACAAATATAAATAACAATGAACAGTACTAGCTTGCAAAGAACTCAACACATGTGGTTGGAAATAGCTACATCCGGTAACAGAGCTGCTTCCAGTTCCGCTTCCGCTTTGTCATAGACCACCCGAAACGCTGCCTTGTGATTGGTTTAGGAACTCTTAATGGTTAAAGCTTTTCATCTGTTTTTTTGCGAGTGTACCAACTTAATCGCTAGGTGTCAAGTACAACGTTTCAACGGCAGGGATATAGTATACATGCGTATGAAATTTGGTAACCTTATCTACAGTAGCTTAAGAGGAATTGGTGTTTTACTGAAAGAATACACTTTTGCTTCTTTCTATCTCTTATCTCCCCTTAACTGGATAGTTGCAACCATTAATATTTGTGCGCACAAGTGTTAAGTTATGATAGTTATTTTTTTGTTTCTTGCAGACATGTTCACACTTAAATAACACTAATTATTTGAAACTTAAATGCTGGTTCACAACCCGAGAACAGAAAGTTTACCAGAAAGCAACATTTTGGTTCGCAGTACACCAGGAATTATAATGGAAATGCATATCAATGACCATATGATATTGCGCATTGAAGTGTCATTTGTTTGAAGTACAGCTATGATATTTTTTCATCCACTTCCAATTCAGCCAACATAATGCAGGTTAGCTGATGACAAAAATTCGTTAAAGTAAACATTTTGTCTCAGATATGTGGCTTAATATCGGCCAGTGTTTTAGCACTGTAAAGCATTATTAATGACTCCAAAACCATTAAAGCTACAGTAAACGTGATAATGAAAATTAAGTTTCTTTAACCAACTGGAGTGTATGAGAGTGATGCTGAAAGTTTTTAAAAAATCAAACAAAGATTAGTTTTAAAAAATTTAAATGACTTTATTGTTTTTAAAAATATTCCCCTTCAATATCAGTACATTATTGCATTCGATGAAACCAGTCCTTATGATGCAATGATGCCACTCTTCCTGAGACACTTCAGAAACCAGGTTTTTATAATGTTCCACTGCTTCATCTGATAATGAAAAAGTGATTCCACTCATTTTATCTTTATTTTTTGGAAAAAAAAAAAGAAATCACAAGGTGCTAGGTTAGGACTGTATGGTGGAAGTTTCATGGTGCTGACCTTAAGCGCATCCATATATTCAGTTGTTAGTTTTGCTGTATGCGATGATGCATTGTCATGATATAACAGCTTTCTTTTTGAGTGTTTTTCATGAACGTTTTCAAAAATCTGCGGTAAACAGACATTTGTGTACCAATTGGCAGGAACAGTACATTTGTCTTCTAATACTATAGTATCAATATGGTGCGTTCAAGAAAAAAACCCAGCAACCATCTTCTTACAGGCTCTCCAAATTCATCAGACTTTTGTAGGCTTAGGTTCTGTTTGAAAGACTTGTTGAGCTGATTGACCTTTCTTTTCAGGATCTTAACAATGAATGCAAGATTCATCACCAATAATGATATTTCAAACCAATTTTCTAATGCGTTGTTTTTGATTGGTAGTCAGTTTATGTGGAATCCATCAACAACAAAGTTTTCTCACGCCTAACTGCTGATGTAAAAAGTTTTGGATTTGACTTTTGCGAATGCCCAATGTCACTGAATAAATTCATAAGAAGTCCATTGATCTTCTTCAACCATTGCTCGAACAGCTGCAATATTTTCATCAGTAACGCCAGCTCTTGGGCATCCTACACGAAATTCATCACTAAGAACAAACCGGTCTCTCTTGAATTCACTATACCAATTATAAATTGTTTGCCTTAGATAGGGCTTCTTCACCAAATGCATTTCTAAGCTGATCTTCACATTAAGTGCTAATGAGGATTTAAGATCATAAAACATCATAGCCTGGAAATGTTCTGTAGTCAAATTCATTTTTGGATGAACACAAAATCTTAAATGATGATAATTAACAAACTACATGGGAATCAACTCACAAACATAAGGAAGTAGCTGTCAAATATAAGCAAATTTCATTTCTTTTTAGAAACATTGCATTCTAAAAATTCTCAATATCGCCCTCATATTCTAAAGACTGGTTCATAATAACCGAGAATGACAGTTAACCCTTTGTTGCCAGAATTGTTTTGCTACATATGCCATTCTTCCTCTAATTCCTAAATCAGCTTTTATATCCCCTTCACAGCACCACAACCAAAGTGATTCGAAAGCTGTGATAGAACAAGACGAAGTGGACTGGCCATCCATTCAAACTCAACCGTTACGAGTTAAACTACCTGCGACTGCTGTCAAATATGCCTGTAGTAAAGGAAAGGGAGAGCCCATGTAAAATAACCGGTGTAATGGCATGCTTGGATGCTGACGGGGTTACGTTTGACTGCAGTTGCATGGATTTTGCTGCGTATTGTTTAAAAAAAATAAATGCTACAGTTTTATTGAAAAAAAAATTACAAAAAAAGCCCATTAAAAGTGGAATATCGTATACCAAGCTATAAAGCTTTAAAATAAATATATTATAACATGAGTGTTCACAATTAACAGGAACATTTCCCAGGAATAGGAAAGAAAACTTGTCAAATGTTAACTTTCTTGTTCACAGGGCCAACATTTTAGATCCCTATTATGCATATTACGAGTCTTTACTGTAGAAATTATTCAAGATGACTGTGATGTGAAACGGCTACTAGAGCTCTCTCTATAGTCTCAAGCTGGGAAAATGAAACCAGAAGAAATTCTAGCAAATGTGCGTCCTGACCGACTCCCTCAGATCTATTGAGCGTTGGTACTTCTAACATAAGTATTGTTACTTTTTCCAGTTTTTCAACTGTCAGTTCTCAATGTCACTACAATGTTTTAATCTAGCTCGACTTTCACTTCACTTCTTCTTCTAGATGATTCACTAACTGAGGAGTCGAACACAAGAGTTCTTCAATCCCTCGCTCTGCAGCAACACTCACTGTACATCAAAGCAGTCATCACAAATCTTGTCGTTCTCCATAGTATAGTGGTTACTATGCTAGCTTCTAGTTCCCGAGGTCGGTGATTCAAACCCGGCAAAGGGCGATGGATTTTTTCGGGCATAAAAATCCTTAGCTTGGCTTCCTTCAGAAGGGAAGTAAAGCCGGTGGTCCCATGTCATAGATTTACGGCACGTAAAACAATCAAGCCTGATAAAGAGGCCTCTGAGCAAACTTTCCGGGATGCTAAGAACCACAGCAGTTAAAGAGCGTCCATAAAAAAAAACTCAATTTAATTTTAATTTTATAAACTTGCTCGGAGAATCGAGCTTCTTGTCGTGCCAGAAACTTGCCTGCCAACTCACTCGCTCGCTGACTGGCTCAACTGGCGAGAATGGTCACTTGTATAGGTAATGGAATTTTCCGCAGAACATCCTAGAACAATTTCGATGCACATTCTGGAGGAGGGGGAAAGAAACTTTCAGAAAACTTTGGTTAACTGTCGATAGTGCTTGGTGTTTATACTAGCGATTGCTACTTATTGTTTATTCCAACTGCCTGGTGCTGACCTCCCAATAACCTTGGGCCGTAGCCACTGCATTACAGTATCACCTGTAATGTATATACAACCCAAAACTGACTGTTGCCAGGAAAAGACAATAGGAAAGCTACAAAGAATAGCAGAAAGTGATCAAAGTTAAAAAAGAACAAAATAACTTTATGCTATAAAGGAATAGCATTTTCATGACTAAAGGTATGGAAATAATAGTGGATTTCCATTTAGATAGTCTTTTAATCTATCAAATTTTGATGTTGGCTAACCTGCATCATGTTGACTGAGTTCAAAGCGGGTGAAAAATATCATTGGTCAGTTTCAAAGAAATGACATCTCCTTGCACAAAATCAACTTTCCACTTTGCTATCAAATTAAATTCAGTTTTGTTTATGGATGCTCTTTACTGCTGTGGTCCTTAGTGTTCCATTTTATATTGGGCATGAAAGAGTGGTAATTTTGCTCAGAGGCCTCTTTATCAGGCTTGAGGTTCTTTTATGTGCCGTAAATCTACGACATGGGACCACCGGCTTGAGGCAGTATTTTAATACCTGAATAATTTCAATTATATTTTTATAATAAGTAAATTCAATAGCAGCCCGCCTTGAAACAATATGTATGTAATAATTATTTTTAAATGTATGTAACAGTCATCGCATATGCTTATTTTTATTGTAAAACATGTTTTATAATGTTATGTGAATACATTACATACTTTAATAATGCAGGAGCTGTGAGAATAAAAAGTTTTAAATTGCTAATAATGAGGTAACCTTGTAGCAATAATGAGTTTGAGAGTTTGAAAGTTACTAGTCATGATTAAAGCAACAATAATGTAGGTTCTGTGACAGTTTAAAATTAGGCAATCAACAGCAAAGAAAAGCTTTAAGTAAAATGCAGATATTCTATTGGACTAGAATTAGCCAATCAGAGACTTTAAATACCGAAGCTTACGGGTTTAACGGTTTAAATAATGTTCAGTTGCTGGCAAACCTTGATAGTGACCAGATGGAAGATGTGTTCTCTACAGAAATATTACGTGTGAATCGTAAAATATGTCTATGCGTTAGCTAAGTGAAAGTATTAAAGAATCTCACAGCTCTTAAAAAGTGTATTGCTTTACTAAAATGTGCAAAGGATAAAAATAAAAGAAGTGAATTTAAAAACTTAAAATTCGTGTATGTCTACAATTATTGTCGTACCGCACCCTGCCTAAAAAATACATGACTCTACAAACATTACTGATGCAGCCAAGGCAATTTCAAATAAATAATATATAGAAGCAGTTTTAATAACAAAGTTAAATATTATAGTGTAAAACTTGGAGTGTAACAAGAAAGTTACATCTTAAAATCAGCTTCTCGTACATAGCAGCATATTGCGTAACAACAGTAACTATTACATAATCAACAACTTCAAACCGATGGCCAAAGCGTGTTGTAAGCTTCTTAAACAAAGTAACTTCAAGAACAATACTTCTTCAAATTGGCTTCTCAAACAAGAAGCTAAATAATTCACGTAAAATTAAAGCAACACTGTACACAACCTTTCTCATGTTGGCTCCCATACGTGGGGCAGTTAATCAATCTCAGGCTTTACTTCCCTTCCAAAGGAAGCCATGCTAAGGATTTTTACACTTGAAAAAACCCATTGCCCTCTGCCGGGTTTGAACCCGCAACCTCGGGAACTAGAGGCTAGCATGGTAAGCACTACACCACGGAGGATGACCACTTTGCTATCAGCATGCACTCCTGTTCTAATTCCCGTTATATTGTGAACCAGTCTTAACTCATTTCATTGTACATGAACTTTCTTACTGAAGCAGAATCAAATCACAAGTGTTTATCTCTTACTGTGCAGAAGGAGAGAGCGAAGGAGCTAGAGAGACGCAAGTCTGGCCAGGAGGTGCAGAAGTTACGTCGATGGCAGCAAGAGCAGGAACTTCAACACTTGAAGGAGGAACGTAGACGAGAAAAGATGGAGGAAGCCGCAGCTAAAGAACGCATTCTTAAGCAAATAGCTCAGGACAGGTACCTATTTCATGTATTAATTATGAGGCTCTTTATCAATGACCAAACCTGGAACATCCGGGGAAATTGGAAATCATCAGGAGAACAAAATACTGCAAAAGTCAGCAAAATTTAAGATGGTTATTTGGTATATCACGACAGGATTTTTTAGGTAGTAAAAACTCATGGATTTTTTTTGCATGTAATCCCACCAGAAACGAAGGAGGAATTAGTTAAGCAGGAGATGTTGTCTCAGAAAAGTCATTTTGTCCACCCTTTTTAGTGATCCTCCTCAAGTAATCGGGGAGTAAAGTAATTAAAGTCTTGCAAACCAAACAAGGTAAAAGGCTGCTAACGAATGCCGCCAACATATGAAAATATAGCTGGATCATTGGGGTTTAGCTTCATAGATCCTATGACTACGCCCTGTTGTTCACTCCTCTACCTACATCCCTCGGTTATGCTTTGCATGTTAGGCCCCTCAGTGTTTAGATACGCTTTGCGTGTTAGGCCCCTCAATGTTGAGATACACTTTGTGTGTTAGGCCGCTCAACGTTGAGTTACGCTTTGTGTGTTAGGCCCCTCAATGTTGAGATACACTTTGTGTGTTAGGCCCCTCAATGTTGAGATATGCTTTGTGTGTTAGGCCCCTGAATGTTGAGATACGTTTTGTGTGTTAGGCCCCTCAATGTTGAGATACGCTTTGTGTGTTAGGCCCCTCAATGTTGAGATACGCTTTGCATGTTAGGCCCCTAAATGTTGAGATACGCTTTGCATGTTAGGCCCCTAAATGTTGAGATACGCTTTGCGTGTTGGACCCCTAAATGTTGAGATATGCATTGCATGTTAGGCCCCTCAATGTTGGGCTATGCTTTGTTTAAGCTTCCTTTAAATGCTTTCTCCATACTTTAAATACTCTAACATAGGCGACTATTTCATTGTTTCCATTTTACGAAGAGATGGCACAGGTATACACATGTGTTCACAGTAGGGGTAAGAATTGGCAACACTGCCTCTCTCAGTCGCACTAAATGTCAGAGCTGAAGATAAAAACGGCGGTAGTATAATGAAGAACATGTTAATAATCTTTCACCTTATTATTTGAATATTAGTTACTATGGGTATTGAGTTGACCACCATGATGTACCCCTCCAATGTAATCTCTCTATCTCTTACTTGCCTGCAAGCTGAAGTGTCAAATCTCTCCTCTTTCCAAAGCATTTTTCTAAAAGTCAATGAAAGATAGAAGTAAAATGTTGCTTAACTCTTTCAGTGGATCACTGTCTCTCTGCTTTAAATAACACCCATACTCCCAGCCACTGTTTGATAATTCTGAGAGAAAGACTATTTTAGCATGTTATTGGTATCTTTGCATAGGGCAGAGCGAGCAGCAAGGTTCTCGCAGGAGAAGGAGGAGGCCAAGAAGCAGGTTGAAGAAGAAAATAAGAAACTGGCAGAACAGAAGGCTCAGGAGTCTGCAGCAAGAAGGTCAGTAATCTTGCCATTTGTTTCACTATTCATTTCTTTACAACCTACCTATTGTAGTTAAGAACAAATATTACAGTAGAATCTCGTTAGTACATTTTTGCAGGGACCTAATGATTTGGACGTCATAGGCGGGAAAACGTGTTAACGAAAATACAAAATCTGCAATTTAAGAACATAGGTAATAAAATCTAATAATTACTACGTCTCCATGGGCAATTGAAATAGATTTCGAGTACAATTTCATACTGAATACGATCCGTGTTTCCATGTTAAATTTGATATGTGTTCAAATGAATTTGGATACACAAAACCTGAGAATAAATAATTCAAGCTTTTATGTTGGTCAACCTGGATTTGTTGAGGTTATGAATGTTTTTGAGAAAATAATTTGCGAATTATGGAAGTGACAATAGTGGCTTTGCTGTGTGTTTTATTACACATGTGATAACAATTTCTGCTAAAAAAAGAAAAAATTATGAGCGTGCATCATGTTACAAGTAAATAGACGATAGTATCTTTAGCGTATTCAATACGATTTGAATACGGTAGGTGTTTCCATGCAACAAATTTCGTTCCGATCCTATTTTCCAAGAGGAAAGTTTTGTTTTAGCATTTTTCCCTTCTTTAAAAGTAGTTTCAATCCATTTAGGTTTGCTAACAATCATGTTTAAGGTTGACGGAGGAGTGTTTAACTTCCACACTATATCCACATGTTTCATATTTGGATTGTGATCTACTTCAAGGATTTTCAGTTTTGGTTATTTACTACACTTTCTTTTTTTTCATTGCAAATGAAAAGCTAAAATACAATCTACGTATGTTTGGTCAACACTCAACAGTAGAAACTATTGTTAAAGCATTCTCTATCCCGCCCACACAAATCCTGTCACACAAATATTTACATGCATGCATGTGATTGACTGCCGGTATCCACCCTGTGACCAAGGATTGACCAAAGTACCAAATGAGGATGTCAAACTTTGAATGTGTTAAGCACCTACTCCCACTGGACTGACCAAGGATTGGCCAAAACATCAAATGAGGACGTCAAACTTCAAACATAGTAAGCAGGCACTAAGCAAACGTTATTTACTACATTTGGTGATTTGATACTGGGACTTTTATAATTCAGCGTAATACACGGAAAAACGTGTTAATGAGGAACGTGCTAACGAGATTCCACTGTATATTCCACCCACTTTGAGGCCCACTTGAACCCAAAGAAAAAGCATTTTTTTAATTTGAAGATTCAGAAGCTAATAAAAGTGATGTGTCATAATTTAAAATAAAGAGAGTTGGAGGTTGTTACACTACATCACTAAAAGGTACTTACTTTGAACGTGTTTCAGGAGAATGGTTTGCTCCCATCATCAGCTTGTTTCCAACTGATTTTGCCGGTTACTGTCTGGGGGATGTGTTTGGTTAGTGTGGTGTTCTCTGGTGCCAGATTGATGAACCTCCAAAGGCTGCTGGGTGGTAGTAGTTCGAAACTCATCAGGTGATTCCTGTGTTTGACTATATGTATTTTTTTCCCAGATGTCCAATTCATTGCTGCTGTTGATCGGTTTTAAGAGTTTTATGTTTGGAGTGATTTCATGTTTTGAAGTCCAGAAATGATGTGCTACTGCTGATTTATCTGTCTGTTTTTGGTAAAAGCTGTTTAAAATTGAAATGAAGTACACAACAAACTAACGTTCGACATTTACAGCAAACCAACTCGCACAGAAAATTGTATTAAAAATAATAGCTACAAGCCTACAAGTTACAAACATGCAATTTTAAATAGCTTTACAAACAGGTTAGTACATATACCATTGGAGAAAGAGGAATACCAGAAAGAATACCAACACATTATCCGCATAGCCACTATGAATGGATACCAGAAGAAAAAAAACAATAGATAAGAAGATAAAAAAGTTTGAAAGGCAGAAATACATCCAACAAACGACTACTTTACTCAGACAACAAAAACCACAAGCATATATAAAGTTCACTTACCACCCTTGGACACATCATAAATTTCAAAGGATTTTCAAGAAGTACAACATCACCCTGTCTCCCCAGAATAACCACAATATACAGAAACTACTATGAACAGAACAAAAGACCCTATCCCCAACGATAAGTCAGCTGGTATATATCAAATAAGTTGTTGTGATTGTAACCTGGTATACATAGGAAGAACCCAAAGAAATCTTGAAATAAGACTTAAAGAGCATATGTGATGCATTTACCAAAACAGACGGAAAAATCAGCAATAGCACATCATTTCTGGTCTTCAAGCCATGAAATCACTCTAAACATAAAACTCTTAAAACTGATCAATAGCAGCAATGAATTGGAAATCTGGGAAAAAATACATATCATCAAACACATGAATCATCTAATGAATTTCGAACTACTGCCACCTAGCAGCCTTTGGAGGTTCATCAACCCATCACCAGAGAACACAACTAACCACACACATTCCCCAGACAATAACCGGCAAAATCAGTTGGAAACATGCTGACAATGGGAGCAAACAGTTCTCCCGAAATGCGTTCTATTAAATTTCTTGAGGACACAACTCGCGTCTGGTTAGGAACACTGTCTACAAGCAACTGACTTGATTTCTACTGCCTAAATTTGAAAATTTCTGTATTTCAAGTCTCTGATTGGCTATTCCTAATCCAATAGAATACTTTCATTTAACTAAAGCTTTTTTCTGGTTGTTGATTTTCTATTTTTTATAAACTGTCACTAAAATTACATTATTGTTGCTCCAATAATGACTAGTAATATTATTAAACATTCTAATTCATTATTGCCTCAAGGTTACCTCATTGTAGCAACTTTTAACCTATTATTCTCACAGCTGCTACATTATTAAATTACGTAATACATTCACATAACATTATTAAACATGTATATAATAATATAAACATATACAATGACTGTTTGTCATTTGTAAAATGACTACATTTTACAAATTATTACATACACATATTACTTTAAGGCGGGCTGTTATTGAATTTATATATTATATAATTAGACTGAAATTTGAAGTAGTAGTTAGCCCCACGTTTTGGCGCCACTTTGAGGTAGTTATGTTCTTCAAACTTATGAAGATGTCCCACGCTGGAGATGATGATGCTTGTGTTACGAAATGTTACGTAATGTTGTGTAATGTAATTTTTACGCAGAAACTTAAAAAATTTGTATGTAATTTGTTGCTTTGTGAATACTTTTCAATTAATTAAGCTTATGTAATATTATTTAAATCTTCCTCGGCTGCTTCAGTCGAACTATAGAGACATAAGGTCTTGTTCAGGTCGTGGTATGACAAAAAATTAAAGATGTCACAGAATTACTTTTAAATTTCACTTCTTTATACTTGCACATATAAAACACTGCACTTTATAAAAGAAAACTGTGAGAAACTTTACACATTCTTAATGTATTTTCTATAAAATCTTGTGCACGACTTTTCCATCTGCATGCTATGAAACCTTGTCTGCGACTGACTAATTCCAACGGTAAAAAACGTTAAAGCTTTGGTATTGCCAGTCTCTTATTGGCTAATTCTAGTCCAATAGAATTTAAGCATTCAAACTAAAACTTTTCTTTGCTATTGATTGGCTAATTCAAAACTGTAAGCGAAACTACGTCATTACCAATCTTTTCATGACCAGTACATTTCAAAATTCCAGACACATTATTGTCACAAGATTACATTATTACCTCATTGTTAACAACCTAAAACATATTCTCACAGTTTTTGCACTATTAGAGTATATAAACATTTACATAACATTAATAAAATATGTTTACAATAAAAAATAAATATTTGCAATGACTTTACATACAATATAAATAATAATTATATACATGTTGTTTTGAAGGTAGGCTGTTATTGAATTTAATTATATAAAATACAATAAAAACCATTCAGGCATCAAAATACTGCCTCAAATTATTTAAGTGTTAAAAACACTGCCTCAGTAGAGAAATAAAGATGTTTTTTCCCAAAAGTTTTGTGTTTTCTTGGTTAGGTCGGGTACTTCTGGGACAGCTCTCGTATCTGTGAAAAAAAAATTCAGTCTGTCTTTATTGATCAGCCCTTGTATATATTAGGAATTAAAATGTATTTCTAATATAATTACAAAGAGCTTTTTATATTGAGAGTATTAAATACTTGTAACACAGTTACTATTTAACTTTGTTAGTATTTTGTCACTGATTACAGCCTTTTTTTTTTCTCCTCCCCTGCCAAAAAGTTGTTTGTGCACCCTCCTGAAAAGGTCTCGTGCCCTAGTTTGTAAACCACTGACCTGTAGCGCTGAGTGTAGATTATTCTGTGTTGGTATATATGTAAAAAGGAACTAATGGTTAATTAAATATCTTCCACAGTGATATTGGCCGTATACAGTTTCGGCTTCCAGATGGCTCTTCCCATACACACAGCTTCAATGCTGCATCTACTTTAGCAGAAGTACAGTCCTATGTGCAATCACATCTTAATCTTCCTTTCAGGTATGCATTACAGTGTAAGACTTAAAGAACTTTGATTTCCACAAGAAAATGAAAGTTTCTTTGATTTTATTTGTAAAGGTTCATGTCTATTTGAGAACAGAGTGCAGCACTTCTTGCAAAACGTTCGTCCACTTGAGAGTATTGTTACTTTCTCTACTACATATAGTAGTAAAATTTGATACCGAGATTTCACCAGAAATACATGTTTTGAGGTGTCCTGAATCCAAATAAAGCATTTTTGAAAAAATGTCCATGTAAGTGTGTATCCGTGAACAGCATAACTCAAAAACGAAGACTTGGTTAAATACCAAACTTGGTATTTAGGTTCAATAACCTCCAAACATGCGACACAAGGCTCATTTTAAAAAAGAAATTGTGCACTGTTACGCGAATTGCATTATTCTCAAGATTACTACATTCTTGCATCGCGTATTTCATATGCTTTCTTTTTTATCCGGGTGTAACCACTTTTCTCGTTTCAGATTTTTCTGCACAAGCACTGTTTATACTTGTACTCGAAACACCGGTGAACTCGGAAGTTAATTTCACCACTAGTCAATGGTTTGCGCCGCTAATGCTTTACGTAATTCGAACGAAAACACAAGAGCAAATTCACCGTCCTCCATGATACTAAACACAACTGCTCGTTTCTGGCTGTAAACAATATTCTGCGCCTACCCAGATGTCAGGTGACTCATACAAATTGCATCACGGGACTTGTAGCTGTGTTTTACGGTATAAATCAGCTTTAAATAAAACCTTAGGTATTATACTATTTAAGGATAAATTCATTTTAAAATTCAGAGATTAGCATGGGACTACTTTCCTGCGCGCATTGCTACCATGTTGCAACATGGTGTACTGACCACGTGGGTTTGTTTTGCCGCGGATCAACCTAAGAGTGAATATAGTTTACAATAGTTGCTACTGTTAAGCTCGTATTTTCTCTTAAGGCATTTCTTTCTCTTGAAGAAACCCTAAGATTACATTTTTAGAAGAAAATGAACACTGTGTAGTTTAAGTTTAAAACTCACTTGCATGCTAATTCGGTAGATCTCCTGCTCCCCTTATTTCTGTAATTTTCATTGTATGTTTACAACAAAAAAATATTGTGAAGTTATTAAGTTTTGTAATTCATCATCTGTCCACTATTTGCATTCCTGTGCAAAATTAAAATCTTGTCACTACGCTCAAGTATACTAACAGCGTTGGAGTTGCTGTCAGAGAGAAAAGACTTGCCCATGTTTACCAGAGAGCACCAAACACTCTCCATGGGTACAGACAGCACTCTTAGATAGCTCTCGCAATACTGTGTCCACTAGCAAGACGAATCTTGAGAGTTTCTTGTACACTCTTCTCTCAAATGGACGAGTGCCTTCAAGTAAAGTTTTCTGTGCTATTTTAATTTAAGTAGAAATAACTTCACATGTGTATAACTGAAATGTTTGTGAATGAGTAGAGATAACTGAAACTATGCTGCTTTGTTGTTCTGCAGGGAGTTTTTAATGTCAACAAGCTTTCCTAGGCGTGAATTTGGTCCTAGTGAATGCAGTCAGACAATCAGGGATCTGCAACTTGTGCCGACAGCTGTAATACTGATTTTACCAGTACGTATTATACTAAGTGAGAGCAGGACTGTTTTATGAGCTGCATACCAGCAACTTTGTCTCCAACTCTGGCGCTTTGCACTATTGGTAGTGTTGCTACTACTGTAAACATGTGTGTAAAGATGCTATCATCACAATTTTCATGGTTTGTTTTGACCAGAGTCCCCCATTGCCTTGCTCCTGCTCAAAGTACTTAACGTAGCTTGAATATAAATTCATGGCTTTGGTTCTGGTAAGACCCAATTTTGCTTCTTTGATCCTGATGAACCAAGCCATAAGAAGTATAAGAATAACATCGCAGTAAATTATATACACACAAAAGAAACCAACTTCACCCAGACTAAAGCAAACCGCAACTGTTTGTACGTGCTCCGCTTACAAGAAAGTTGCCAACATAACCCCAAATGCAGTGGTCACACATGGAGAGAAAACCTGTGATTGGTGCCAGCAGAAAACTACCACCTTTGCTGTGCCAGTCGTCTCCAGAACTGCAAACTGTGCCCCTTTTCTTTTCTTTTTTGCATGTAGCAAAGCTCTAACCAACAACAGTAAAACGTTACAAAAAATCAAATCAGTGCTGATATATATCGTTCTTTATCTTCATGAAACGTCAGGGCTGGAGATACAGCGGCAGTAGTACAATAAGTGAAGGTTGCTATAAAATGCATGTAAACTGTTTACTGGATTTTCTTTCAGTTTGCTTTAAAGCAAGCTGGCATCATATGTTTTACTATGGCATGTATTCTAGGAGGCACTATAAGCATAATAAACCAAAATGATAGTGTGCTTTTGTCTGAGAGTGGGACCTTAATAAGTGCAGCATAGGTTATGTGGAATTAGTAAAAAAAAATTAGCTTTTGTACGTAACAATGTAAATCCACCTCTTTTCAGAGGGGTAAATGGGAAAATTATACAGTGAAACTTGTTTAAGATGAAGTAACATCAATCTAAATTATTTTCAATTTTGTCAAGGTTTCCATATTATTTAGATATTTTGGGTTTTTTACTAAGCATAGCTTTAAAATTAATTACAAACGCCATGCCAATAGTTTCAGTATCATGCATTTTATTGGCTACAAACCATTCACTCATGTGTTCTTTATTTTTTTAAATTTCTTAAATTTGCAGTTTTCACATTTTAACTATAGTACTAGTTCTTTCGCAGTGCATGTAATTTTAACATTTTCAGTTTATCCTTTAATGAATGTGCCACAGTTTTACACATCCTTTATCAGAAAATGCATAACTTTTCTCACAGTCATTGTTCCTAATAACGGACAACACTAAAGGAAAAACGCACATATTTCCAACTGCAATCTCTTTCTTTTGTCCTTGATGCAATCTCCACTCAGGTATATAAGTTTACAAAGAATTCTCATTTAGCTTAGTGACTTTACATTTGCAGTTTCCTTGGAAGTACAGCCTATCCCAAAACGAATCCATTTTAATACTGCATATTTCCATTCTATGCAGTTGCAGATGGTTTTTATCTCCATGTTGAGCAGTTTCTGTATTATTCAGGAAAACATTCATCATTCTCAAAGAAATATCTGTTTTGAAGTTTACAGTATACTGCAATAGAGCAGTGTGTTAGGAGACCGAAATGATTTTGAGTTACTGCATAGAGATCCCTTACAACATTTACATATGTTTTGGGATATGCTTTCAAAATGCAACTAATAAACAGTGGCAGACTTAGGACTATTTTATATAAAAATTCATTTATTAAAGAAATTTTAAGACAATCAATAATTGAAAAATATTAGATTTGTTGCATGTGCCAGACTTCTGTAAATGACCATACGAGGGTGGTCTGAAAAGTTTCCGACCTCAACATGAAGATGGCAGCACTCGTAAATAAAAGCTAGTGAATTTCGTTGTTCATCTGTTGAGAGTTACTCACCAAAGTTTCAGCCATTTTGGATGCTCAGTTTTTATGTAACAGTTGTTTGAGTGAGGTGATGTGAGTGTTTTTATGAAAATGGACAAAATCGAGTATCGAGCTATCATTAAATATTTGTTTTTGAAAGGCAATACGCCTACGCAAATCAAAGATGAGTTGGATTCTGTGTATGGGGACTCTGCACCATCATTCACCACAGTGAAATTTTGGGCAGCTGAATTTAAACGTGGCCGTAAGAGCTTGGGAGACGATGAACATTCGGGAAGTCCAAAAATTGTAATTACCGACGAAAACATCGCCAAATTTCACCAAATGGTGCTAGACTACCGCCGAATTAAAGTGAGAGAGATAGCAGAGGCTATGAACATGTCAAAAGAACGTGTTTGTCACATATTAAATCAACATTTAGATATGAGAAAGCTGTCCGCATGTTGGGTGCTGCGTTTGCTTACGTTTGACCAAAAACGTGTTCGAATGGACATTTCCAACGCTCTGTTGGTGCAGTAAATTGGAGTTTTGGCGCCAATTAATTACTGTAGATGAAACTTGGATACACCATTATACGCCCGAAACAAAAATGCAGTCCAAACAGTGGACTGCAAAGGGGGAACCGGCTCCAAAACTGTTTTTTCGGCTGGGAAAGTGATGGCGACTGTTTTTTGGGATAGTCATGGAGTTATTTTAATCGATTATCTTCAAAAAGGAAAAACCATTACAGGAGCATCCTACGCATCATTACTTGACAAGCTGAAGGCAGAACTTGCGGAAAAACGGCCACATTTGCAGAAAAAGAAAATCCTGTTTCACCAAGATAACACACTGTCTCACACCTCAGCGGTTGCAATGGCATAAATCCACGAATTGCGGTTTGAACTGCTTGACCATCTGCCTTACTCACCAGATCTAAGCCCCAAGCGACTTCTTTTTGTTCCCTCATCTGAAAATTGCGCTCGGAGGACAGAGATTTTCGTCAAATGAAGAGGCAGTCACCTTCGTGAACAATTATTTTGCAGAGAAAAATGCCAAGTACTATTTGGACGAGTTACAGAGATGGGAGCATCGCTGGGAGAAGTGTGTAGAGTTACAAGGAGACTAAGTTGAAAAATAAAAAAAAATTCCGAAAAAATGTCTTGTATCTTTATTAGGTCGGAAACTTTCCAGACCACCCTTGTATTATGGAAGGGTAACAATAACAAAACTTGTATAGACCAAGCAGAAAACTCCTTATGATAAAGCATCATATTGAATGGTTTATAAAAAAAAGAATACACGTTGTAAACTATATTCCTGCTTGGGACACAAAACTTCCCATTTGCATACTATTGGTACAAGCTCATCTCTAATACATTGCTCATTAAGAGGGGTGATGGGTAAAATTTTTGTAAGCTGAATTTATTGTATGGTGCCAGGGTTATCTTGTATTTCTTGAAAGTCTTCTGGAATTTGTGAAAGGCCCAAGGGTGGAAAGCAATTCTCTTGTATCTCCAATTTTCTGGCACCATACAATAAATTTAGCTTAGGAAAAATGTTCAAATCTAGCACTACTAATAGTATTCCACATGAAAAGAAACAAGGTATACATCAGATAAACTGCAAAGATTGTGACAAAATATACATAGGGAAGACCAAGAGGAACATTGGAACCAGGCTAAAGGAACACTACTGCAACATCAGATATAAACAGTTAGAAAGGTCTGCTGTAGCGAACCATTTTTGGAAAGAGAACCACACAGTAGAAAAGGAAGCAAAATTACTAAAGTACATCAAGAAACTGCTAGAATTAAGCTTGTGGGAGAAAATATACATAAAAAAGTTCCAAGAGCAACTGATGAACTTTGAAATGCAACCGGGAAGAGATCTCATCACTACCTTCATCAATCGGTCAACAGATGGCACCAGAGAACCGGAATCCTACTCCGAAGTCAGTTGACACATAGCAGCGGAAGATGTGGGGAATGCCTCACGAAACATGTCCTGCATGTAATATGTAGAGCAAAGAGTATCTTAAGTCGCCTCACCCTTTCTTAAATACAAGGTGTGTTCAAAAAAAGACCAAACTTTTGAAATAGTGCATCAACTGGTACGGGTGTTGTAGATTTACGGCACGTAAAAGAACCTCAAGCCTGATAAAGAGGCCTCTGAGCAAAATTTCCGATCTTTCACGCTCAATATAGAATGGGACGCTAAGGACCATAGCAGTTAAAGAGCGTCCATAAATAAAAAAGAAACTGGTACAGGGGGCACGCTGCAGCTACTGAGCACACCTAGTGGCAGGTTTAGACAACAAATGCCATTTGTCTCATTTCTCAATGGCCATTAGCTGCCAAGCTGTAGCCTCTGAGTAGATCCCGAAGTTGCAGGTTCAAACCCAGCAGAAGATGATGGATTTTTTTCGGGTGTAAAAGTCTGTAGCATGGCTTCCTTCGGAAGGGAAGTAAAGCCGTGTTGTAGATATACGGCATGTAAAAGAGCCTCAATACTGATAAAGAGGCCTTTGAGCAAAATTTATAGACTTCCATGCCCAATGTAGAATGGGACACTATGGACCACAGCAGTTAAAGGGCGTCCATAAATAAAACTCAATTTAATTTTTACAGCCACTGGAGTGAGCACATGCACAAGCAGTTTGTCGGGTTAGTGACAATGAAAGAACTGCTTGAAGAATAATATATGTGTGAAATGTTGCTACAAACTTGGCAAAACTTTTACAAAAACATTTCAACTGCTTAGCCAGGCATACGGGAAGGACTGTATGAGTTGCACACAGTATTGTGATTGGTTCAAGCATTTTGAACATGGCAGAATGTTGCTCAGTGAGGATCCCAGGCCTGCACAACCTTCCACATCAACCGATGACCAAACCGAGTTTGTGGTGTGATTCATGGAATTTGTACCTCACGATTAGATGGTAAACAAAGAAGGAATTTTAGTGCATTTGAGGGATGCTGTGCGCAGGTAAAGGCCTAAATTGTGGAAAAACCAGACTTGAATGTTGTATCATTTCAATGCACCAGCTCACGCATCGTTCCTTGTCCGTAGCTATTTGGCAAAACACCAGACTCCTGTTGTGCCCCATTCACTGTATTCCCCAGACCTAGCCCAAGCAGACTATTTCCTGTTAACAAAACCACATTGAAAAGATGTCATTTCCAAATCATAGAGGAGATTCAGGACAATGCGACAAGAGACTTAAGTGCCATCCCAGAAAGTGTGTTCCATCCAAAAATGGAAGAAAGGCTGGGAATGGTGTATTGCCTGTATAGGGGACTACTTTAAGGGGGCAGTGTTTAAAATGTTGTACAATGAGCAATAAAGGCGTTATAGCAAAAGTTCGGCCTTTTTTTTTTTGAACACACTCATACATTTGAATACTGCTGTATTTTTACTGTGATATGACTTGATGCAAAACTGAAATTTTGTCAAAACTTATACTGGAAATATACTGGAATTTTAATCCTTCAAGCCAGTAGACACCCTGCTAGAGGAACTAGAAATACACAGTCCAGTCATTATGATTAAGAAGCGATATGTCTTAAAATAAAAGACACAAAAAAATGTAACATATATATATATTTTAATTCAGTGACTAATGAACATTTTGAGAAGATAGTATCTTTACGTTATTTGCCCCACGCTTTTGGGTGTCAATTTGAAGTAGGAGTTGTATTGTTGTTTATTTGCCCCACGTTGGGGAGCCAAACTTTATGTAGTTGCAACTGCACATATGGTAAAACGTTTCCGGTAGCCTTTGCCCCAAAAAATGTTTAAAAAGATTAACTTTGTAATTTCACTGTTTCTTTAAATATCATATATTTATGTTTGGCTCAGCTGCGTCAGTATTTATATATTTTTTAGAGACATGAATATCTTAGCAGGGAGCGGTGTGACTGAAGAATGTAGGCTTACACAGATTTTAAGTTTTTCTTCACTCCATTTATTAATGCTTGACACAATTTAAATAACACTTCACTGATACAGAGAGAGCTGTGAGATTCGTTTGTTAATTACTTGCACTTTTTAACATCTAAACTATTTTCTCACACAAAATATGTATTAAATTTCTCGAGGACACATCTCGCGTCCAGTTATGAGCGCTGTGTACAAGCAACAGACTTGATTTAAACTGCCTAAATTTGCAAATTTCTGTATTTCAAGTCTCTGATTGGCCATTCCTAATCCAATAGAATACTTTTATTTAACTAAAGGTTTTTCTGGTTGTTGATTGGCTATTTTATAAACTGTCTCAAAATTTACATTATTGTTGCTCCAATAATGACTAGTAGCATTATTAAACATTCTTACTCATTATTGCCTCAAAGTTACCTCATTGTTAGGAACTTTTAACCTATTATTCTCACAGCTCCTACATTATTAAATTACGTAATACATTCACATAACATTATTACATGTATACAGTAATATAAACATATACAATGACTGTAATATACACTTTTTATATATTACATATTGCTTTAAGGCGGGCTGTTATTGAATTTACATATTATATAATTTGACTGAAATTATTTAAGTGTTAAAAATACTGCCTCAATTTCTTATACTATAAGTATCCTGCGCTGCCTTTACGGGGTGTTGCTTTAAAAATTACAAACTGGAGTGAGGTTTAGCACAGGCCTTACTCTACAAGATATCCTAAAGTCTAAAGTCCAGTGGGTTCAGGTCTGGGCTGCCAGAGGGCCAGTCTTCTGCTGTAATGAATTCTGGAGCATTGTCCTGAGCCATGCTTGAATTGTTGCGAGCTGGGCATGAGTCTTGCCGAAAGACCCAAGTGTGGTGTTCAAGGGTCTCATAACTCTCTCTAGGTACCGTCTGGCTCCTGTTTTTACTCCTTGTTTGCAGAAATGGAGAAATGTTTCTACTTGATGTAACACGCCCCACCAAACCATCACTGATGCTGGGTGGTGACCAGTATTTTAGCTTCCTCTGAGCTCTGTACATACGTTTTATCACTTTGCTTAGTTTACTCCTCCACTGTGAAAATTTTCTCACCTGTGAAGAGGATATTTTCATGACCATTCTGGACATGCCACTATAAGAGCCTCTTTGATCTTTCGTAACTGATCTTCTTAGGTTCGAGGCTAATAAATGTCCCACTGACCATCGATAAGCTCTCATATGAAGGTCTTCTCTGATAATCCAAGACATGGATTTGGTGAATACATTTAACTCTCAGGCCATTATTTTTTGCTTCCAGAGTGGGTTTTGATGTATTCATTCTCTCACTGCTTTGACCATGCCTGAAGTCCTTGTAGTACGTTCCCTACCAGATCTTGGTAAGTCCTCAATACAGGAAGATTCAACGAATCTCTCGACAGTTCGGTAAACAAATTTTAATGGAATTTTCAGTTGTTTTAAGAACTTGAAAATTTCAGTAGGTTTCTTACCACACTTATAAAGAGCAATCACTGCAATTCTGTTTTCATTTACAACCCATTACATATTTGTTAGTTGATGTAGGAAATTACACGAAGGAAATGTGTTTAGAATAATACAGTAGAATCTCGTTAGTACGTTTTTGCAGGGACCTAAGGATTTGGACGTCATAGGCGGGAAAACGTGTTAACGAAAATGCAAAATCTGCAATTTAAGAACATAGGTAATAAAAATCTAATAATTACTACGTCTCCATGGGCAATTTAAATCGATTTTGAGTACAATTTCATACTGAATACGATCCGGTTTCCATGTTAAATTCAATATGTTTAAATGGATTTGGATACACAAAGCCTGAGAATAAATAATTCAAGCTTTTATTTTGGTCAACTTGGATTTTTTAGGTTATGAATGCTTTTGAGAAAATAAATTGCGAATTGTGGAAGCGGCAATAGTGGTTTTGCTGTGTGTTTTATTACACACGTGATAACAATTTCTGTTTAAAAAGAAAAATTATGAGCGTGCATCGTGTTACGAGTACAATAGACGATATTATCTTTGGTGTATACAAGACGATTTGAACACGGAGGTGTTTCCATGCAACAAATTTCGTTCCGGTCCTCTTCTGATCCTATTTTCCAAGAGAAAAGTTTTGTTTTAGTATTTTTCCCTTCTTTAAAAATAGTTTCAATCAATTTAGGTTTGCTAACAATCGTGTTTAAGGTTGACGGAGGAATGTTTAATTTCCGCACTATATCGACATGTTTTATATTTGGATTGTATTACATCAAGGATTTTCAGTTTTTCACTGTTGGTTATTTACCTACTACACTTTCTTTTTTTCATTGTAAATGAAAAGTTAAAATACAATCTACGGTTGTTTGGTCATCACTCAACATTAGAAACTATCGTTAGCGTTTACCGTGTTTACCACGCCAAGGTAAAGCATTCTCTATCCTGCCCACAGAAATCGTGTCACACAAATATTTAAATGCATGTATGTGATTGGCTGCCGATATCCACCCCGTGACCAAGGATTGACCAAAGTAGCAAATGAGGACGTCAAACTATGAACGTGTTAAACGCCTACATCCACTGTACCGATCAAGGATTGGCCAAAACAGCGAATGAGGACATCAAACTTCAAACGTAGTAAGCGGGACCAGGAAAACGCACTAAGCAAACATTATTTATTATATTTGGTGATTTGGTACTGGGACTTTTATAATTCAACGTAATACATGGGAAAATGTGTTAATGAGGAACGTGCTAACGAGATTCCACTGTAGCTCTGCTACCAGCATAACTTGTAAAAATATCATTAAATCATTTATTTTTAAGTTGTAGAGCTACAAACATATAGGACGGAACTTATGACTGGACTGGACAGCATTTAGATTCATTCTATCAAATTTTGACATTGGCTAAACTGCATTATGTTGGCTGAATTGGAAGTGGATAAAAAAATATCATTGGTCAGTTACAAACAAATGTGCAAAATCAACTTTCCACTTCACTGTCAATATAGTCGTCAATATGCATTCCCGTTCTCATTACTAGAGTATTGTGAACCAAAATTTTGCATGCTGTTTTGCTTCCCGTTCTCGGATTATTGTGAATGTTATATGTTTGCAGTCATCGTCAGGAGCAGTGGTGACATCCAACAACCAGCACAGCTACATGGATTTCCTGACTCGCTTTGTGTGGTCCTTCTTGACACCATTCGTGTCTGTGTTCTCGTATGTGAGGAGTCTGATATTTGGTGGAGGAGTGGCTGCTTCCAGCAGCAGCGGCAGCAGTGGCAGCAGCAACTCTAGAGAAACATCACACGAGCCCTCAGCAGATGGAGAAAACGAAAAACAAAGGTATTTACTCATCTTTGAATTTTGTTACAAAAATATAATGAAACTTTAATGCATATTGCACAAGTGGATACTAGAAAAAGCATTTTAAGAAGAGTGAGTAGACAAAGTCTTGTGAATGCAACACACAAGATTTTTTTTTTGTTTACTTGCTCTACCATTTACATAACAGGTAGAGAAGGTATGTTCTCAGGCCTCCTGAATAAAAAAAAATCTGATTGTTACACTCACATGACTTTCTCTACTCTTGTACAAACTATTTTTACAAAGGCTTATTCTCCATATGCTTCATGTTAATCGAGATGTTAATCTTATTGCTAATTTTCTTGTAGGTGCAAGGGGAATATGGTAGGCTTTAAGCGATAGTCAAATGTTTTAAGAGGTGGTTGCTATGTGGAGTATTCCATTCTCTTTGTATTACCAGGACAAAAAGAAATTGAATAACGAATTTCCATTTGAGAAAAAGTATAAGTATTGGAAAGTTTAAGGGAATAACAAGCAATATCTCGAAAATGATTCACTCAACAAAATAAAATGTATATGGCTTAAATTGCGTATTTTAATGCGATCTACATTTTTTGTGTAGTAAAATTTTGTCTATCTCTTATAGTTTACCAGTTATGCAAAAGTCGTTCACAATGAAGAATACTTTTGGAGACATTCCCAGAAAATTCAAGATATACATGTCATCTGTCATGGAAGTATCTTAAATATATGATATTTTAATCAAAATCGTTAGAGCCATTTTTGAGAAAATTAAAATTTTTGAAAAATGTTCCATGTAAAGGGTAATCTGGGATGGGGGGGATTTTCTTGAAAACCCTCGTGTCGCATCTCTGGAAGATACTGAACCTAAATACCAAGTTTGGTGTTTATCCGACTGTTCGTCTCTGAGTTATGCTGTTCACAGATAACACACACGGAAATGTTTCCAAAAATGCTTTTTTTGGATTCAGGGGGTCCCAAAACATGTATTTACGGTGAAATCTCGGTATCAAATTTTTGAGTGGAATGCAATACTTCCCCTACTTACTATACGTAGTAGAGAAAGTAAAAAGCATTTTTAGAAAAAAAGGGCCATCTATCTCTAAACAGCATAAGACAAAAACAAAGTCGGATAAGTAACAAACTTGGTATTTAATTGCAACATTTTCCAAGGATATGCTACTCAAAGATTTTCAAGAAAATCTCCCCCTCCCAAAAAAAAATTATCCTTTGCATGAAACACTTTTTGAAAATTTTGTTTTTCTAAAATGACTAATGATTTTGATTAAAATACCATACATTAAACATATTTAAATGACAAATAAAATGTGTATGTGGAATTTTCGAAATAGCCTGTGAAGTACTCTTCATTCAGAAGGAATTTTGTATATCTTGCATAACTGGTAAACGTTAAGTGATAAACAAAAACGTACTATACAAAAAATGTAGCCTCTTTAAAACATACAATTTATTTCAAATTGAGGCAGTATTTTATAGCACAACATGCGAATGCCAGAGTGATTGTAGTGTAAATTAATATTATTGTATGACAATGATATGAGATGTTTATTAATTATAAGCATTGTTAGGAAATAAGTTTACACAGCCTCACTGAAACTGACAATAGGAGCGGATAACAATGGAGCGAGGGGCTGAGATGTTTATCAGTTAGAAGAGGCAAACAAATGACGACAGAATAGCGTGCCTTTCTTTAGAAATGGAGGGAATATCTTCCCTAGAGCATATGTGTTCGTAATTTTGATTGGATATAAAAATAGACACTAATGTTGGCACGCTTTATTAACCAATAGCAGCTCTGTTATAATGTTTAGGCATATCGGGGTGAGGGAGTATAAATTCTGAAGCCAGAGACAAGTAACGCCCAGTTCTACAGAATCATTCACGAGTTACACGTCACACATTTCAATAGAATCATTCACGAGTTACACGTCACCCAGTTCTACAGAATCATTCACGAGTTACACGTCACCCAGTTCTACAGAATCATTCACGAGTTACACGTCGCGTAGTTCAACAGAAGCATTCACGAAGTACACGTTACGCAATTCTACAGAATCTCTCGCGTTGTAAAGTTAGTTACAAAATGTGAAATATGCGAATTAATAGTGCACGGCAAATAAGTGATTGTATTACATTCGAAAATATAACAGTTTCAGTCAGGCGTGTATCAATATTAAATATGTGAAATTAATTAAGTGTGATGGCAATAAAAGTGTAAAAACAAATTGTTTTATCAGTGTTATCTTTTAGTAACAACTCCTTTCCGTTTACACACCCTGTTCAAGAGATTTGCTCGAGTGAGTAATAATAGCTAGCCGGAGGACAAAGAACCCAAAATTCAAAATAGTAAAACAATAACAGGCGCTCAGCAAATAAGATAACACGAACGATACCGTGATAAAATAGGTTTTTTTTTTGTGTGTGTGGCATAAGCCATTTCTGAGATATGTTATTAATGGTTCAGATTGTTCATTACGTGGTCACTCTCTTAAAAGTCCTGCCAACATCCAGTTGTTTGTCGCAATTCCATTGAAACAATGTCGAATTGCTATTTCTGCAAAGGTTTATTTGAATTAAAATGTAGTAGATAGAAAAATAAGCTTTAGTAAGAATAGTTTGTATACCCACTAATGAAGATAGAGGGTAGATGAATGTATCACTCAATTATGTCTTGCTTCTCTGATTGAGTTACAAAAATGTTCAACTGCTGAATGGTTTAGAGGTTCTGTCAGCCAGAGGTGTAGCTAGGGAGGTGCTTTGAGGTTGGACTCCTTCCCCCACCCTTTGCTAAAATAAATGTGAAAATTAACACCAAAAATAGCTTCATTAAAGTAATAGAACCTTTCTTGGCTGGTGGGAACGAGATACTTTGCACTATATTTATTCCTCATGTCCTATACAATATTGCCAAAGATGACAGCAACAGAAACTGTACTTTAGATGGTGTGGGTACAACCATGTTTTTGTTCCAGTGCTAAATTTAAGTGTAATATCTCCCAGTTTAGAACTACTGTCCATTCCAAACCAGAGTGCCTCTCACTGTAAACAAACTCTTTGCATTATCCGTGCGAAAGTAGTTCGCAATCCCTGCCCCTAATGACTGCTTGTTCCTTATCACGTGCTTGCTGCATATCACTTACAGTTCAACATTGTTTCAATCTATAAAAAGGCACCCTGCGAGAGAATCATAGTTCAAAATGCAACCTGAAGTAACAATCAATTTTATAAGCTTGCGGAAATGAACATTTTACTTATGTTAATCACAATCCTCAGGCGAAAGTGCAACACCCAAATCCTCCGAAGATGACTCAGCTGCCATATTGATATCAGAACTATTCTCCAAGTTAATGACAAGCTTATCCACAACACTGTCGCACACAAAACAAGCTCCCATATTTGACTCTCCTCTTCTATTATGTCTGTTTATAGTCCCTGCACGCATCAGTTACACTTCTCACTGAAACGTCTGTAAAATCAGATGTTAGTTTCGTAATACCCAGTAATGCAAGTGTCGGGCATTTTTCTAATAGCAGTTGAATACATTAAGTATTGTTTGTTTTTGTACCACTTTTTAACGGTTTCCTGCTTTTGTGTTTGAACAGTTTATTCGCACTACACGCACCTTCCTCTGCCATGAGAACTCAAATACCAACTGACTAAATCACAAGATTTGACCTGAGCTGAGCACACATGTGTCTGCATATTATGAATGACTTTTTACTTATCATATTTCCTGTGTTATGCAAAGTGTTTATTCGGTATTCAAATAGCACCTCTGGGAATTCATTGCTGCATTTCTTGTATACATGCAAGGTATGGCAGTGATGCATATAGTTGGTATTAACAAGCAAGATACTCTCAGCATTAGCGTAACAGCAGACAAAAATAATATTTTGTAATCTCTTAACAGTTAGTATATATCCATTACCTTTAGCAATGAGTTCTTATGATAACCGCAATAAAATGTGCAGTTCTATACCTTTCCTGCCCCAATGTTTCATGATACAATACATTTTTTAAGGAACTATTTACGTTGGCGTAAGAGTATGTGCTTAGGTTCGTGACAAGCAGAAGCATTTGCTTTTGTTTACATCAGAGGGAACTCTGGTTTGGAATGGACAGTAGAAGCCCTATGTTATAGTGAAATAAAATAGCTTCCAATAGTAATATTAAATACTTCACAGCAGTCATTGATTCTCATTTCACAACCATTTTCCACTTAGAATATGCAAAACATCTTATCCTAATTTTAATTCCAGTTGCTGCATCTTAATCTGCAAACATAAAATTGACTTTTTAACATTTTCAACTCAAGATTAGTTGATATTTATCATTTAAATTGATACAAAATCCTTAAAAATGGATCCCTATACATAACCACCTTTATATTTTTTTCTGGCTACACCACTGCTCTCAGCAACTTAAGCTGTAAACACAGGGTAATCTCTGAAGTATTTCACATTATACTTCTGTTTTTTAGGGACAGCAGGAGACACATGACAGATACCTCAGTATTCCGGCGCCAGGGAAATATACATCGCCTCACAAATCGACATGACTCTAGTGATGACGAAAACAATACCTGGAACGGTAACTCAACACAGCAGATGTAAACACACAAATTAATTTTTTAATATTTTCTGACACCTGTTGCATGGAAATCTATGCTATTTAAACTCCTACAATCTTCATTATCAAGTAATAGATACATACCTGTAAGTCTGTTCTGTTCTGTATATTGATTTCAGATTAAAATAAAATCTTTATTGAGTTGTTAACTTTTATAAATAGTACAGTATTTTGTCTATTTTAAGTAGATGGTAATTTATTTATTGGAAAGAAAAATCTTGGGCACGTGATGGCTATGGCAGCTCTTCAGAAATGACATAGAAAATAACTTAAATGGCCCCACAGATTAAATAAAACAGAGTTTTTATAATTGTATATACACAAGAACCTCATTTATCTCGACTAAGGCAGGACCGGAGGTATTCTGTAAACAAAATACCATATTTACTTGTGTACCATGACAAGCGAGACGAGGTGCTGGTGGTGGTGGTGGTGATGGTGGTGGTCGTTGTGGTGACGGCAGCGGCGGATGTGGTGGTGGTGGTGTTGTTGTTTCCCACTCTTCCCAAACTAGGAAGTAATGGTATGGTGGCAGAAAACAATTGATCTAGGCATTCAGCTACACTGTAATTAATCCTGAAGCCACATATGACTCAATTCTTCGATGGTACCGCTGAATTCTTACACTTCAAATTTTCTGCATAATGAACACCGTAACTTGCACAAGTCATAACGTGTTTATAAATTCAAATATCGAAAATGTAAGACTGGTCCCGAATTCTGCTCTTCTTCAGCTTTCATATGACACCAAAACAAGAGTTTTTTTTTGGACACCAAAAAATGGCAAGGCTTTTAGACTTGGATTTTGGACCTCTTTTCGTAACTTTGAATGCGAATATCTTCTGAACGGACACAGATACAGTGTCCAACATATTTTCCACGAGAAGCTAATTTTTTTGTGAATTTTCTGTTATTTTGTAATGTGCGAAATGTGGTTCAGAAGCAGAGATATTTGTACTTCTATTTTTCAGAAATCAGCCAAAACTGGCTTCCATCCGGACTACTGGGCTAATGACCATCAGCGATTTCGATGAAATTTGGTATGCATATGGCTTCGAATCCCAAGATCACGAATCTGAAACTCGCTGCTCGAAATTCCTATTTATTTGCATTTTATGACGTGTCAAAGTTTACGCCAGTTCACTTTAGAGAGCTGTAGTTTAAATAACCCTAAGGCTAGGACAAAAATATAAACTGTTTCGTACAGGTAGAGTGTAAAGAATGGTCCTAATGCAAAAGGTTATTTCCCGCTGTTCCAAAAATAGTAAGTAATGGTTTGGTGGCAAACAGATTTTTAACACAGAATCAATTGCTTTAGCCATTAAGCTATACTGTAATTAGTCCTGAAGCCACATATGACTCAATTATTGGATGGTACCGCTGAATTCTTACACTTCAAATTTTCTCTATAATGAACACCGTAACTTGCACATTTCATAACGTGTTTATAAATTCAAATATCGAAAATATAAGACTGGTCCCGAATTCTGCTCTTCTTCAGCTTTCAAATGACACCAAAGGCAAGACTTTTTTCGGACACCAGAAAATGGCAAGGCTTTAAACTTGGACCTCTTTTCGTAAATTTGAATGCGAATAACTTCTGAACGGACAAAGATACAGTGTCCAGCATATTTTCCAGAGAAACTGATTTTGTTGAAGATTTTATTTTACCTTTGTAATGTGCAAAATGTGGTCCAGAGGCAGAGATAATTGTACTTTTGTTTTTCAGAAATCAGCCAAAACTGGCTATCCAAACGGACTACTCGGCTGATGACCATCAGCGATTTCATTGAAATTTGTTATGCATATGGTTTCGAAACTTAGGATCACGAATTTGAACTTCACTGCCCGAAACTCCTATTTATTTGCATTTTATGACGTGTCAAAGTTTACGCCAGTTCACTTTAGAGAGCTGTAGTTTAAATAACCCTAAGGCTAGGACAAAAATATAAACTGTTTCGTACAGGTAGAGTGTAAAGATTGGTCCTAATGCAAAAGGTTATTTCCCGCTGTTCCAAAAATAGTAAGTAATGGTTTGGTGGCAAACAGATTTTTAACACAGAATCAATTGCTTTAGCCATTCAGCTATACTGTAATTAGTCCTGAAGCCACATATGTCTCAATTATTCGATGGTACCACTGAATTCTTACACTTCAAATTTTCTGCATAATGAACACCGTAACTTGCACATGTCATAACGTGTTTATAAATTCAAATATCGAAAATATAAGACTGGTCCCGAATTCTGCTCTTCTTCAGCTTTCAAATGACACCAAAGGCAAGACTTTTTTCGGACACCAGAAAATGGCAAGGCTTTAAACTTGGACCTCTTTTCGTAAATTTGAATGCGAATAACTTCTGAACGGACAAAGATACAGTGTCCAGCATATTTTCCAGAGAAACTGATTTTGTTGCAAATTTTATTTTACCTTTGTAATGTGCAAAATGTGGTCCAGAGGCAGAGATAATTGTACTTTTGTTTTTCAGAAATCAGCCAAAACTGGCTTCCATCCTGTCTACTGGGCTGATGACCATCAGCGATTTCATTGAAATTTGGTATGCATATGGTTTCGAAACCTAGGATCGCGAATCTGAACTTCACTGCCCGAAATTCCTATTTATTTGCATTTTATGACGTGTCAAAGTTTACGCCAGTCCACTTTAGAGAGCTGTAATTTCAATACGCCTTAGGCTAGATCAAAATTATAAACGTTTTATACAGGTAGAGTGTAAAGAATGGTACTAATGCAAAAGGTTATTTCCCGCTGTTCCAAAAATAGTAACTAATGGTATAGTGGCAAACAGATTTTTAACACAGAATCAATTGCTTTAGCCATTCAGCTATACTGTAATTTGTCCTGAAGCCATATATGTATCAATTATTCGATGGTACCGCTGAGTTTTTACACTTCAAATTTTCTGCATAATGAACACCGTAACTTGCAGATGTCGTAACGTGTCTATAAATTCAAGTATCGAAAATGTCAGACTGGTCCCGAATTTTGCTCTTCTTCAGCTTTCAAATGACACCAAAAAATTGAGTTTTTTTTCGGACACCAAAAAATGGCAAGGCTTTAGACTTGGATTTTGGACCTCTTTTCGTAACTTTGAATGCGAATATCTTCTGAACGGACACAGATACAGTGTCCAACATATTTTCCACGAGAAGCTAATTTTTTTGTGAATTTTCTGTTATTTTGTAATGTGCGAAATGTGGTTCAGAAGCAGAGATATTTGTACTTTTATTTTTCAGAAATCAGCCAAAACTGGCTTCCATCCGGACTACTGGGCTGATGACCATCAGCGATTTCATTGAAATTTGGTATGCATATGGTTTGTAAACCTAGGATCGCGAATCTGAACTTCACTGCCCGAAATTCCTATTTATTTGCATTTGATGACTTGTCAAAGTTTACGCCAGTCCACTTTAGAGAGCTGTAATTTCAATATTCCTAAGGCTAGGACAAAAATATAAACTGTTTCTTACAGGTAGAATGTAAAGAATGGTCCTAATGCAAAAGGTTATTTCCCGCTGTTCCAAAAATGGTAACTAATGTTTTGTTGGCAAAAACATTTTTAACACAGAAAACAATTGCTTTAGCCATTCAGCTATACTGTAATTTGTCCTGAAGCCACATATGACTCAATTATTCGATGGTACCGCTGAATTCTTACACTTCAAATTTTCTGCATAATGAACACCGTAACTTGCACATGTCATAACGTGTTTATAAATTCAAATATCGAAAATGTAAGACTGGTCCGGAATTCTGCTCTTCTTCAGCTTTCAAACGACACCAAAAACAGAGTTGTTTTTTTTCGGACACCAAAAAATGGCAACATATTTTCACCGAGAAGCTAATTTTTTTGCGAATTTTCTGTTACTTTGTAATGTGCAAAAGATGGTCCAGAAGCAGAGATATTTGTACTTTTATTTTTCAGAAATCAGCCAAAACTGGCTACCATCAGGACTACTGTGCTGATGACCATCAGCGATTTCATTGAAATTTGGTATGCATATGGTTTCGAAACCTAGGGTCGCGAATGTGAACCTCACTGCTCAAAACTCCTATTTATTTGCATTTTATGACGTGTCAAAGTTTACGCCAGTCCCCTATAGAGAGCTGTAAGTTCAATACGCCTTAGGCTAGATCTAAAATATAAACTGTTTTATACAGGTAGAGTGTAAACAATGGTCCTAATGCAAAAGGTTATTTCCCGCTGTTCCAAAAATGGTAACTAATGGTATAGTGGCAAACAGATTTTTAACACAGAATCAATTGCTTTAGCCATTCATCTATACTGTAATTTGTCCTGAAGCCATATATGTTTCAATTATTCGATGGTACCGCTGAATTTTTACACTTCAAATTTTCTGCATAATGAACACCGTAACTTGCAGATGTCGTAACGTGTTTATAAATTCAAGTATCGAAAATGTAAGACTGGTCCGGAATTCTGCTCTTCTTCCACTTTCAAACAACACCAAAAACAGAGTTGTTTTTTTTCGGACACCAAAAAAATGGCAAGGCTTTAGACTTGGATTTTGGACCCCTTTTCGTAACTTTGAATGCGAATAACTTCTGAACGGACAGAGATACAGTGTCGAGCAAATTTTCACCGAGAAGCTAATTTTTTTGCGAATTTTCTGTTACGTTGTAATGTGCAAAGGGTGGTCCAGAAGCAGAGATATTTGTACTTTTATTTTTCAGAAATCAGCCAAAACTGGCTTCCATCCTGTCTACTGGGCTGATGACCATCAGCGATTTCATTGAAGTTTGGTATGCATATGGTTTCGAAACCTAGGATCGCGAATCTGAACTTCACTGCCCGAAATTCCTATTTATTTGCATTTTATGACGTGTCAAAGTTTACGCCAGTCCACTTTAGAGAGCTGTAATTTCAATACGCCTTAGGCTAGATCAAAATTATAAACGTTTTATAGAGGTAGAGTGTAAAGAATGGTACTAATGCAAAAGGTTATTTCCCGCTGTTCCAAAAATAGTAACTAATGGTATAGTGGCAAACAGATTTTTAACACAGAATCAATTGCTTTAGCCATTCAGCTATACTGTAATTTGTCCTGAAGCCATATATGTATCAATTATTCGATGGTACCGCTGAATTTTTACACTTCAAATTTTCTGCATAATGAACACCGTAACTTGCAGATGTCGTAACGTGTCTATAAATTCAAATATCGAAAATGTAAGACTGGTCCCGAATTCTGCTCTTCTTCAGCTTTCAAATGACACCAAAAACAGAGTTGTTTTTTTTCGGACACCAAAAAATGGCAAGGCTTTAGACTTGGATTTTGGACCCCTTTTCGTAATTTTGAATGCGAATAACTTCTGAACGGACAAAGATACGGTGTCCAACACATTTTCACCGAGAAGCTAATTTTTTTGCGAATTTTCTGTTACGTTGTAATGTGCAAAAGGTGGTCCAGAAGCAGAGATATTTGTACTTTTATTTTTCAGAAATCAGCCAAAACTGGCTTCCATCCTGTCTACTGGGCTGAAGACCATCAGCGATTTCATTGAAATTTGGTATGCATATGGTTTCGAAACCTAGGATCGCGAATCTGAACTTCACTGCCCGAAATTCCTATTTATTTGCATTTTATGACGTGTCAAAGTTTACGCCAGTCCACTTTAGAGAGCTGTAATTTCAATACGCCTTAGGCTAGATCAAAATTATAAACGTTTTATACAGGTAGAGTGTAAGGAATGGTACTAATGCAAAAGGTTATTTCCCGCTGTTCCAAAAATAGTAACTAATGGTATAGTGGCAAACAGATTTTTAACACAGAATCAATTGCTTTAGCCATTCAGCTATACTGTAATTTGTCCTGAAGCCATATATGTATCAATTATTCGATGGTACCGCTGAATTTTTACACTTCAAATTTTCTGCATAATGAACACCGTAACTTGCAGATGTCGTAACGTGTCTATAAATTCAAGTATCGAAAATGTAAGACTGGTCCCGAATTTTGCTCTTCTTCAGCTTTCAAATGACACCAAAAACAGAGTTGTTTTTTTTCGGACACCAAAAAATGGCGAGGCTTTAGACTTGGATTTTCGACCTCTTTTCGTAACTTTGAATGCGAATAACTTCTGAACGGACAGAGATACATTGTCGAGCATATTTTCACCGAGAAGCTAATTTTTTTTGCGAATTTTCTGTTACTTTGTAATGTGAAAAAAGTGGTCCAGAAGCAGAGATATTTGTACTTTTATTTTTCAGAAATCAGCCAAAACTGGCTTCCATCCGGACTACTGGGCTGATGACCATCAGCGATTTCATTGAAATTTGGTATGCATATAGTTTCTAAACCTAGGATCGCGAATCTGAACTTCACTGCCCGAAATTCCTATTTATTTGCATTTGATGACTTGTCAAAGTTTACGCCAGTCCACTTTAGAGAGCTGTAATTTCAATATTCCTAAGGCTAGGACAAAAATATAAACTGTTTCTTACAGGTAGAGTGTAAAGAATGGTCCTAATGCAAAAGGTTATTTCCCGCTGTTCCAAAAATGGTAACTAATGTTTTGTTGGCAAAAACATTTTTAACACAGAAAACAATTGCTTTAGCCATTCAGCTATACCGTAATTTGTCCTGAAGCCACATATGACTCAATTATTCGATGATACCGCTGAATTCTTACACTTCAAATTTTCTGCATAATGAACACCGTAACTTGCACATGTCATAACATGTTTATAAATTCAAATATCGAAAATGTAAGACTGGTCCCGAATTCTGCTCTTCTTCAGCTTTCACACGACACCAAAAACAGAGTTGTTTTTTTTCGGACACTAAAAAGTGGCAACATATTTTCACCGAGAAGCTAATTTTTTTGCGAATTTTCTGTTACTTTGTAATGTGCAAAATGTGGTCCAGAAGCAGAGATATTTGTACTTTTATTTTTCAGAAATCAGCCTAAACTGGCTTCCATCCTGTCTACTGGGTTGATGACCATCAGCGATTTCATTGAAATTTGGTATGCATATGGTTTCGACACCTAGGATCGCGAATCTGAACTTCACTGCCCGAAATTCCTATTTATTTGCATTTGATGACTTGTCAAAGTTTACGCCAGTCCACTTTAGAGAGCTGTAATTTCAATATTCCTAAGGCTAGGACAAAAATATAAACTGTTTCTTACAGGTAGAATGTAAAGAATGGTCCTAATGCAAAAGGTTATTTCCCGCTGTTCCAAAAATGGTAACTAATGGTATAGTGGCAAACAGATTTTTAACACAGAATCAATTGCTTTAGCCATTCAGCTATACTGTAATTTGTCCTGAAGCCATATATGTTTCAATTATTCGATGGTACCGCTGAATTTTTACACTTCAAATTTTCTGTATAATGAACATCGTAACTTGCACATGTCGTAACGTGTTTATAAATTCAAGTATCGAAAATGTAAGACTGGTCCCGAATTCTGCTCTTCTTCAGCTTTAAATGACACCAAAAACATGAGTTTTTTTTTTTTCGGACACCAAAAAATGGGAAGGTTTTAGACTTGGATTTTGGACCTCTTTTCGTAACTTTGAATGCGAATAACTTCTGAACGGACAAAGATACAGTGTCCACTATATTTTGCTCGAGAAGCTAATTTTTTTGCGAATTTTGTGTTACCTTTGTAATGTGCAAAAGGTGGTCCAGAAGCAGAGATATTTGTACTTTTATTTTTCAGAAATCAGCCAAAACTGGCTACCATCCGGACTACTGTGCTGATGACCATCAGCGACTTCATTGAAATTTGGTATGCATATGGTTTCGACACCTAGGATCGCGAAACTGAACTTCACTGCCCGAAATTCCTATTTATTTGCATTTTATGAGGTTTCAAAGTTTACGCCATTCCACTTTAGAGAGCTGTAATTTCAATTCGCCTTAGGCTAGATCAAAAATATAAACTGTTTTATACAGGTAAAGTGCAAAGAATGGTCCTAATGCAAAAGGTTATTTCCCGCTGTTCCAAAAATGGTAACTAATGTTTTGGTGGCAAAAACATTTTTAACAAAGAAAACAATTGCTTTAGCCAATCAACCATACCGTAATTTGTCCTGAAGCCACATATGACTAAATTATTGGATGGTACCACTGAATTATTACACTTCAAATTTTCTGCATAATGAACACCGTAACTTGCACATGTCATAACGTGTTTATAAATTCAAATATCGAAAATGTAAGACTGGTCCGGAATTCTGCTCTTCTTCAGCTTTCAAACAACACCAAAAACAGAGTTGTTTTTTTTCGGACACCAAAAAATGGCAAGGCTTTAGACTTGGATTTTGGACCCCTTTTCGTAACTTTGAATGCGAATAACTTCTGAACGGACAAAGATACGGTGTCCAACACATTTCCACCGAGAAGCTAATTTTTTTGCGATTTTTCTGTTACGTTGTAATGTGCAAAAGGTGGTCCAGAAGCAGAGATATTTGTACTTTTATTTTTCAGAAATCAGCCAAAACTGGCTTCCATCCTGTCTACTGGGTTGATGACCATCAGCGATTTCATTGAAATTTGGTATGCATATGGTTTCGACACCTAGGATCGCGAATCTGAACTTCACTGCCCGAAATTCCTATTTATTTGCATTTGATGACTTGTCAAAGTTTACGCCATTCCACTTTAGAGAGCTGTAATTTCAATACGCCTTAGGCTAGATCAAAAATATAAACTGTTTTATACAGGTAAAGTGCAAAGAATGGTCCTAATGCAAAAGGTTATTTCCCGCTGTTCCAAAAATGGTAACTAATGTTTTGTTGGCAAAAACATTTTTAACACAGAAAACAATTGCTTTAGCCATTCAGCTATACTGTAATTTGTCCTGAAGCCACATATGACTCAATTATTCGATGGTACCGCTGAATTCTTACACTTCAAATTTTCTTCATAGTGAACACCGTAACTTGCACATGTCATAACGTGTTTATAAATTCAAATATCGAAAATGTAAGACTGGTCCGGAATTCTGCTCTTCTTCAGCTTTCAAACGACACCAAAAACAGGGTTGTTTTTTTTCGGACACCAAAAAATGGCAAGGCTTTAGACTTGGATTCTGGACCTCTTTTCGTAACTTTGAATGCAAATAACTTCTGAACGGACAAAGATACAGTGTCCAACATATTTTCACCAAGAAGCTAATTTTTTTGCGAATTTTCTGTTACTTTGTAATGTGCAAAATGTGGTCCAGAAGCAGAGATATTTGTACTTTTATTTTTCAGAAATCAGCCAAAACTGGCTACCATCAGGACTACTGTGCTGATGACCATCAGCGATTTCATTGAAATTTGGTATGCATATGGTTTCGAAACCTAGGGTCGCGAATGTGAACTTCACTGCTCAAAACTCCTATTTATTTGCATTTTATGACGTGTCAAAGTTTACGCCAGTCCCCTATAGAGAGCTGTAAGTTCAATACGCCTTAGGCTAGATCTAAAATATAAACTGTTTTATACAGGTAGAGTGTAAACAATGGTCCTAATGCAAAAGGTTATTTCCCGCTGTTCCAAAAATAGTAACTAATGGTATAGTGGCAAACAGATTTTTAACACAGAATCAATTGCTTTAGCCATTCAGCTATACTGTAATTTGTCCTGAAGCCGTATATGATTCAATTATTCGACGGAACCGCTGAATTTTTACACTTCAAATTTTCTGCATAATGAACATCGTAATTTGCACATGTCGTAACGTGTTTATAAATTCAAGTATCGAAAATGTAAGACTGGTCCAGCATTCTGCTCTTCTTCAGCTTTAAATAACACCAAAAATATGAGTTTTTTTTTTTCGGACACCAAAAAATGGCAAGGCTTTAGACTTGGATTTTGGACCTCTTTACGTAACTTTGAATGCGAATAACTTCTGAACGGACAAATATACAGTGTCCACTATATTTTGCTCGAGAAGCTAATTTTTTTGCGAATTTTGTGTTATCTTTGTAATGTGCAAAAGGTGGTCCAGAAGCAGAGATATTTGTACTTTTATTTTTCAGAAATCAGCCAAATCTGGCTTCCATCCGGACTACTGGGCTGATGACCATCAGCGATTTCATTGAAATTTGGTATGCATATGGTTTCGAAACCTAGGATCGCGAATCTGAACTTCACTGCCCGAAATTCCTATTTATTTGCATTTTATGACGTGTCAAAGTTTACGCCAGTCCACTTTAGAGAGCTGTAATTTCAATACGCCTTAGGCTAGATCAAAAGTATAAACGTTTTATACAGGTAGAGTGTAAAGAATGGTACTAATGCAAACGGTTATTTCCCGCTGTTCCAAAAATAGTAACTAATGGTATAGTGGCAAACAGATTTTTAACACAGAATCAATTGCTTTAGCCATTCAGCTATACTGTAATTTGTCCTGAAGCCATATATGTATCAAATATTCGATGGTACCGCTGAATTGTTACACTTCAAATTTTCTGCATAATGAACACCGTAACTTGCAGATGTCGTAACGTATCTATAAATTCAAGTATCGAAAATGTAAGTCCGGTCCCGAATTTTGCTCTTCTTCTGCTTTCAAATGACACCAAAAACATGAGTTTTTTTTTCGGACACCAAAAAATGGCAAGGCTTTAGACTTGGATTTTGGACCTCTTTTCGTAACTTTGAATGCGAATAACTTCTGAACGGACAGAGATACATTGTCGAGCATATTTTCACCGAGAAGCTAATTTTTTTGCGAATTTTCTGTTACTTTGTAATGTGAAAAAAGTGGTCCAGAAGCAGAGTTATTTGTAGTTTTATTTTTCAGAAATCAGCCAAAACTGGCTTCCATCCGGACTACTGGGCTGATGACCATCAGCGATTTCATTGAAATTTGGTATGCATATGGTTTCTAAACCTAGGATCGCGAATCTGAACTTCACTGCCCGAAATTCCTATTTATTTGCATTTGATGACTTGTCAAAGTTTACGCCAGTCCACTTTAGAGAGCTGTAATTTCAATATTCCTAAGGCTAGGACAAAAATATAAACTGTTTCTTACAGGTAGAATGTAAAGAATGGTCCTAATGCAAAAGGTTATTTCCCGCTGTTCCAAAAATGGTAACTAATGTTTTGTTGGCAAAAACATTTTTAACACAGAAAACAATTGCTTTAGCCATTCAGCTATACTGTAATTTGTCCTGAAGCCACATATGACTCAATTATTCGATGGTACCGCTGAATTCTTACACTTCAAATTTTCTGCATAATGAACACCGTAACTTGCACATGTCAAAACGTGTTTATAAATTCAAATATCGAAAATGTAAGACTGGTCCGGAATTCTGCTCTTCTTCAGCTTTCAAACGACACCAAAAACAGGGTTGTTTTTTTTCGGACACCAAAAAATGGCAAGGCTTTAGACTTGGATTTTGGACCCCTTTTCGTAAATTTGAATGCGAATAACTTCTGAACGGACAGAGATACAGTGTCGAGCATATTTTCACCGAGAAGCTAATTTTTTTGCGAATTTTCTGTTACTTTGTAATGTGAAAAAAGTGGTCCAGAAGCAGAGATATTTGTACTTTTATTTTTCAGAAATCAGGCAAATCTGGCTTCCATCCGGACTACTGTGTTGATGTCCATCAGCGATTTCATTGAAATTTGGTATGCTTATGGTTTCGAAACCTAGGATCGCGAATCTGAACTTCACTGCCCGAAATTCCTATTTATTTGCATTTTATGACGTGTCAAATTTTACGCCAGTCCACTTTAGAGAGCTGTAATTTCAATACGCCTTAGGCTAGATCTAAAATATAAACTGTTTTATACAGGTAAAGTGTAAAGAATGGTCCTAATGCAAAAGGTTATTTCCCGCTGTTCCAAAAATAGTAACTATTGTTGTGGTGGCAAACAGATTTTTAACACAGAATCAATTGCTTTAGCCCTTCAGCTATACTGTAATTTGTCCTGAAGCCATATATGTTTCAATTATTCGATGGTACCGCTGAATTTTTACACTTCAAATTTTCTGCATAATGAACACCGTAACTTGCACATGTCATAACGTGTTTTTAAATTCAAATATCGAAAATGTAAGACTGGTCCCGAATTCTGCTCTTCTTCAGCTTTCAAATGACACCAAAAACAGAGTTCTTTTTTTCGGACACTAAAAAATGGCAAGGCTTTAGACTTGGATTTTGGACCCCTTTTCGTAACTTTGAATGCGAATAACTTCTGAACGGACAAAGATACGGTGTCCAACACATTTTCACCGAGAAGCTAATTTTTTTGCGAATTTTCTGTTACGTTGTAATGTGCAAAAGGTGGTCCAGAAGCAGAGATATTTGTACTTTTATTTTTCAGAAATCAGCCAAAACTGGCTTCCATCCTGTCTACTGGGCTGATGACCATCAGCGATTTCATTGAAATTTGGTATGCATATGGTTTCGAAACCTAGGAGCGCGAATCTGAACTTCACTGCCCGAAATTCCTATTTATTTGCATTTTATGACGTGTCAAAGTTTACGCCAGTCCACTTTAGAGAGCTGTAATTTCAATACGCCTTAGGCTAGATCAAAATTATAAACGTTTTATACAGGTAGAGTGTAAAGAATGGTCCTAATGCAAAAGGTTATTTCCCGCTGTTCCAAAAATAGTAACTATTGTTGTGGTGGCAAACAGATTTTTAACACAGAATCAATTGCTTTAGCCATTCAGCTATACTGTAATTTGTCCTGAAGCCATATATGTTTCAATTATTCGATGGTACCGCTGAATTTTTACACTTCAAATTTTCTGCATAATGAACACCGTAACTTGCAGATGTCGTAACGTGTCTATAAATTCAAATATCGAAAATGTAAGACTGGTCCCGAATTCTGCTCTTCTTCAGCTTCCAAATGACACCAAACACAGAGTTGTTTTTTTTCGGACACCAAAAAATGGCAAGGCTTTAGACTTGGATTTTGGACCCCTTTTCGTAACTTTGAATGCGAATAACTTCTGAACGGACAAAGATACGGTGTCCAACACATTTTCACCGAGAAGCTAATTTTTTTGCGAATTTTCTGTTACGTTGTAATGTGCAAAAGGTGGTCCAGAAGCAGAGATATTTGTACTTTTATTTTTCAGAAATCAGCCAAAACTGGCTTCCATCCTGTCTACTGGGCTGATGACCATCAGCGATTTCATTGAAATTTGGTATGCATACGGTTTCGAAACCTAGGATCGCGAATCTGAACTTCACTGCCCGAAATTCCTATTTATTTGCATTTTATGACGTGTCAAAGTTTACGCCAGTCCACTTTAGAGAGCTGTAATTTCAATACGCCTTAGGCTAGATCAAAAATATAAACTGTTTTATACAGGTAGAGTGTAAACAATGGTCCTAATGCAAAAGGTTATTTCCCGCTGTTCCAAAAATGGTAACTAATGGTATAGTGGCAAACAGATTTTTAACACAGAATCAATTGCTTTAGCCATTCAGCTATACTGTAATTTGTCCTGAAGCCATATATGTTTCAATTATTCGATGGTACCGCTGAATTTTTACACTTCAAATTTTCTGTATAATGAACATCGTAACTTGCACATGTCGTAACGTGTTTATAAATTCAAGTATCGAAAATGTAAGACTGGTCCCGAATTCTGCTCTTCTTCAGCTTTAAATGACACCAAAAACATGAGTTTTTTTTTTTCGGACACCAAAAAATGGGAAGGTTTTAGACTTGGATTTTGGACCTCTTTTCGTAACTTTGAATGCGAATAACCTCTGAACGGACAAAGATACAGTGTCCACTATATTTTGCTCGAGAAGCTAATTTTTTTGCGAATTTTGTGTTACCTTTGTAATGTGCAAAAGGTGGTCCAGAAGCAGAGATATTTGTACTTTTATTTTTCAGAAATCAGCCAAAACTGGCTACCATCCGGACTACTGTGCTGATGACCATCAGCGACTTCATTGAAATTTGGTATGCATATGGTTTCGAAACCTAGGGTCGCGAATGTGAACTTCACTGCCCGAAATTCCTATTTATTTGCATTTTATGACGTGTCAAAGTTTACGCCAGTCCCCTATAGAGAGCTGTAAGTTCAATACGCCTTAGGCTAGATCTAAAATATAAACTGTTTTATACAGGTAGAGTGTAAACAATGGTCCTAATGCAAAAGGTTATTTCCCGCTGTTCCAAAGATGGTAACTAATGGTATAGTGGCAAACAGATTTTTAACACAGAATCAATTGCTTTAGCCATTCAGCTATACTGTAATTTGTCCTGAAGCCGTATATGATTCAATTATTCGACGGAACCGCTGAATTTTTACACTTCAAATTTTCTGCATAATGAACATGGTAATTTGCACATGTCGTAACGTGTTTATAAATTCAAGTATCGAAAATGTAAGACTGGTCCCGAATTCTGCTGTTCTGCAGCTTTAAATAACACCAAAAACATGAGTTTTTTTTTTCGGACACCAAAAAATGGCAAGGCTTTAGACTTGGATTTTGGACCTCTTTTCGTAACTTTGAATGCGAATAACTTCTGAACGGACAAATATACAGTGTCCACTATATTTTGCTCGAGAAGCTAATTTTTTTGCGAATTTTGTGTTACCTTTGTAATGTGCAAAAGGTGGTCCAGAAGCAGAGATATTTGTACTTTTATTTTTCAGAAATCAGCCAAAACTGGCTACCATCCGGACTACTGTGCTGATGACCATCAGCGATTTCATTGAAATTTGGTATGCATATGGTTTCGACACCTAGGATCGCGAATCTGAACTTCACTGCCCGAAATTCCTATTTATTTGCATTTTATGAGGTTTCAAAGTTTACGCCATTTCACTTTAGAGAGCTGTAATTTCAATACGCCTTAGGCTAGATCAAAAATATAAACTGTTTTATACAGGTAAAGTGCAAAGAATGGTCCTAATGCAAAAGGTTATTTCCCGCTGTTCCAAAAATGGTAACTAATGTTTTGGTGGCAAAAACATTTTTAACAAAGAAAACAATTGCTTTAGCCAATCAACTATACCGTAATTTGTCCTGAAGCCACATATGACTAAATTATTGGATGGTACCACTGAATTATTACACTTCAAATTTTCTGCATAATGAACACCGTAACTTGCACATGTCATAACCGTGTTTATAAATTCAAATATCGAAAATGTAAGACTGGTCCGGAATTCTGCTCTTCTTCCACTTTCAAACATCACCAAAAACAGAGTTGTTTTTTTTCGGACACCAAAAAATGGCAAGGCTTTAGACTGGGATTTTGGACCCCTTTTCGTAACTTTGAATGCGAATAACTTCTGAACGGACAGAGATACAGTGTCGAGCATATTTTCACCGAGAAGCTAATTTTTTTGCGAATTTTCTGTTACTTTGTAATGTGAAAAAAATGCTCCAGAAGCAGAGATATTTGTACTTTTATTTTTCAGAAATCAGCCAAATCTGGCTTCCATCCGGACTACTGTGTTGATGACCATCAGCGATTTCATTGAAATTTGGTATGCATATGGTTTCGAAACCTAGGATCGCGAATCTGAACTTCACTGCCCGAAATTCGTATTTATTTGCATTTTATGACGTGCCAAAGTTTACGCCAGGCCACTTTAGAGAGCTGTAATTTCAATACGCCTTAGGCTAGATCTAAAATATAAACTGTTTTATACAGGTAGAGTGTAAAGAATGGTCCTAATGCAAAAGGTTATTTCCCGCTGTTCCAAAAATAGTAACTCTTGTTGTGGTGGCAAATAGATTTTTAACACAGAATCAATTGCTTTAGCCATTCAGCTATACTGTAATTTGTCCTGAAGCCATATATGTTTCAATTAATCGATGGTACCGCTGAATTTTTACACTTCAAATTTTCTGCATAATGAACACCGTAACTTGCACATGTCATAACGTGTTTATAAATGCAAATATCGAAAATGTAAGACTGGTCCGGAATTCTGCTCTTCTTCAGCTTTCAAACAACACCAAAAACAGAGTTGTTTTTTTTCGGACACCAAAAAATGGCAAGGCTTTAGACTTGGGTTTTGGACCCCTTTTCGTAACTTTGAATGCGAATAACTTCTGAACGGACAAAGATACGGTGTCCAACACATTTTCACCGAGAAGCTAATTTTTTTGCGAATTTTCTGTTACGTTGTAATGTGCAAAAGGTGGTCCAGAAGCAGAGATATTTGTACTTTTATTTTTCAGAAATCAGCCAAAACTGGCTTCCATCCTGTCTACTGGGCTGATGACCATCAGCGATTTCATTGAAATTTGGTATGCATATGGTTTCGAAACCTAGGATCGCGAATCTGAACTTCACTGCCCGAAATTCCTATTTATTTGCATTTTATGACGTGTCAAAGTTTACGCCAGTCCACTTTAGAGAGCTGTAATTTCAATACGCCTTAGGCTAGATCTATATTATAAACTGTTTTATACAGGTAAAGTGTAAAGAATGGTCCTAATGCAAAAGGTTATTTCCCGCTGTTCCAAAAATAGTAACTATTGTTGTGGTGGCAAACAGATTTTTAACACAGAATCAATTGCTTTAGCCCTTCAGCTATACTTAATTTGTCCTGAAGCCATATATGTTTCAATTATTCGATGGTACCGCTGAATTTTTACACTTCAAATTTTCTGCATAATGAACACCGTAACTTGCACATGTCATAACGTGTTTATAAATTCAAATATCGAAAATGTAAGACTGGTCCCGAATTCTGCTCTTCTTCAGCTTTCAAATGACACCAAAAACAGAGTTCTTTTTTTCGGACACCAAAAAATGGCAAGGCTTTAGACTTGGATTTTGGACCCCTTTTCGTAACTTTGAATGCGAATAACTTCTGAACGGACAAAGATACGGTGTCCAACACATTTTCACCGAGAAGCTAATTTTTTTGCGAATTTTCTGTTACGTTGTAATGTGCAAAAGGTGGTCCAGAAGCAGAGATATTTGTACTTTTATTTTTCAGAAATCAGCCAAAACTGGCTTCCATCCTGTCTACTGGGCTGATGACCATCAGCGATTTCATTGAAATTTGGTATGCATATGGTTTCGAAACCTAGGAGCGCGAATCTGAACTTCACTGCCCGAAATTCCTATTTATTTGCATTTTATGACGTGTCAAAGTTTACGCCAGTCCACTTTAGAGAGCTGTAATTTCAATACGCCTTAGGCTAGATCAAAATTATAAACGTTTTTTACAGGTAGAGTGTAAAGAATGGTCCTAATGCAAAAGGTTATTTCCCGCTGTTCCAAAAATAGTAACTATTGTTGTGGTGGCAAACAGATTTTTAACACAGAATCAATTGCTTTAGCCATTCAGCTATACTGTAATTTGTCCTGAAGCCATATATGTTTCAATTATTCGATGGAACCGCTGAATTTTTACACTTCAAATTTTCTGCATAATGAACACCGTAACTTGCACATGTCATAACGTGTTTATAAATTCAAATATCGAAAATGTAAGACTGGTCCGGAATTCTGCTCTTCTTCAGCTTTCAAACAACACCAAAAACAGAGTTGTTTTTTTTCGGACACCAAAAAATGGCAAGGCTTTAGACTTGGATTTTGGACCTCTTTTCGTAACTTTGAATGCGAATAACTTCTGAACGGACAAAGATACGGTGTCCAACACATTTTCACCGAGAAGCTAATTTTTTTGCGAATTTTCTGTTACGTTGTAATGTGCAAAAGGTGGTCCAGAAGCAGAGATATTTGTACTTTTATTTTTCAGAAATCAGCCAAAACTGGCTTCCATCCTGTCTACTGGGCTGATGACCATCAGCGATTTCATTGAAATTTGGTATGCATATGTTTTCGAAACCTAGGATCGCGAATCTGAACTTCACTGCCCGAAATTCCTATTTATTTGCATTTTATGACGTGTCAAAGTTTACGCCAGTCCACTTTAGAGAGCTGTAATTTCAATACGCCTTAGGCTAGATCAAAATTATAAACGTTTTATAGAGGTAGAGTGTAAAGAATGGTACTAATGCAAAAGGTTATTTCCCGCTGTTCCAAAAATAGTAACTAATGGTATAGTGGCAAACAGATTTTTAACATAGAATCAATTGCTTTAGCCATTCAGCTATACTGTAATTTGTCCTGAAGCCATATATGTATCAATTATTCGATGGTACCGCTGAATTTTTACACTTCAAATTTTCTGCATAATGAACACCGTAACTTGCAGATGTCGTAACGTGTCTATAAATTCAAATATCGAAAATGTAAGACTGGTCCCGAATTCTGCTCTTCTTCAGCTTTCAAATGACACCAAAAACAGAGTTGTTTTTTTTTGGACACCAAAAAATGGCGAGGCTTTAGACTTGGATTTTGGACCCCTTTTCGTAACTTTGAATGCGAATAACTTCTGAACGGACAAAGATACGGTGTCCAACACATTTTCACCGAGAAGCTAATTTTTTTGCGAATTTTCTGTTACGTTGTAATGTGCAAAAGGTGGTCCAGAAGCAGAGATATTTGTACTTTTATTTTTCAGAAATCAACCAAAACTGGCTGCCATCCGGACTACTGGGCTGATGACCATCAGCGATTTCATTGAAATTTGTTATGCATATGGTTTCGAAACCTAGGATCGCGAATCTGAACTTCACTGCCCGAAATTCCTATTTATTTGCATTTTATGACGTGTCAAAGTTTACGCCAGTCCACTTTAGAGAGCTGTAATTTCAATACGCCTTAGGCTAGATCTAAAATATAAACTGTTTTATACAGGTAGAGTGTAAAGAATGGTCCTAATGCAAAAGGTTATTTCCCGCTGTTCCAAAAATAGTAACTATTGTTGTGGTGGCAAACAGATTTTTAACACAGAATCAATTGCTTTAGCCATTCAGCTATACTGTAATTTGTCCTGAAGCCATATATGTTTCAATTATTCGATGGTACCGCTGAATTTTAACACTTCAAATTTTCTGCATAATGAACACCGTAACTTGCACATGTCATAACGTGTTTATAGATTAAAATATCGAAAATGTAAGACTGGTCCGGAATTCTGCTCTTCTTCAGCTTTCAAACAACACCAAAAACAGAGTTGTTTTTTTTCGGACACCAAAAAATGGCAAGGCTTTAGACTTGGATTTTGGACCCCTTTTCGTAACTTTGAATGCCAATAACTTCTGAACGGACAAAGATTTGGTGTCCAACACATTTTCACCGAGAAGCTAATTTTTTTGCGAATTTTCTGTTAAGTTGTAATGTGCAAAAGGTGGTCCAGAAGCAGAGATATTTGTACTTTTATTTTTCAGAAATCAGGCAAAACTGGCTTCCATCCTGTCTACTGGGCTGATGACCATTAGCGATTTCATTGAAGTTTGGTATGCATATGGTTTCGAAACCTAGGATCGCGAATCTGAACTTCACTGCCCGAAATTCCTATTTATTTGCATTTTATGACGTGTCAAAGTTTACGCCAGTCCACTTTAGAGAGCTGTAATTTCAATACGCCTTAGGCTAGATCAAAATTATAAACGTTTTATAGAGGTAGAGTGTAAAGAATGGTACTAATGCAAAAGGTTATTTCCCGCTGTTCCAAAAATAGTAACTAATGGTATAGTGGCAAACAGATTTTTAACACAGAATCAATTGCTTTAACCATTCAGCTATACTGTAATTTGTCCTGAAGCCATATATGTATCAATTATTCGATGATACCGCTGAATTTTTACACTTCAAATTTTCTGCATAATGAACACCGTAACTTGCAGATGTCGTAACGTGTCTATAAATTCAAATATCGAAAATGTAAGACTGGTCCCGAATTCTGCTCTTCTTCAGCTTTCAAATGACACCAAAAACAGAGTTGTTTTTTTTCGGACACCAAAAAATGGCAAGGCTTTAGACTTGGATTTTGGACCCCTTTTCGTAATTTTGAATGCGAATAACTTCTGAACGGACAAAGATACGGTGTCCAACACATTTTCACCGAGAAGCTAATTTTTTTGCGAATTTTCTGTTACGTTGTAATGTGCAAAAGGTGGTCCAGAAGCAGAGATATTTGTACTTTTATTTTTCAGAAATCAGCCAAAACTGGCTTCCATCCTGTCTACTGGGCTGATGACCATCAGCGATTTCATTGAAATTTGGTATGCATATGGTTTCGAAACCTAGGATCGCGAATCTGAACTTCACTGCCCGAAATTCCTATTTATTTGCATTTTATGACGTGTCAAAGTTTACGCCAGTCCACTTTAGAGAGCTGTAATTTCAATACGCCTTAGGCTAGATCAAAATTATAAACGTTTTATACAGGTAGAGTGTAAAGAATGGTACTAATGCAAAAGGTTATTTCCCGCTGTTCCAAAAATAGTAATTAATGGTATAGTGGCAAACAGATTTTTAACAAAGAAAACAATTGCTTTAGCCAATCAACTATACCGTAATTTGTCCTGAAGCCACATATGACTAAATTATTGGATGGTACCACTGAATAATTACACTTCAAATTTTCTGCATAATGAACACCGTAATTTGCACATGTCATAACGTGTTTATATATTCAAATATCGAAAATGTAAGACTGGTCCGGAATTCTGCTCTTCTTCCACTTTCAAACAACACCAAAAACAGAGTTGTTTTTTTTCGGACACCAAAAAATGGCAAGGCTTTAGACTTGGATTTTGGACCCCTTTTCGTAACTTTGAATGCGAATAACTTCTGAACGGACAGAGATACAGTGTCGAGCAAATTTTCACCGAGGAGCTAATTTTTTTGCGAATTTTCTGTTACGTTGTAATGTGCAAAAGGTGGTCCAGAAGCAGAGATATTTGTACTTTTATTTTTCAGAAATCAGCCAAAACTGGCTTCCTTCCTGTCTACTGGGCTGATGACCATCAGCGATTTCATTGAAGTTTGGTATGCATATGGTTTCGAAACCTAGGATCGCGAATCTGAACTTCACTGCCCGAAATTCCTATTTATTTGCATTTTATGACGTGTCAAAGTTTACGCCAGTCCACTTTAGAGAGCTGTAATTTCAATACGCCTTAGGCTAGATCAAAATTATAAACGTTTTATAGAGGTAGAGTGTAAAGAATGGTACTAATGCAAAAGGTTATTTCCCGCTGTTCCAAAAATAGTAACTAATGGTATAGTGGCAAACAGATTTTTAACACAGAATCAATTGCTTTAGCCATTCAGCTATACTGTAATTTGTCCTGAAGCCATATATGTATCAATTATTCGATGGTACCGCTGAATTTTTACACTTCAAATTTTCTGCATAATGAACACCGTAACTTGCAGATGTCGTAACGTGTCTATAAATTCAAATATCGAAAATGTAAGACTGGTCCCGAATTCTGCTCTTCTTCAGCTTTCAAATGACACCAAAAACAGAGTTGTTTTTTTTCGGACACCAAAAAATGGCAAGGCTTTAGACTTGGATTTTGGACCCCTTTTCGTAATTTTGAATGCGAATAACTTCTGAACGGACAAAGATACGGTGTCCAACACATTTTCACCGAGAAGCTAATTTTTTTGCGAATTTTCTGTTACGTTGTAATGTGCAAAAGGTGGTCCAGAAGCAGAGATATTTGTACTTTTATTTTTCAGAAATCAGCCAAAACTGGCTTCCATCCTGTCTACTGGGCTGATGACCATCAGCGATTTCATTGAAATTTGGTATGCATATGGTTTCGAAACCTAGGATCGCGAATCTGAACTTCACTGCCCGAAATTCCTATTTATTTGCATTTTATGACGTGTCAAAGTTTACGCCAGTCCACTTTAGAGAGCTGTAATTTCAATACGCCTTAGGCTAGATCAAAATTATAAACGTTTTATACAGGTAGAGTGTAAAGAATGGTCCTAATGCAAAAGGTTATTTCCCGCTGTTCCAAAAATGGTAACTAATGTTTTGGTGGCAAAAACATTTTTAACAAAGAAAACAATTGCTTTAGCCAATCAACTATACCGTAATTTGTCCTGAAGCCACATATGACTAAATTATTGGATGGTACCACTGAATAATTACACTTCAAATTTTCTGCATAATGAACACCGTAACTTGCACATGTCATAACCTGTTTATAAATTCAAATATCGAAAATGTAAGACTGGTCCGGAATTCTGCTCTTCTTCCACTTTCAAACAACACCAAAAACAGAGTTGTTTTTTTTCGGACACCAAAAAATGGCAAGGCTTTAGACTTGGATTTTGGACCCCTTTTCGTAACTTTGAATGCGAATAACTTCTGAACGGACAGAGATACAGTGTCGAGCATATTTTCACCGAGAAGCTAATTTTTTTGCGAATTTTCTGTTACGTTGTAATGTGCAAAAGGTGGTCCAGAAGCAGAGATATTTGTACTTTTATTTTTCAGAAATCAGCCAAAACTGGCTTCCATCCTGTCTACTGGGCTGATGACCATCAGCGATTTCATTGAAATTTGGTATGCATATGGTTTCGAAACCTAGGATCGCGAATCTGAACTTCACTGCCCGAAATTCCTATTTATTTGCATTTTATGACGTGTCAAAGTTTACGCCAGTCCACTTTAGAGAGCTGTAATTTCAATACGCCTTAGGCTAGATCAAAATTATAAACGTTTTATACAGGTAGAGTGTAAAGAATGGTACTAATGCAAAAGGTTATTTCCCGCTGTTCCAAAATAGTAACTAATGGTATAGTGGCAAACAGATTTTTAACACAGAATCAATTGCTTTAGCCATTCAGCTATACTGTAATTTGTCCTGAAGCCATATATGTATCAATTATTCGATGGTACCGCTGAATTTTTACACTTCAAATTTTCTGCATATTGAACACCGTAACTTGCAGATGTCGTAACGTGTCTATAAATTCAAGTATCGAAAATGTAAGACTGGTCCCGAATTCTGCTCTTCTTCAGCTTTCAAATGACACCAAAAACAGAGTTGTTTTTTTTCGGACACCAAAAAATGGCAAGGCTTTAGACTTGGATTTTGGACCCCTTTTCGTAATTTTGAATGCGAATAACTTCTGAACGGACAAAGATACGGTGTCCAACACATTTTCACCGAGAAGCTAATTTTTTTGCGAATTTTCTGTTACGTTGTAATGTGCAAAAGGTGGTCCAGAAGCAGAGATATTTGTACTTTTATTTTTCAGAAATCAGCCAAAACTGGCTTCCATCCTGTCTACTGGGCTGATGACCATCAGCGATTTCATTGAAATTTGGTATGCATATGGTTTCGAAACCTAGGATCGCGAATCTGAACTTCACTGCCCGAAATTCCTATTTATTTGCATTTTATGACGTGTCAAAGTTTACGCCAGTCCACTTTAGAGAGCTGTAATTTCAATACGCCTTAGGCTAGATCAAAATTATAAACGTTTTATACAGGTAGAGTGTAAAGAATGGTCCTAATGCAAAAGGTTATTTCCCGCAGTTCCAAAAATGGTAACTAATGTTTTGGTGGCAAAAACATTTTTAACAAAGAAAACAATTGCTTTAGCCAATCAACTATACCGTAATTTGTCCTGAAGCCACATATGACTAAATTATTGTATGGTACCACTGAATAATTACACTTCAAATTTTCTGCATAATGAACACCGTAACTTGCACATGTCATAACGTGTTTATAAATTCAAATATCGAAAATGTAAGACTGGTCCCGAATTCTGCTCTTCTTCCACTTTCAAACAACACCAAAAACAGAGTTGTTTTTTTTCGGACACCAAAAAATGACTTGGATTTTGGACCCCTTTTCGTAACTTTGAATGCGAATAACTTCTGAACGGACAGAGATACAGTGTCGAGCATATTTTCACCGAGGAGCTAATTTTTTTGCGAATTTTCTGTTACGTTGTAATGTGAAAAAGTGGCCCAGAAGCAGAGATATTTGTACTTTTATTTTTCAGAAATCAGCCAAAACTGGCTTCCATCCTGTCTACTGGGCTGATGACCATCAGCGATTTCATTGAAATTTGGTATGCATATGGTTTCGAAACCTAGGATCGCGAATCTGAACTTCACTGCCCGAAATTCCTATTTATTTGCATTTTATGACGTGTCAAAGTTTACGCCAGTCCACTTTAGAGAGCTGTAATTTCAATACGCCTTAGGCTAGATCAAAATTATAAACGTTTTATAGAGGTAGAGTGTAAAGAATGGTACTAATGCAAAAGGTTATTTCCCGCTGTTCCAAAAATAGTAACTAATGGTATAGTGGCAAACAGATTTTTAACACAGAATCAATTGCTTTAGCCATTCGGCTATACTGTAATTTGTCCTGAAGCCATATATGTATCAATTATTCGATGATACCGCTGAATTTTTACACTTCAAATTTTCTGCGTAATGAACACCGTAACTTGCAGATGTCGTAACGTGTCTATAAATTCAAGTATCGAAAATGTAAGACTGGTCCCGAATTCTGCTCTTCTTCAGCTTTCAAATGACACCAAACACAGAGTTGTTTTTTTTCGGACACCAAAAAATGGCAAGGCTTTAGACTTGGATTTTGGACCTCTTTTCGAAACTTTGAATGCGAATAACTTCTGAACGGACAAATATACAGTGTCCACTATATTTTGCTCGAGAAGCTAATTTTTTTGCGAATTTTGTGTTATCTTTGTAATGTGCAAAAGGTGGTCCAGAAGCAGAGATATTTGTACTTTTATTTTTCAGAAATCAGCCAAATCTGGCTTCCATCCGGACTACTGGGCTGATGACCATCAGCGATTTCATTGAAATTTGGTATGCATATGGTTTCGAAACCTAGGATCGCGAATCTGAACTTCACTGCCCGAAATTCCTATTTATTTGCATTTTATGACGTGTCAAAGTTTACGCCAGTCCACTTTAGAGAGCTGTAATTTCAATACGCCTTAGGCTAGATCAAAATTATAAACGTTTTATACAGGTAGAGTGTAAAGAATGGTACTAATGCAAAAGGTTATTTCCCGCTGTTCCAAAAATAGTAATTAATGGTATAGTGGCAAACAGATTTTTAACACAGAATCAATTGCTTTAGCCATTCAGCTATACTGTAATTTGTCCTGAAGCCATATATGTATCAATTATTCGATGGTACCGCTGAATTTTTACACTTCAAATTTTCTGCATAATGAACACCGTAGCTTGCAGATGTCGTAACGTGTCTATAAATTCAAGTATCGAAAATGTAAGACTGGTCCCGAATTCTGCTCTTCTTCAGCTTACAAATGACACCAAAAACAGAGTTGTTTTTTTTCGGACACCAAAAAATGGCAAGGCTTTAGACTTGGATTTTGGACCTCTTTTCGTAACTTTGAATGCGAATAACTTCTGAACGGACAAAGATACGGTGTCCAACACATTTTCACCGAGAAGCTAATTTTTTTGCGAATTTTCTGTTACGTTGTAATGTGCAAAAGGTGGTCCAGAAGCAGAGATATTTGTACTTTTATTTTTCAGAAATCAGCCAAAACTGGCTTCCATCCTGTCTACTGGGCTGATGACCATCAGCGATTTCATTGAAATTTGGTATGCATATGGTTTCGAAACCTAGGATCGCGAATCTGAACTTCACTGCCCGAAATTCCTATTTATTTGCATTTTATGACGTGTCAAAGTTTACGCCAGTCCACTTTAGAGAGCTGTAATTTCAATACGCCTTAGGCTAGATCAAAATTATAAACGTTTTATACAGGTAGAGTGTAAAGAATGGTCCTAATGCAAAAGGTTATTTCCCGCTGTTCCAAAAATGGTAACTAATGTTTTGGTGGCAAAAACATTTTTAACAAAGAAAACAATTGCTTTAGCCAATCAACTATACCGTAATTTGTCCTGAAGCCACATATGACTAAATTATTGGATGGTACCACTGAATAATTACACTTCAAATTTTCTGCATAATGAACACCGTAACTTGCACATGTCATAACGTGTTTATAAATTCAAATATCGAAAATGTAAGACTGGTCCGGAATTCTGCTCTTCTTCCACTTTCAAACAACACCAAAAACAGAGTTGTTTTTTTTCGGACACCAAAAAATGGCAAGGCTTTAGACTTGGATTTTGGACCCCTTTTCGTAACTTTGAATGCGAATAACTTCTGAACGGACAGAGATACAGTGTCGAGCATATTTTCACCGAGAAGCTAATTTTTTTGCGAATTTTCTGTTACGTTGTAATGTGCAAAAGGTGGTCCAGAAGCAGAGATATTTGTACTTTTATTTTTCAGAAATCAGCCAAAACTGGCTTCCATCCTGTCTACTGGGCTGATGACCATCAGCGATTTCATTGAAATTTGGTATGCATATGGTTTCGAAACCTAGGATCGCGAATCTGAACTTCACTGCCCGAAATTCCTATTTATTTGCATTTTATGACGTGTCAAAGTTTACGCCAGTCCACTTTAGAGAGCTGTAATTTCAATACGCCTTAGGCTAGATCAAAATTATAAACGTTTTATAGAGGTAGAGTGTAAAGAATGGTACCAATGCAAAAGGTTATTTCCCGCTGTTCCAAAAATAGTAACTAATGGTATAGTGGCAAACAGATTTTTAACACAGAATCAATTGCTTTAGCCATTCAGCTATACTGTAATTTGTCCTGAAGCCATATATGTATCAATTATTCGATGGTACCGCTGAATTTTTACACTTCAAATTTTCTGCATAATGAACACCGTAGCTTGCAGATGTCGTAACGTGTCTATAAATTCAAGTATCGAAAATGTAAGACTGGTCCCGAATTCTGCTCTTCTTCAGCTTACAAATGACACCAAAAACAGAGTTGTTTTTTTTCGGACACCAAAAAATGGCAAGGCTTTAGACTTGGATTTTGGACCTCTTTTCGTAACTTTGAATGCGAATAACTTCTGAACGGACAAAGATACGGTGTCCAACACATTTTCACCGAGAAGCTAATTTTTTTGCGAATTTTCTGTTACGTTGTAATGTGCAAAAGGTGGTCCAGAAGCAGAGATATTTGTACTTTTATTTTTCAGAAATCAGCCAAAACTGGCTTCCATCCTGTCTACTGGGCTGATGACCATCAGCGATTTCATTGAAATTTGGTATGCATATGGTTTCGAAACCTAGGATCGCGAATCTGAACTTCACTGCCCGAAATTCCTATTTATTTGCATTTTATGACGTGTCAAAGTTTACGCCAGTCCACTTTAGAGAGCTGTAATTTCAATACGCCTTAGGCTAGATCAAAATTATAAACGTTTTATACAGGTAGAGTGTAAAGAATGGTCCTAATGCAAAAGGTTATTTCCCGCTGTTCCAAAAATAGTAATTAATGGTATAGTGGCAAACAGATTTTTAACACAGAATCAATTGCTTTAGCCATTCAGCTATACTGTAATTTGTCCTGAAGCCATATATGTATCAATTATTCGATGGTACCGCTGAATTTTTACACTTCAAATTTTCTGCATAATGAACACCGTAACTTGCAGATGTCGTAACGTGTTTATAAATTCAAGTATCGAAAATGTAAGACTGGTCCCGAATTCTGCTCTTCTTCAGCTTTCAAATGACACCAAAAACAGAGTTGTTTTTTTTCGGACACCAAAAAATGGCAAGGCTTTAGACTTGGATTTTGGACCCCTTTTCGTAATTTTGAATGCGAATAACTTCTGAACGGACAAAGATACGGTGTCCAACACATTTTCACCGAGAAGCTAATTTTTTTGCGAATTTTCTGTTACGTTGTAATGTGCAAAAGGTGGTCCAGAAGCAGAGATATTTGTACTTTTATTTTTCAGAAATCAGCCAAAACTGGCTTCCATCCTGTCTACTGGGCTGATGACCATCAGCGATTTCATTGAAATTTGGTATGCATATGGTTTCGAAACCTAGGATCGCGAATCTGAACTTCACTGCCCGAAATTCCTATTTATTTGCATTTTATGACGTGTCAAAGTTTACGCCAGTCCACTTTAGAGAGCTGTAATTTCAATACGCCTTAGGCTAGATCAAAATTATAAACGTTTTATAGAGGTAGAGTGTAAAGAATGGTACCAATGCAAAAGGTTATTTCCCGCTGTTCCAAAAATAGTAACTAATGGTATAGTGGCAAACAGATTTTTAACACAGAATCAATTGCTTTAGCCATTCAGCTATACTGTAATTTGTCCTGAAGCCATATATGTATCAATTATTCGATGATACCGCTGAATTTTTACACTTCAAATTTTCTGCATAATGAACACCGTAACTTGCAGATGTCGTAACGTGTCTATAAATTCAAGTATCGAAAATGTAAGACTGGTCCCGAATTCTGCTCTTCTTCAGCTTACAAATGACACCAAAAACAGAGTTGTTTTTTTTCGGACACCAAAAAATGGCAAGGCTTTAGACTTGGATTTTGGACCTCTTTTCGTAACTTTGAATGCGAATAACTTCTGAACGGACAAAGATACGGTGTCCAACACATTTCCACCGAGAAGCTAATTCTTTTGCGAATTTTCTGTTACGTTGTAATGTGCAAAAGGTGGTCCAGAAGCAGAGATATTTGTACTTTTATTTTTCAGAAATCAGCCAAAACTGGCTTCCATCCTGTCTACTGGGCTGATGACCATCAGCGATTTCATTGAAATTTGGTATGCATATGGTTTCGAAACCTAGGATCGCGAATCTGAACTTCACTGCCCGAAATTCCTATTTATTTGCATTTTATGACGTGTCAAAGTTTACGCCAGTCCACTTTAGAGAGCTGTAATTTCAATACGCCTTAGGCTAGATCAAAATTATAAACGTTTTATACAGGTAGAGTGTAAAGAATGGTCCTAATGCAAAAGGTTATTTCCCGCAGTTCCAAAAATGGTAACTAATGTTTTGGTGGCAAAAACATTTTTAACAAAGAAAACAATTGCTTTAGCCAATCAACTATACCGTAATTTGTCCTGAAGCCACATATGACTAAATTATTGTATGGTACCACTGAATAATTACACTTCAAATTTTCTGCATAATGAACACCGTAACTTGCACATGTCATAACGTGTTTATAAATTCAAATATCGAAAATGTAAGACTGGTCCCGAATTCTGCTCTTCTTCCACTTTCAAACAACACCAAAAACAGAGTTGTTTTTTTTCGGACACCAAAAAATGACTTGGATTTTGGACCCCTTTTCGTAACTTTGAATGCGAATAACTTCTGAACGGACAGAGATACAGTGTCGAGCATATTTTCACCGAGGAGCTAATTTTTTTGCGAATTTTCTGTTACGTTGTAATGTGAAAAAGTGGCCCAGAAGCAGAGATATTTGTACTTTTATTTTTCAGAAATCAGCCAAAACTGGCTTCCATCCTGTCTACTGGGCTGATGACCATCAGCGATTTCATTGAAATTTGGTATGCATATGGTTTCGAAACCTAGGATCGCGAATCTGAACTTCACTGCCCGAAATTCCTATTTATTTGCATTTTATGACGTGTCAAAGTTTACGCCAGTCCACTTTAGAGAGCTGTAATTTCAATACGCCTTAGGCTAGATCAAAATTATAAACGTTTTATAGAGGTAGAGTGTAAAGAATGGTACTAATGCAAAAGGTTATTTCCCGCTGTTCCAAAAATAGTAACTAATGGTATAGTGGCAAACAGATTTTTAACACAGAATCAATTGCTTTAGCCATTCAGCTATACTGTAATTTGTCCTGAAGCCATATATGTATCAATTATTCGATGATACCGCTGAATTTTTACACTTCAAATTCTCTGCGTAATGAACACCGTAACTTGCAGATGTCGTAACGTGTCTATAAATTCAAGTATCGAAAATGTAAGACTGGTCCCGAATTCTGCTCTTCTTCAGCTTTCAAATGACACCAAACCCTAGAGTTGTTTTTTTTCGGACACCAAAAAATGGCAAGGCTTTAGACTTGGATTTTGGACCTCTTTTCGTAACTTTGAATGCGAATAACTTCTGAACGGACAAAGATACGGTGTCCAACACATTTTCACCGAGAAGCTAATTTTTTTGCGAATTTTCTGTTACGTTGTAATGTGCAAAAGGTGGTCCAGAAGCAGAGATATTTGTACTTTTATTTTTCAGAAATCAGCCAAAACTGGCTTCCATCCTGTCTACTGGGCTGATGACCATCAGCGATTTCATTGAAATTTGGTATGCATATGGTTTCGAAACCTAGGATCGCGAATCTGAACTTCACTGCCCGAAATTCCTATTTATTTGCATTTTATGACGTGTCAAAGTTTACGCCAGTCCACTTTAGAGAGCTGTAATTTCAATACGCCTTAGGCTAGATCAAAATTATAAACGTTTTATACAGGTAGAGTGTAAAGAATGGTACTAATGCAAAAGGTTATTTCCCGCTGTTCCAAAAATAGTAATTAATGGTATAGTGGCAAACAGATTTTTAACACAGAATCAATTGCTTTAGCCATTCAGCTATACTGTAATTTGTCCTGAAGCCATATATGTATCAATTATTCGATGGTACCGCTGAATTTTTACACTTCAAATTTTCTGCATAATGAACACCGTAGCTTGCAGATGTCGTAACGTGTCTATAAATTCAAGTATCGAAAATGTAAGACTGGTCCCGAATTCTGCTCTTCTTCAGCTTACAAATGACACCAAAAACAGAGTTGTTTTTTTTCGGACACCAAAAAATGGCAAGGCTTTAGACTTGGATTTTGGACCTCTTTTCGTAACTTTGAATGCGAATAACTTCTGAACGGACAAAGATACGGTGTCCAACACATTTTCACCGAGAAGCTAATTTTTTTGCGAATTTTCTGTTACGTTGTAATGTGCAAAAGGTGGTCCAGAAGCAGAGATATTTGTACTTTTATTTTTCAGAAATCAGCCAAAACTGGCTTCCATCCTGTCTACTGGGCTGATGACCATCAGCGATTTCATTGAAATTTGGTATGCATATGGTTTCGAAACCTAGGATCGCGAATCTGAACTTCACTGCCCGAAATTCCTATTTATTTGCATTTTATGACGTGTCAAAGTTTACGCCAGTCCACTTTAGAGAGCTGTAATTTCAATACGCCTTAGGCTAGATCAAAATTATAAACGTTTTATACAGGTAGAGTGTAAAGAATGGTCCTAATGCAAAAGGTTATTTCCCGCTGTTCCAAAAATGGTAACTAATGTTTTGGTGGCAAAAACATTTTTAACAAAGAAAACAATTGCTTTAGCCAATCAACTATACCGTAATTTGTCCTGAAGCCACATATGACTAAATTATTGGATGGTACCACTGAATAATTACACTTCAAATTTTCTGCATAATGAACACCGTAACTTGCACATGTCATAACGTGTTTATAAATTCAAATATCGAAAATGTAAGACTGGTCCGGAATTCTGCTCTTCTTCCACTTTCAAACAACACCAAAAACAGAGTTGTTTTTTTTCGGACACCAAAAAATGGCAAGGCTTTAGACTTGGATTTTGGACCCCTTTTCGTAACTTTGAATGCGAATAACTTCTGAACGGACAGAGATACAGTGTCGAGCATATTTTCACCGAGAAGCTAATTTTTTTGCGAATTTTCTGTTACGTTGTAATGTGCAAAAGGTGGTCCAGAAGCAGAGATATTTGTACTTTTATTTTTCAGAAATCAGCCAAAACTGGCTTCCATCCTGTCTACTGGGCTGATGACCATCAGCGATTTCATTGAAATTTGGTATGCATATGGTTTCGAAACCTAGGATCGCGAATCTGAACTTCACTGCCCGAAATTCCTATTTATTTGCATTTTATGACGTGTCAAAGTTTACGCCAGTCCACTTTAGAGAGCTGTAATTTCAATACGCCTTAGGCTAGATCAAAATTATAAACGTTTTATAGAGGTAGAGTGTAAAGAATGGTACCAATGCAAAAGGTTATTTCCCGCTGTTCCAAAAATAGTAACTAATGGTATAGTGGCAAACAGATTTTTAACACAGAATCAATTGCTTTAGCCATTCAGCTATACTGTAATTTGTCCTGAAGCCATATATGTATCAATTATTCGATGATACCGCTGAATTTTTACACTTCAAATTTTCTGCATAATGAACACCGTAACTTGCAGATGTCGTAACGTGTCTATAAATTCAAGTATCGAAAATGTAAGACTGGTCCCGAATTCTGCTCTTCTTCAGCTTACAAATGACACCAAAAACAGAGTTGTTTTTTTTCGGACACCAAAAAATGGCAAGGCTTTAGACTTGGATTTTGGACCTCTTTTCGTAACTTTGAATGCGAATAACTTCTGAACGGACAAAGATACGGTGTCCAACACATTTCCACCGAGAAGCTAATTCTTTTGCGAATTTTCTGTTACGTTGTAATGTGCAAAAGGTGGTCCAGAAGCAGAGATATTTGTACTTTTATTTTTCAGAAATCAGCCAAAACTGGCTTCCATCCTGTCTACTGGGCTGATGACCATCAGCGATTTCATTGAAATTTGGTATGCATATGGTTTCGAAACCTAGGATCGCGAATCTGAACTTCACTGCCCGAAATTCCTATTTATTTGCATTTTATGACGTGTCAAAGTTTACGCCAGTCCACTTTAGAGAGCTGTAATTTCAATACGCCTTAGGCTAGATCAAAATTATAAACGTTTTATACAGGTAGAGTGTAAAGAATGGTCCTAATGCAAAAGGTTATTTCCCGCTGTTCCAAAAATGGTAACTAATGTTTTGGTGGCAAAAACATTTTTAACAAAGAAAACAATTGCTTTAGCCAATCAACTATACCGTAATTTGTCCTGAAGCCACATATGACTAAATTATTGTATGGTACCACTGAATAATTACACTTCAAATTTTCTGCATAATGAACACCGTAACTTGCACATGTCATAACGTGTTTATAAATTCAAATATCGAAAATGTAAGACTGGTCCCGAATTCTGCTCTTCTTCCACTTTCAAACAACACCAAAAACAGAGTTGTTTTTTTTCGGACACCAAAAAATGACTTGGATTTTGGACCCCTTTTCGTAACTTTGAATGCGAATAACTTCTGAACGGACAGAGATACAGTGTCGAGCATATTTTCACCGAGGAGCTAATTTTTTTGCGAATTTTCTGTTACGTTGTAATGTGAAAAAGTGGCCCAGAAGCAGAGATATTTGTACTTTTATTTTTCAGAAATCAGCCAAAACTGGCTTCCATCCTGTCTACTGGGCTGATGACCATCAGCGATTTCATTGAAATTTGGTATGCATATGGTTTCGAAACCTAGGATAGCGAATCTGAACTTCACTGCCCGAAATTCCTATTTATTTGCATTTTATGACGTGTCAAAGTTTACGCCAGTCCACTTTAGAGAGCTGTAATTTCAATACGCCTTAGGCTAGATCAAAATTATAAACGTTTTATACAGGTAGAGTGTAAAGAATGGTACTAATGCAAAAGGTTATTTCCCGCTGTTCCAAAAATAGTAATTAATGGTATAGTGGCAAACAGATTTTTAACACAGAATCAATTGCTTTAGCCATTCAGCTATACTGTAATTTGTCCTGAAGCCATATATGTATCAATTATTCGATGGTACCGCTGAATTTTTACACTTCAAATTTTCTGCATAATGAACACCGTAGCTTGCAGATGTCGTAACGTGTCTATAAATTCAAGTATCGAAAATGTAAGACTGGTCCCGAATTCTGCTCTTCTTCAGCTTACAAATGACACCAAAAACAGAGTTGTTTTTTTTCGGACACCAAAAAATGGCAAGGCTTTAGACTTGGATTTTGGACCTCTTTTCGTAACTTTGAATGCGAATAACTTCTGAACGGACAAAGATACGGTGTCCAACACATTTTCACCGAGAAGCTAATTTTTTTGCGAATTTTCTGTTACGTTGTAATGTGCAAAAGGTGGTCCAGAAGCAGAGATATTTGTACTTTTATTTTTCAGAAATCAGCCAAAACTGGCTTCCATCCTGTCTACTGGGCTGATGACCATCAGCGATTTCATTGAAATTTGGTATGCATATGTTTTCGAAACCTAGGATCGCGAATCTGAACTTCACTGCCCGAAATTCCTATTTATTTGCATTTTATGACGTGTCAAAGTTTACGCCAGTCCACTTTAGAGAGCTGTAATTTCAATACGCCTTAGGCTAGATCAAAATTATAAACGTTTTATAGAGGTAGAGTGTAAAGAATGGTACTAATGCAAAAGGTTATTTCCCGCTGTTCCAAAAATAGTAACTAATGGTATAGTGGCAAACAGATTTTTAACACAGAATCAATTGCTTTAGCCATTCAGCTATACTGTAATTTGTCCTGAAGCCATATATGTATCAATTATTCGATGATACCGCTGAATTTTTACACTTCAAATTTTCTGCATAATGAACACCGTAACTTGCAGATGTCGTAACGTGTCTATAAATTCAAGTATCGAAAATGTAAGACTGGTCCCGAATTCTGCTCTTCTTCAGCTTTCAAATGACACCAAAAACAGAGTTGTTTTTTTTTGGACACCAAAAAATGGCGAGGCTTTAGACTTGGATTTTGGACCCCTTTTCGTAACTTTGAATGCGAATAACTTCTGAACGGACAAAGATACGGTGTCCAACACATTTTCACCGAGAAGCTAATTTTTTTGCGAATTTTCTGTTACGTTGTAATGTGCAAAAGGTGGTCCAGAAGCAGAGATATTTGTACTTTTATTTTTCAGAAATCAACCAAAACTGGCTGCCATCCGGACTACTGGGCTGATGACCATCAGCGATTTCATTGAAATTTGTTATGCATATGGTTTCGAAACCTAGGATCGCGAATCTGAACTTCACTGCCCGAAATTCCTATTTATTTGCATTTTATGACGTGTCAAAGTTTACGCCAGTCCACTTTAGAGAGCTGTAATTTCAATACGCCTTAGGCTAGATCTAAAATATAAACTGTTTTATACAGGTAGAGTGTAAAGAATGGTCCTAATGCAAAAGGTTATTTCCCGCTGTTCCAAAAATAGTAACTATTGTTGTGGTGGCAAACAGATTTTTAACACAGAATCAATTGCTTTAGCCATTCAGCTATACTGTAATTTGTCCTGAAGCCATATATGTTTCAATTATTCGATGGTACCGCTGAATTTTAACACTTCAAATTTTCTGCATAATGAACACCGTAACTTGCACATGTCATAACGTGTTTATAGATTAAAATATCGAAAATGTAAGACTGGTCCGGAATTCTGCTCTTCTTCAGCTTTCAAACAACACCAAAAACAGAGTTGTTTTTTTTCGGACACCAAAAAATGGCAAGGCTTTAGACTTGGATTTTGGACCCCTTTTCGTAACTTTGAATGCCAATAACTTCTGAACGGACAAAGATTTGGTGTCCAACACATTTTCACCGAGAAGCTAATTTTTTTGCGAATTTTCTGTTAAGTTGTAATGTGCAAAAGGTGGTCCAGAAGCAGAGATATTTGTACTTTTATTTTTCAGAAATCAGGCAAAACTGGCTTCCATCCTGTCTACTGGGCTGATGACCATTAGCGATTTCATTGAAGTTTGGTATGCATATGGTTTCGAAACCTAGGATCGCGAATCTGAACTTCACTGCCCGAAATTCCTATTTATTTGCATTTTATGACGTGTCAAAGTTTACGCCAGTCCACTTTAGAGAGCTGTAATTTCAATACGCCTTAGGCTAGATCAAAATTATAAACGTTTTATAGAGGTAGAGTGTAAAGAATGGTACTAATGCAAAAGGTTATTTCCCGCTGTTCCAAAAATAGTAACTAATGGTATAGTGGCAAACAGATTTTTAACACAGAATCAATTGCTTTAACCATTCAGCTATACTGTAATTTGTCCTGAAGCCATATATGTATCAATTATTCGATGATACCGCTGAATTTTTACACTTCAAATTTTCTGCATAATGAACACCGTAACTTGCAGATGTCGTAACGTGTCTATAAATTCAAATATCGAAAATGTAAGACTGGTCCCGAATTCTGCTCTTCTTCAGCTTTCAAATGACACCAAAAACAGAGTTGTTTTTTTTCGGACACCAAAAAATGGCAAGGCTTTAGACTTGGATTTTGGACCCCTTTTCGTAATTTTGAATGCGAATAACTTCTGAACGGACAAAGATACGGTGTCCAACACATTTTCACCGAGAAGCTAATTTTTTTGCGAATTTTCTGTTACGTTGTAATGTGCAAAAGGTGGTCCAGAAGCAGAGATATTTGTACTTTTATTTTTCAGAAATCAGCCAAAACTGGCTTCCATCCTGTCTACTGGGCTGATGACCATCAGCGATTTCATTGAAATTTGGTATGCATATGGTTTCGAAACCTAGGATCGCGAATCTGAACTTCACTGCCCGAAATTCCTATTTATTTGCATTTTATGACGTGTCAAAGTTTACGCCAGTCCACTTTAGAGAGCTGTAATTTCAATACGCCTTAGGCTAGATCAAAATTATAAACGTTTTATACAGGTAGAGTGTAAAGAATGGTACTAATGCAAAAGGTTATTTCCCGCTGTTCCAAAAATAGTAATTAATGGTATAGTGGCAAACAGATTTTTAACAAAGAAAACAATTGCTTTAGCCAATCAACTATACCGTAATTTGTCCTGAAGCCACATATGACTAAATTATTGGATGGTACCACTGAATAATTACACTTCAAATTTTCTGCATAATGAACACCGTAATTTGCACATGTCATAACGTGTTTATATATTCAAATATCGAAAATGTAAGACTGGTCCGGAATTCTGCTCTTCTTCCACTTTCAAACAACACCAAAAACAGAGTTGTTTTTTTTCGGACACCAAAAAATGGCAAGGCTTTAGACTTGGATTTTGGACCCCTTTTCGTAACTTTGAATGCGAATAACTTCTGAACGGACAGAGATACAGTGTCGAGCAAATTTTCACCGAGGAGCTAATTTTTTTGCGAATTTTCTGTTACGTTGTAATGTGCAAAAGGTGGTCCAGAAGCAGAGATATTTGTACTTTTATTTTTCAGAAATCAGCCAAAACTGGCTTCCTTCCTGTCTACTGGGCTGATGACCATCAGCGATTTCATTGAAGTTTGGTATGCATATGGTTTCGAAACCTAGGATCGCGAATCTGAACTTCACTGCCCGAAATTCCTATTTATTTGCATTTTATGACGTGTCAAAGTTTACGCCAGTCCACTTTAGAGAGCTGTAATTTCAATACGCCTTAGGCTAGATCAAAATTATAAACGTTTTATAGAGGTAGAGTGTAAAGAATGGTACTAATGCAAAAGGTTATTTCCCGCTGTTCCAAAAATAGTAACTAATGGTATAGTGGCAAACAGATTTTTAACACAGAATCAATTGCTTTAGCCATTCAGCTATACTGTAATTTGTCCTGAAGCCATATATGTATCAATTATTCGATGGTACCGCTGAATTTTTACACTTCAAATTTTCTGCATAATGAACACCGTAACTTGCAGATGTCGTAACGTGTCTATAAATTCAAATATCGAAAATGTAAGACTGGTCCCGAATTCTGCTCTTCTTCAGCTTTCAAATGACACCAAAAACAGAGTTGTTTTTTTTCGGACACCAAAAAATGGCAAGGCTTTAGACTTGGATTTTGGACCCCTTTTCGTAATTTTGAATGCGAATAACTTCTGAACGGACAAAGATACGGTGTCCAACACATTTTCACCGAGAAGCTAATTTTTTTGCGAATTTTCTGTTACGTTGTAATGTGCAAAAGGTGGTCCAGAAGCAGAGATATTTGTACTTTTATTTTTCAGAAATCAGCCAAAACTGGCTTCCATCCTGTCTACTGGGCTGATGACCATCAGCGATTTCATTGAAATTTGGTATGCATATGGTTTCGAAACCTAGGATCGCGAATCTGAACTTCACTGCCCGAAATTCCTATTTATTTGCATTTTATGACGTGTCAAAGTTTACGCCAGTCCACTTTAGAGAGCTGTAATTTCAATACGCCTTAGGCTAGATCAAAATTATAAACGTTTTATAGAGGTAGAGTGTAAAGAATGGTACTAATGCAAAAGGTTATTTCCCGCTGTTCCAAAAATAGTAACTAATGGTATAGTGGCAAACAGATTTTTAACACAGAATCAATTCTTTAGCCATTCAGCTATACTGTAATTTGTCCTGAAGCCATATATGTATCAATTATTCGATGGTACCGCTGAATTTTTACACTTCAAATTTTCTGCATAATGAACACCGTAACTTGCAGATGTCGTAACGTGTCTATAAATTCAAATATCGAAAATGTAAGACTGGTCCCGAATTCTGCTCTTCTTCAGCTTACAAATGACACCAAAAACAGAGTTGTTTTTTTTCGGACACCAAAAAATGGCAAGGCTTTAGACTTGGATTTTGGACCCCTTTTCGTAATTTTGAATGCGAATAACTTCTGAACGGACAAAGATACGGTGTCCAACACATTTTCACCGAGAAGCTAACTTTTTTGCGAATTTTCTGTTACGTTGTAATGTGCAAAAGGTGGTCCAGAAGCAGAGATATTTGTACTTTTATTTTTCAGAAATCAGCCAAAACTGGCTTCCATCCTGTCTACTGGGCTGATGACCATCAGCGATTTCATTGAAATTTGGTATGCATATGGTTTCGAAACCTAGGATCGCGAATCTGAACTTCACTGCCCGAAATTCCTATTTATTTGCATTTTATGACGTGTCAAAGTTTACGCCAGTCCACTTTAGAGAGCTGTAATTTCAATACGCCTTAGGCTAGATCAAAATTATAAACGTTTTATACAGGTAGAGTGTAAAGAATGGTCCTAATGCAAAAGGTTATTTCCCGCTGTTCCAAAAATGGTAACTAATGTTTTGGTGGCAAAAACATTTTTAACAAAGAAAACAATTGCTTTAGCCAATCAACTATACCGTAATTTGTCCTGAAGCCACATATGACTAAATTATTGGATGGTACCACTGAATAATTACACTTCAAATTTTCTGCATAATGAACACCGTAACTTGCACATGTCATAACCTGTTTATAAATTCAAATATCGAAAATGTAAGACTGGTCCGGAATTCTGCTCTTCTTCCACTTTCAAACAACACCAAAAACAGAGTTGTTTTTTTTCGGACACCAAAAAATGGCAAGGCTTTAGACTTGGATTTTGGACCCCTTTTCGTAACTTTGAATGCGAATAACTTCTGAACGGACAGAGATACAGTGTCGAGCATATTTTCACCGAGAAGCTAATTTTTTTGCGAATTTTCTGTTACGTTGTAATGTGCAAAAGGTGGTCCAGAAGCAGAGATATTTGTACTTTTATTTTTCAGAAATCAGCCAAAACTGGCTTCCATCCTGTCTACTGGGCTGATGACCATCAGCGATTTCATTGAAATTTGGTATGCATATGGTTTCGAAACCTAGGATCGCGAATCTGAACTTCACTGCCCGAAATTCCTATTTATTTGCATTTTATGACGTGTCAAAGTTTACGCCAGTCCACTTTAGAGAGCTGTAATTTCAATACGCCTTAGGCTAGATCAAAATTATAAACGTTTTATACAGGTAGAGTGTAAAGAATGGTACTAATGCAAAAGGTTATTTCCCGCTGTTCCAAAATAGTAACTAATGGTATAGTGGCAAACAGATTTTTAACACAGAATCAATTGCTTTAGCCATTCAGCTATACTGTAATTTGTCCTGAAGCCATATATGTATCAATTATTCGATGGTACCGCTGAATTTTTACACTTCAAATTTTCTGCATATTGAACACCGTAACTTGCAGATGTCGTAACGTGTCTATAAATTCAAGTATCGAAAATGTAAGACTGGTCCCGAATTCTGCTCTTCTTCAGCTTTCAAATGACACCAAAAACAGAGTTGTTTTTTTTCGGACACCAAAAAATGGCAAGGCTTTAGACTTGGATTTTGGACCCCTTTTCGTAATTTTGAATGCGAATAACTTCTGAACGGACAAAGATACGGTGTCCAACACATTTTCACCGAGAAGCTAATTTTTTTGCGAATTTTCTGTTACGTTGTAATGTGCAAAAGGTGGTCCAGAAGCAGAGATATTTGTACTTTTATTTTTCAGAAATCAGCCAAAACTGGCTTCCATCCTGTCTACTGGGCTGATGACCATCAGCGATTTCATTGAAATTTGGTATGCATATGGTTTCGAAACCTAGGATCGCGAATCTGAACTTCACTGCCCGAAATTCCTATTTATTTGCATTTTATGACGTGTCAAAGTTTACGCCAGTCCACTTTAGAGAGCTGTAATTTCAATACGCCTTAGGCTAGATCAAAATTATAAACGTTTTATAGAGGTAGAGTGTAAAGAATGGTACCAATGCAAAAGGTTATTTCCCGCTGTTCCAAAAATAGTAACTAATGGTATAGTGGCAAACAGATTTTTAACACAGAATCAATTGCTTTAGCCATTCAGCTATACTGTAATTTGTCCTGAAGCCATATATGTATCAATTATTCGATGATACCGCTGAATTTTTACACTTCAAATTTTCTGCATAATGAACACCGTAACTTGCAGATGTCGTAACGTGTCTATAAATTCAAGTATCGAAAATGTAAGACTGGTCCCGAATTCTGCTCTTCTTCAGCTTTCAAATGACACCAAAAACAGAGTTGTTTTTTTTCGGACACCAAAAAATGGCAAGGCTTTAGACTTGGATTTTGGACCTCTTTTCGTAACTTTGAATGCGAATAACTTCTGAACGGACAAAGATACGGTGTCCAACACATTTCCACCGAGAAGCTAATTCTTTTGCGAATTTTCTGTTACGTTGTAATGTGCAAAAGGTGGTCCAGAAGCAGAGATATTTGTACTTTTATTTTTCAGAAATCAGCCAAAACTGGCTTCCATCCTGTCTACTGGGCTGATGACCATCAGCGATTTCATTGAAATTTGGTATGCATATGGTTTCGAAACCTAGGATCGCGAATCTGAACTTCACTGCCCGAAATTCCTATTTATTTGCATTTTATGACGTGTCAAAGTTTACGCCAGTCCACTTTAGAGAGCTGTAATTTCAATACGCCTTAGGCTAGATCAAAATTATAAACGTTTTATACAGGTAGAGTGTAAAGAATGGTCCTAATGCAAAAGGTTATTTCCCGCAGTTCCAAAAATGGTAACTAATGTTTTGGTGGCAAAAACATTTTTAACAAAGAAAACAATTGCTTTAGCCAATCAACTATACCGTAATTTGTCCTGAAGCCACATATGACTAAATTATTGTATGGTACCACTGAATAATTACACTTCAAATTTTCTGCATAATGAACACCGTAACTTGCACATGTCATAACGTGTTTATAAATTCAAATATCGAAAATGTAAGACTGGTCCCGAATTCTGCTCTTCTTCCACTTTCAAACAACACCAAAAACAGAGTTGTTTTTTTTCGGACACCAAAAAATGACTTGGATTTTGGACCCCTTTTCGTAACTTTGAATGCGAATAACTTCTGAACGGACAGAGATACAGTGTCGAGCATATTTTCACCGAGGAGCTAATTTTTTTGCGAATTTTCTGTTACGTTGTAATGTGAAAAAGTGGCCCAGAAGCAGAGATATTTGTACTTTTATTTTTCAGAAATCAGCCAAAACTGGCTTCCATCCTGTCTACTGGGCTGATGACCATCAGCGATTTCATTGAAATTTGGTATGCATATGGTTTCGAAACCTAGGATCGCGAATCTGAACTTCACTGCCCGAAATTCCTATTTATTTGCATTTTATGACGTGTCAAAGTTTACGCCAGTCCACTTTAGAGAGCTGTAATTTCAATACGCCTTAGGCTAGATCAAAATTATAAACGTTTTATAGAGGTAGAGTGTAAAGAATGGTACTAATGCAAAAGGTTATTTCCCGCTGTTCCAAAAATAGTAACTAATGGTATAGTGGCAAACAGATTTTTAACACAGAATCAATTGCTTTAGCCATTCAGCTATACTGTAATTTGTCCTGAAGCCATATATGTATCAATTATTCGATGATACCGCTGAATTTTTACACTTCAAATTTTCTGCGTAATGAACACCGTAACTTGCAGATGTCGTAACGTGTCTATAAATTCAAGTATCGAAAATGTAAGACTGGTCCCGAATTCTGCTCTTCTTCAGCTTTCAAATGACACCAAACACAGAGTTGTTTTTTTTCGGACACCAAAAAATGGCAAGGCTTTAGACTTGGATTTTGGACCTCTTTTCGAAACTTTGAATGCGAATAACTTCTGAACGGACAAATATACAGTGTCCACTATATTTTGCTCGAGAAGCTAATTTTTTTGCGAATTTTGTGTTATCTTTGTAATGTGCAAAAGGTGGTCCAGAAGCAGAGATATTTGTACTTTTATTTTTCAGAAATCAGCCAAATCTGGCTTCCATCCGGACTACTGGGCTGATGACCATCAGCGATTTCATTGAAATTTGGTATGCATATGGTTTCGAAACCTAGGATCGCGAATCTGAACTTCACTGCCCGAAATTCCTATTTATTTGCATTTTATGACGTGTCAAAGTTTACGCCAGTCCACTTTAGAGAGCTGTAATTTCAATACGCCTTAGGCTAGATCAAAATTATAAACGTTTTATACAGGTAGAGTGTAAAGAATGGTACTAATGCAAAAGGTTATTTCCCGCTGTTCCAAAAATAGTAATTAATGGTATAGTGGCAAACAGATTTTTAACACAGAATCAATTGCTTTAGCCATTCAGCTATACTGTAATTTGTCCTGAAGCCATATATGTATCAATTATTCGATGGTACCGCTGAATTTTTACACTTCAAATTTTCTGCATAATGAACACCGTAGCTTGCAGATGTCGTAACGTGTCTATAAATTCAAGTATCGAAAATGTAAGACTGGTCCCGAATTCTGCTCTTCTTCAGCTTACAAATGACACCAAAAACAGAGTTGTTTTTTTTCGGACACCAAAAAATGGCAAGGCTTTAGACTTGGATTTTGGACCTCTTTTCGTAACTTTGAATGCGAATAACTTCTGAACGGACAAAGATACGGTGTCCAACACATTTTCACCGAGAAGCTAATTTTTTTGCGAATTTTCTGTTACGTTGTAATGTGCAAAAGGTGGTCCAGAAGCAGAGATATTTGTACTTTTATTTTTCAGAAATCAGCCAAAACTGGCTTCCATCCTGTCTACTGGGCTGATGACCATCAGCGATTTCATTGAAATTTGGTATGCATATGGTTTCGAAACCTAGGATCGCGAATCTGAACTTCACTGCCCGAAATTCCTATTTATTTGCATTTTATGACGTGTCAAAGTTTACGCCAGTCCACTTTAGAGAGCTGTAATTTCAATACGCCTTAGGCTAGATCAAAATTATAAACGTTTTATACAGGTAGAGTGTAAAGAATGGTCCTAATGCAAAAGGTTATTTCCCGCTGTTCCAAAAATGGTAACTAATGTTTTGGTGGCAAAAACATTTTTAACAAAGAAAACAATTGCTTTAGCCAATCAACTATACCGTAATTTGTCCTGAAGCCACATATGACTAAATTATTGGATGGTACCACTGAATAATTACACTTCAAATTTTCTGCATAATGAACACCGTAACTTGCACATGTCATAACGTGTTTATAAATTCAAATATCGAAAATGTAAGACTGGTCCGGAATTCTGCTCTTCTTCCACTTTCAAACAACACCAAAAACAGAGTTGTTTTTTTTCGGACACCAAAAAATGGCAAGGCTTTAGACTTGGATTTTGGACCCCTTTTCGTAACTTTGAATGCGAATAACTTCTGAACGGACAGAGATACAGTGTCGAGCATATTTTCACCGAGAAGCTAATTTTTTTGCGAATTTTCTGTTACGTTGTAATGTGCAAAAGGTGGTCCAGAAGCAGAGATATTTGTACTTTTATTTTTCAGAAATCAGCCAAAACTGGCTTCCATCCTGTCTACTGGGCTGATGACCATCAGCGATTTCATTGAAATTTGGTATGCATATGGTTTCGAAACCTAGGATCGCGAATCTGAACTTCACTGCCCGAAATTCCTATTTATTTGCATTTTATGACGTGTCAAAGTTTACGCCAGTCCACTTTAGAGAGCTGTAATTTCAATACGCCTTAGGCTAGATCAAAATTATAAACGTTTTATAGAGGTAGAGTGTAAAGAATGGTACCAATGCAAAAGGTTATTTCCCGCTGTTCCAAAAATAGTAACTAATGGTATAGTGGCAAACAGATTTTTAACACAGAATCAATTGCTTTAGCCATTCAGCTATACTGTAATTTGTCCTGAAGCCATATATGTATCAATTATTCGATGGTACCGCTGAATTTTTACACTTCAAATTTTCTGCATAATGAACACCGTAGCTTGCAGATGTCGTAACGTGTCTATAAATTCAAGTATCGAAAATGTAAGACTGGTCCCGAATTCTGCTCTTCTTCAGCTTACAAATGACACCAAAAACAGAGTTGTTTTTTTTCGGACACCAAAAAATGGCAAGGCTTTAGACTTGGATTTTGGACCTGTTTTCGTAACTTTGAATGCGAATAACTTCTGAACGGACAAAGATACGGTGTCCAACACATTTTCACCGAGAAGCTAATTTTTTTGCGAATTTTCTGTTACGTTGTAATGTGCAAAAGGTGGTCCAGAAGCAGAGATATTTGTACTTTTATTTTTCAGAAATCAGCCAAAACTGGCTTCCATCCTGTCTACTGGGCTGATGACCATCAGCGATTTCATTGAAATTTGGTATGCATATGGTTTCGAAACCTAGGATCGCGAATCTGAACTTCACTGCCCGAAATTCCTATTTATTTGCATTTTATGACGTGTCAAAGTTTACGCCAGTCCACTTTAGAGAGCTGTAATTTCAATACGCCTTAGGCTAGATCAAAATTATAAACGTTTTATACAGGTAGAGTGTAAAGAATGGTCCTAATGCAAAAGGTTATTTCCCGCTGTTCCAAAAATAGTAATTAATGGTATAGTGGCAAACAGATTTTTAACACAGAATCAATTGCTTTAGCCATTCAGCTATACTGTAATTTGTCCTGAAGCCATATATGTATCAATTATTCGATGGTACCGCTGAATTTTTACACTTCAAATTTTCTGCATAATGAACACCGTAACTTGCAGATGTCGTAACGTGTCTATAAATTCAAGTATCGAAAATGTAAGACTGGTCCCGAATTCTGCTCTTCTTCAGCTTTCAAATGACACCAAAAACAGAGTTGTTTTTTTTCGGACACCAAAAAATGGCAAGGCTTTAGACTTGGATTTTGGACCCCTTTTCGTAATTTTGAATGCGAATAACTTCTGAACGGACAAAGATACGGTGTCCAACACATTTTCACCGAGAAGCTAATTTTTTTGCGAATTTTCTGTTACGTTGTAATGTGCAAAAGGTGGTCCAGAAGCAGAGATATTTGTACTTTTATTTTTCAGAAATCAGCCAAAACTGGCTTCCATCCTGTCTACTGGGCTGATGACCATCAGCGATTTCATTGAAATTTGGTATGCATATGGTTTCGAAACCTAGGATCGCGAATCTGAACTTCACTGCCCGAAATTCCTATTTATTTGCATTTTATGACGTGTCAAAGTTTACGCCAGTCCACTTTAGAGAGCTGTAATTTCAATACGCCTTAGGCTAGATCAAAATTATAAACGTTTTATAGAGGTAGAGTGTAAAGAATGGTACCAATGCAAAAGGTTATTTCCCGCTGTTCCAAAAATAGTAACTAATGGTATAGTGGCAAACAGATTTTTAACACAGAATCAATTGCTTTAGCCATTCAGCTATACTGTAATTTGTCCTGAAGCCATATATGTATCAATTATTCGATGATACCGCTGAATTTTTACACTTCAAATTTTCTGCATAATGAACACCGTAACTTGCAGATGTCGTAACGTGTCTATAAATTCAAGTATCGAAAATGTAAGACTGGTCCCGAATTCTGCTCTTCTTCAGCTTACAAATGACACCAAAAACAGAGTTGTTTTTTTTCGGACACCAAAAAATGGCAAGGCTTTAGACTTGGATTTTGGACCTCTTTTCGTAACTTTGAATGCGAATAACTTCTGAACGGACAAAGATACGGTGTCCAACACATTTCCACCGAGAAGCTAATTCTTTTGCGAATTTTCTGTTACGTTGTAATGTGCAAAAGGTGGTCCAGAAGCAGAGATATTTGTACTTTTATTTTTCAGAAATCAGCCAAAACTGGCTTCCATCCTGTCTACTGGGCTGATGACCATCAGCGATTTCATTGAAATTTGGTATGCATATGGTTTCGAAACCTAGGATCGCGAATCTGAACTTCACTGCCCGAAATTCCTATTTATTTGCATTTTATGACGTGTCAAAGTTTACGCCAGTCCACTTTAGAGAGCTGTAATTTCAATACGCCTTAGGCTAGATCAAAATTATAAACGTTTTATACAGGTAGAGTGTAAAGAATGGTCCTAATGCAAAAGGTTATTTCCCGCAGTTCCAAAAATGGTAACTAATGTTTTGGTGGCAAAAACATTTTTAACAAAGAAAACAATTGCTTTAGCCAATCAACTATACCGTAATTTGTCCTGAAGCCACATATGACTAAATTATTGTATGGTACCACTGAATAATTACACTTCAAATTTTCTGCATAATGAACACCGTAACTTGCACATGTCATAACGTGTTTATAAATTCAAATATCGAAAATGTAAGACTGGTCCCGAATTCTGCTCTTCTTCCACTTTCAAACAACACCAAAAACAGAGTTGTTTTTTTTCGGACACCAAAAAATGACTTGGATTTTGGACCCCTTTTCGTAACTTTGAATGCGAATAACTTCTGAACGGACAGAGATACAGTGTCGAGCATATTTTCACCGAGGAGCTAATTTTTTTGCGAATTTTCTGTTACGTTGTAATGTGAAAAAGTGGCCCAGAAGCAGAGATATTTGTACTTTTATTTTTCAGAAATCAGCCAAAACTGGCTTCCATCCTGTCTACTGGGCTGATGACCATCAGCGATTTCATTGAAATTTGGTATGCATATGGTTTCGAAACCTAGGATCGCGAATCTGAACTTCACTGCCCGAAATTCCTATTTATTTGCATTTTATGACGTGTCAAAGTTTACGCCAGTCCACTTTAGAGAGCTGTAATTTCAATACGCCTTAGGCTAGATCAAAATTATAAACGTTTTATAGAGGTAGAGTGTAAAGAATGGTACTAATGCAAAAGGTTATTTCCCGCTGTTCCAAAAATAGTAACTAATGGTATAGTGGCAAACAGATTTTTAACACAGAATCAATTGCTTTAGCCATTCAGCTATACTGTAATTTGTCCTGAAGCCATATATGTATCAATTATTCGATGATACCGCTGAATTTTTACACTTCAAATTCTCTGCGTAATGAACACCGTAACTTGCAGATGTCGTAACGTGTCTATAAATTCAAGTATCGAAAATGTAAGACTGGTCCCGAATTCTGCTCTTCTTCAGCTTTCAAATGACACCAAACCCTAGAGTTGTTTTTTTTCGGACACCAAAAAATGGCAAGGCTTTAGACTTGGATTTTGGACCTCTTTTCGTAACTTTGAATGCGAATAACTTCTGAACGGACAAAGATACGGTGTCCAACACATTTTCACCGAGAAGCTAATTTTTTTGCGAATTTTCTGTTACGTTGTAATGTGCAAAAGGTGGTCCAGAAGCAGAGATATTTGTACTTTTATTTTTCAGAAATCAGCCAAAACTGGCTTCCATCCTGTCTACTGGGCTGATGACCATCAGCGATTTCATTGAAATTTGGTATGCATATGGTTTCGAAACCTAGGATCGCGAATCTGAACTTCACTGCCCGAAATTCCTATTTATTTGCATTTTATGACGTGTCAAAGTTTACGCCAGTCCACTTTAGAGAGCTGTAATTTCAATACGCCTTAGGCTAGATCAAAATTATAAACGTTTTATACAGGTAGAGTGTAAAGAATGGTACTAATGCAAAAGGTTATTTCCCGCTGTTCCAAAAATAGTAATTAATGGTATAGTGGCAAACAGATTTTTAACACAGAATCAATTGCTTTAGCCATTCAGCTATACTGTAATTTGTCCTGAAGCCATATATGTATCAATTATTCGATGGTACCGCTGAATTTTTACACTTCAAATTTTCTGCATAATGAACACCGTAGCTTGCAGATGTCGTAACGTGTCTATAAATTCAAGTATCGAAAATGTAAGACTGGTCCCGAATTCTGCTCTTCTTCAGCTTACAAATGACACCAAAAACAGAGTTGTTTTTTTTCGGACACCAAAAAATGGCAAGGCTTTAGACTTGGATTTTGGACCTCTTTTCGTAACTTTGAATGCGAATAACTTCTGAACGGACAAAGATACGGTGTCCAACACATTTTCACCGAGAAGCTAATTTTTTTGCGAATTTTCTGTTACGTTGTAATGTGCAAAAGGTGGTCCAGAAGCAGAGATATTTGTACTTTTATTTTTCAGAAATCAGCCAAAACTGGCTTCCATCCTGTCTACTGGGCTGATGACCATCAGCGATTTCATTGAAATTTGGTATGCATATGGTTTCGAAACCTAGGATCGCGAATCTGAACTTCACTGCCCGAAATTCCTATTTATTTGCATTTTATGACGTGTCAAAGTTTACGCCAGTCCACTTTAGAGAGCTGTAATTTCAATACGCCTTAGGCTAGATCAAAATTATAAACGTTTTATACAGGTAGAGTGTAAAGAATGGTCCTAATGCAAAAGGTTATTTCCCGCTGTTCCAAAAATGGTAACTAATGTTTTGGTGGCAAAAACATTTTTAACAAAGAAAACAATTGCTTTAGCCAATCAACTATACCGTAATTTGTCCTGAAGCCACATATGACTAAATTATTGTATGGTACCACTGAATAATTACACTTCAAATTTTCTGCATAATGAACACCGTAACTTGCACATGTCATAACGTGTTTATAAATTCAAATATCGAAAATGTAAGACTGGTCCCGAATTCTGCTCTTCTTCCACTTTCAAACAACACCAAAAACAGAGTTGTTTTTTTTCGGACACCAAAAAATGACTTGGATTTTGGACCCCTTTTCGTAACTTTGAATGCGAATAACTTCTGAACGGACAGAGATACAGTGTCGAGCATATTTTCACCGAGGAGCTAATTTTTTTGCGAATTTTCTGTTACGTTGTAATGTGAAAAAGTGGCCCAGAAGCAGAGATATTTGTACTTTTATTTTTCAGAAATCAGCCAAAACTGGCTTCCATCCTGTCTACTGGGCTGATGACCATCAGCGATTTCATTGAAATTTGGTATGCATATGGTTTCGAAACCTAGGATAGCGAATCTGAACTTCACTGCCCGAAATTCCTATTTATTTGCATTTTATGACGTGTCAAAGTTTACGCCAGTCCACTTTAGAGAGCTGTAATTTCAATACGCCTTAGGCTAGATCAAAATTATAAACGTTTTATACAGGTAGAGTGTAAAGAATGGTACTAATGCAAAAGGTTATTTCCCGCTGTTCCAAAAATAGTAATTAATGGTATAGTGGCAAACAGATTTTTAACACAGAATCAATTGCTTTAGCCATTCAGCTATACTGTAATTTGTCCTGAAGCCATATATGTATCAATTATTCGATGGTACCGCTGAATTTTTACACTTCAAATTTTCTGCATAATGAACACCGTAGCTTGCAGATGTCGTAACGTGTCTATAAATTCAAGTATCGAAAATGTAAGACTGGTCCCGAATTCTGCTCTTCTTCAGCTTACAAATGACACCAAAAACAGAGTTGTTTTTTTTCGGACACCAAAAAATGGCAAGGCTTTAGACTTGGATTTTGGACCTCTTTTCGTAACTTTGAATGCGAATAACTTCTGAACGGACAAAGATACGGTGTCCAACACATTTTCACCGAGAAGCTAATTTTTTTGCGAATTTTCTGTTACGTTGTAATGTGCAAAAGGTGGTCCAGAAGCAGAGATATTTGTACTTTTATTTTTCAGAAATCAGCCAAAACTGGCTTCCATCCTGTCTACTGGGCTGATGACCATCAGCGATTTCATTGAAATTTGGTATGCATATGGTTTCGAAACCTAGGATCGCGAATCTGAACTTCACTGCCCGAAATTCCTATTTATTTGCATTTTATGACGTGTCAAAGTTTACGCCAGTCCACTTTAGAGAGCTGTAATTTCAATACGCCTTAGGCTAGATCAAAATTATAAACGTTTTATACAGGTAGAGTGTAAAGAATGGTCCTAATGCAAAAGGCTATTTCCCGCTGTTCCAAAAATAGTAATTAATGGTATAGTGGCAAACAGATTTTTAACACAGAATCAATTGCTTTAGCCATTCAGCTATACTGTAATTTGTCCTGAAGCCATATATGTATCAATTATTCGATGGTACCGCTGAATTTTTACACTTCAAATTTTCTGCATAATGAACACCGTAACTTGCAGATGTCGTAACGTGTCTATAAATTCAAATATCGAAAATGTAAGACTGGTCCCGAATTCTGCTCTTCTTCAGCTTTCAAATGACACCAAAAACAGAGTTGTTTTTTTTCGGACACCAAAAAATGGCAAGGCTTTAGACTTGGATTTTGGACCCCTTTTCGTAACTTTGAATGCGAATAACTTCTGAACGGACAGAGATACAGTGTCGAGCATATTTTCACCGAGAAGCTAATTTTTTTGCGAATTTTCTGTTACGTTGTAATGTGCAAAAGGTGGTCCAGAAGCAGAGATATTTGTACTTTTATTTTTCAGAAATCAGCCAAAACTGGCTTCCATCCTGTCTACTGGGCTGATGACCATCAGCGATTTCATTGAAATTTGGTATGCATATGGTTTCGAAACCTAGGATCGCGAATCTGAACTTCACTGCCCGAAATTCCTATTTATTTGCATTTTATGACGTGTCAAAGTTTACGCCAGTCCACTTTAGAGAGCTGTAATTTCAATACGCCTTAGGCTAGATCAAAATTATAAACGTTTTATAGAGGTAGAGTGTAAAGAATGGTCCTAATGCAAAAGGTTATTTCCCGCTGTTCCAAAAATAGTAACTAATGGTATAGTGGCAAACAGATTTTTAACACAGAATCAATTGCTTTAGCCATTCAGCTATACTGTAATTTGTCCTGAAGCCATATATGTATCAATTATTCGATGATACCGCTGAATTTTTACACTTCAAATTTTCTGCATAATGAACACCGTAACTTGCAGATGTCGTAACGTGTCTATAAATTCAAGTATCGAAAATGTAAGACTGGTCCCGAATTCTGCTCTTCTTCAGCTTACAAATGACACCAAAAACAGAGTTGTTTTTTTTCGGACACCAAAAAATGGCAAGGCTTTAGACTTGGATTTTGGACCTCTTTTCGTAACTTTGAATGCGAATAACTTCTGAACGGACAAAGATACGGTGTCCAACACATTTCCACCGAGAAGCTAATTCTTTTGCGAATTTTCTGTTACGTTGTAATGTGCAAAAGGTGGTCCAGAAGCAGAGATATTTGTACTTTTATTTTTCAGAAATCAGCCAAAACTGGCTTCCATCCTGTCTACTGGGCTGATGACCATCAGCGATTTCATTGAAATTTGGTATGCATATGGGTTCGAAACCTAGGATCGCGAATCTGAACTTCACTGCCCGAAATTCCTATTTATTTGCATTTTATGACGTGTCAAAGTTTACGCCAGTCCACTTTAGAGAGCTGTAATTTCAATACGCCTTAGGCTAGATCAAAATTATAAACGTTTTATACAGGTAGAGTGTAAAGAATGGTCCTAATGCAAAAGGTTATTTCCCGCTGTTCCAAAAATGGTAACTAATGTTTTGGTGGCAAAAACATTTTTAACAAAGAAAACAATTGCTTTAGCCAATCAACTATACCGTAATTTGTCCTGAAGCCACATATGACTAAATTATTGTATGGTACCACTGAATAATTACACTTCAAATTTTCTGCATAATGAACACCGTAACTTGCACATGTCATAACGTGTTTATAAATTCAAATATCGAAAATGTAAGACTGGTCCCGAATTCTGCTCTTCTTCCACTTTCAAACAACACCAAAAACAGAGTTGTTTTTTTTCGGACACCAAAAAATGACTTGGATTTTGGACCCCTTTTCGTAACTTTGAATGCGAATAACTTCTGAACGGACAGAGATACAGTGTCGAGCATATTTTCACCGAGGAGCTAATTTTTTTGCGAATTTTCTGTTACGTTGTAATGTGAAAAAGTGGCCCAGAAGCAGAGATATTTGTACTTTTATTTTTCAGAAATCAGCCAAAACTGGCTTCCATCCTGTCTACTGGGCTGATGACCATCAGCGATTTCATTGAAATTTGGTATGCATATGGTTTCGAAACCTAGGATCGCGAATCTGAACTTCACTGCCCGAAATTCCTATTTATTTGCATTTTATGACGTGTCAAAGTTTACGCCAGTCCACTTTAGAGAGCTGTAATTTCAATACGCCTTAGGCTAGATCAAAATTATAAACGTTTTATACAGGTAGAGTGTAAAGAATGGTACTAATGCAAAAGGTTATTTCCCGCTGTTCCAAAAATAGTAATTAATGGTATAGTGGCAAACAGATTTTTAACACAGAATCAATTGCTTTAGCCATTCAGCTATACTGTAATTTGTCCTGAAGCCATATATGTATGAATTATTCGATGGTACCGCTGAATTTTTACACTTCAAATTTTCTGCATAATGAACACCGTAGCTTGCAGATGTCGTAACGTGTCTATAAATTCAAGTATCGAAAATGTAAGACTGGTCCCGAATTCTGCTCTTCTTCAGCTTACAAATGACACCAAAAACAGAGTTGTTTTTTTTCGGACACCAAAAAATGGCAAGGCTTTAGACTTGGATTTTGGACCCCTTTTCGTAATTTTGAATGCGAATAACTTCTGAACGGACAAAGATGCGGTGTCCAACACATTTTCACCGAGAAGCTAATTTTTTTGCGAATTTTCTGTTACGTTGTAATGTGCAAAAGGTGGTCCAGAAGCAGAGATATTTGTACTTTTATTTTTCAGAAATCAGCCAAAACTGGCTTCCATCCTGTCTACTGGGCTGATGACCATCAGCGATTTCATTGAAATTTGGTATGCATATGGTTTCGAAACCTAGGATCGCGAATCTGAACTTCACTGCCCGAAATTCCTATTTATTTGCATTTTATGACGTGTCAAAGTTTACGCCAGTCCACTTTAGAGAGCTGTAATTTCAATACGCCTTAGGCTAGATCAAAATTATAAACGTTTTATACAGGTAGAGTGTAAAGAATGGTCCTAATGCAAAAGGTTATTTCCCGCTGTTCCAAAAATGGTAACTAATGTTTTGGTGGCAAAAACATTTTTAACAAAGAAAACAATTGCTTTAGCCAATCAACTATACCGTAATTTGTCCTGAAGCCACATATGACTAAATTATTGGATGGTACCACTGAATAATTACACTTCAAATTTTCTGCATAATGAACACCGTAACTTGCACATGTCATAACGTGTTTATAAATTCAAATATCGAAAATGTAAGACTGGTCCGGAATTCTGCTCTTCTTCCACTTTCAAACAACACCAAAAACAGAGTTGTTTTTTTTCGGACACCAAAAAATGGCAAGGCTTTAGACTTGGATTTTGGACCCCTTTTCGTAATTTTGAATGCGAATAACTTCTGAACGGACAAAGATACGGTGTCCAACACATTTTCACCGAGAAGCTAATTTTTTTGCGAATTTTCTGTTACGTTGTAATGTGCAAAAGATGGTCCAGAAGCAGAGATATTTGTACTTTTATTTTTCAGAAATCAGCCAAAACTGGCTTCCATCCTGTCTACTGGGCTGATGACCATCAGCGATTTCATTGAAATTTGGTATGCATATGGTTTCGAAACCTAGGATCGCGAATCTGAACTTCACTGCCCGAAATTCCTATTTATTTGCATTTTATGACGTGTCAAAGTTTACGCCAGTCCACTTTAGAGAGCTGTAATTTCAATACGCCTTAGGCTAGATCAAAATTATAAACGTTTTATAGAGGTAGAGTGTAAAGAATGGTACTAATGCAAAAGGTTATTTCCCGCTGTTCCAAAAATAGTAACTAATGGTATAGTGGCAAACAGATTTTTAACACAGAATCAATTGCTTTAGCCATTCAGCTATACTGTAATTTGTCCTGAAGCCATATATGTATCAATTATTCGATGATACCGCTGAATTTTTACACTTCAAATTTTCTGCGTAATGAACACCGTAACTTGCAGATGTCGTAACGTGTCTATAAATTCAAGTATCGAAAATGTAAGACTGGTCCCGAATTCTGCTCTTCTTCAGCTTTCAAATGACACCAAACACAGAGTTGTTTTTTTTCGGACACCAAAAAATGGCAAGGCTTTAGACTTGGATTTTGGACCCCTTTTCGTAATTTTGAATGCGAATAACTTCTGAACGGACAAAGATGCGGTGTCCAACACATTTTCACCGAGAAGCTAATTTTTTTGCGAATTTTCTGTTACGTTGTAATGTGCAAAAGGTGGTCCAGAAGCAGAGATATTTGTACTTTTATTTTTCAGAAATCAGCCAAAACTGGCTTCCATCCTGTCTACTGGGCTGATGACCATCAGCGATTTCATTGAAATTTGGTATGCATATGGTTTCGAAACCTAGGATCGCGAATCTGAACTTCACTGCCCGAAATTCCTATTTATTTGCATTTTATGACGTGTCAAAGTTTACGCCAGTCCACTTTAGAGAGCTGTAATTTCAATACGCCTTAGGCTAGATCAAAATTATAAACGTTTTATACAGGTAGAGTGTAAAGAATGGTCCTAATGCAAAAGGTTATTTCCCGCTGTTCCAAAAATGGTAACTAATGTTTTGGTGGCAAAAACATTTTTAACAAAGAAAACAATTGCTTTAGCCAATCAACTATACCGTAATTTGTCCTGAAGCCACATATGACTAAATTATTGGATGGTACCACTGAATAATTACACTTCAAATTTTCTGCATAATGAACACCGTAACTTGCACATGTCATAACGTGTTTATAAATTCAAATATCGAAAATGTAAGACTGGTCCGGAATTCTGCTCTTCTTCCACTTTCAAACAACACCAAAAACAGAGTTGTTTTTTTTCGGACACCAAAAAATGGCAAGGCTTTAGACTTGGATTTTGGACCCCTTTTCGTAATTTTGAATGCGAATAACTTCTGAACGGACAAAGATACGGTGTCCAACACATTTTCACCGAGAAGCTAATTTTTTTGCGAATTTTCTGTTACGTTGTAATGTGCAAAAGATGGTCCAGAAGCAGAGATATTTGTACTTTTATTTTTCAGAAATCAGCCAAAACTGGCTTCCATCCTGTCTACTGGGCTGATGACCATCAGCGATTTCATTGAAATTTGGTATGCATATGGTTTCGAAACCTAGGATCGCGAATCTGAACTTCACTGCCCGAAATTCCTATTTATTTGCATTTTATGACGTGTCAAAGTTTACGCCAGTCCACTTTAGAGAGCTGTAATTTCAATACGCCTTAGGCTAGATCAAAATTATAAACGTTTTATAGGGGTAGAGTGTAAAGAATGGTACTAATGCAAAAGGTTATTTCCCGCTGTTCCAAAAATAGTAACTAATGGTATAGTGGCAAACAGATTTTTAACACAGAATCAATTGCTTTAGCCATTCAGCTATACTGTAATTTGTCTTGAAGCCATATATGTATCAATTATTCGATGATACCGCTGAATTTTTACACTTCAAATTTTCTGCATAATGAACACCGTAACTTGCAGATGTCGTAACGTGTCTATAAATTCAAGTATCGAAAATGTAAGACTGGTCCCGAATTCTGCTCTTCTTCAGCTTTCAAATGACACCAAAAACAGAGTTGTTTTTTTTCGGACACCAAAAAATGGCAAGGTAGACTTGGATTTTGGACCTCTTTTCGTAACTTTGAATGCGAATAACTTCTGAACGGACAAAGATACGGTGTCCAACACATTTCCACCGAGAAGCTAATTTTTTTGCGAATTTTCTGTTACGTTGTAATGTGCAAAAGGTGGTCCAGAAGCAGAGATATTTGTACTTTTATTTTTCAGAAATCAGCCAAAACTGGCTTCCATCCTGTCTACTGGGCTGATGACCATCAGCGATTTCATTGAAATTTGGTATGCATATGGTTTCGAAACCTAGGATCGCGAATCTGAACTTCACTGCCCGAAATTCCTATTTATTTGCATTTTATGACGTGTCAAAGTTTACGCCAGTCCACTTTAGAGAGCTGTAATTTCAATACGCCTTAGGCTAGATCAAAATTATAAACGTTTTATACAGGTAGAGTGTAAAGAATGGTCCTAATGCAAAAGGTTATTTCCCGCTGTTCCAAAAATGGTAACTAATGTTTTGGTGGCAAAAACATTTTTAACAAAGAAAACAATTGCTTTAGCCAATCAACTATACCGTAATTTGTCCTGAAGCCACATATGACTAAATTATTGGATGGTACCACTGAATAATTACACTTCAAATTTTCTGCATAATGAACACCGTAACTTGCACATGTCATAACGTGTTTATAAATTAAAATATCGAAAATGTGAGACTGGTCCGGAATTCTGCTCTTCTTCAGCTTTCAAACAACACCAAAAACAGAGTTGTTTTTTTTCGGACACCAAAAAATGGCGAGGATTTTGGATTTTAGACCCCTTTTCGTAACTTTGAATGCGAATAACTTCTGAACGGACAAAGATACGGTGTCCAACACATTTTCACCGAGAAGCTAATTTTTTTGCGAATTTTCTGTTACGTTGTAATGTGCAAAAGGTGGTCCAGAAGCAGAGATATTTGTACTTTTATTTTTCAGAAATCAGCCAAAACTGGCTTCCATCCTGTCTACTGGGCTGATGACCATCAGCGATTTCATTGAAATTTGGTATGCATATGGTTTCGAAACCTAGGATCGCGAATCTGAACTTCACTGCCCGAAATTCCTATTTATTTGCATTTTATGACGTGTCAAAGTTTACGCCAGTCCACTTTAGAGAGCTGTAATTTCAATACGCCTTAGGCTAGATCAAAATTATAAACGTTTTATACAGGTAGAGTGTAAAGAATGGTACTAATGCAAAAGGTTATTTCCCGCTGTTCCAAAAATAGTAACTAATGGTATAGTGGCAAACAGATTTTTAACACAGAATCAATTGCTTTAGCCATTCAGCTATACTGTAATTTGTCCTGAAGCCATATATGTATCAATTATTCGATGGTACCACTGAATTTTTACACTTCAAATTTTCTGCATAATGAACACCGTAACTTGCAGATGTCGTAACGTGTCTATAAATTCAAATATCGAAAATGTAAGACTGGTCCCGAATTCTGCTCTTCTTCAGCTTTCAAATGACACCAAAAACAGAGTTGTTTTTTTTCGGACACCAAAAAATGGCAAGGCTTTAGACTTGGATTTTGGACCCCTTTTCGTAATTTTGAATGCGAATAACTTCTGAACGGACAAAGATACGGTGTCCAACACATTTTCACCGAGAAGCTAATTTTTTTTGCGAATTTTCTGTTACGTTGTAATGTGCAAAAGGTGGTCCAGAAGCAGAGATATTTGTACTTTTATTTTTCAGAAATCAGCCAAAACTGGCTTCCATCTTGTCTACTGGGCTGATGACCATCAGCGATTTCATTGAAATTTGGTATGCATATGGTTTCGAAACCTAGGATCGCGAATCTGAACTTCACTGCCCGAAATTCCTATTTATTTGCATTTTATGACGTGTCAAAGTTTACGCCAGTCCACTTTAGAGAGCTGTAATTTCAATACGCCTTAGGCTAGATCAAAATTATAAACGTTTTATACAGGTAGAGTGTAAAGAATGGTCCTAATGCAAAAGGTTATTTCCCGCTGTTCCAAAAATGGTAACTAATGTTTTGGTGGCAAAAACATTTTTAACAAAGAAAACAATTGCTTTAGCCAATCAACTATACCGTAATTTGTCCTGAAGCCACATATGACTAAATTATTGGATGGTACCACTGAATAATTACACTTCAAATTTTCTGCATAATGAACACCGTAACTTGCACATGTCATAACCTGTTTATAAATTCAAATATCGAAAATGTAAGACTGGTCCGGAATTCTACTCTTCTTCCACTTTCAAACAACACCAAAAACAGAGTTGTTTTTTTTCGGACACCAAAAAATGGCAAGGCTTTAGACTTGGATTTTGGACCCCTTTTCGTAACTTTGAATGCGAATAACTTCTGAACGGACAGAGATACAGTGTCGAGCATATTTTCACCGAGAAGCTAATTTTTTTGCGAATTTTCTGTTACGTTGTAATGTGCAAAAGGTGGTCCAGAAGCAGAGATATTTGTACTTTTATTTTTCAGAAATCAGCCAAAACTGGCTTCCATCCTGTCTACTGGGCTGATGACCATCAGCGATTTCATTGAAATTTGGTATGCATATGGTTTCGAAACCTAGGATCGCGAATCTGAACTTCACTGCCCGAAATTCCTATTTATTTGCATTTTATGACGTGTCAAAGTTTACGCCAGTCCACTTTAGAGAGCTGTAATTTCAATACGCCTTAGGCTAGATCAAAATTATAAACGTTTTATAGAGGTAGAGTGTAAAGAATGGTACTAATGCAAAAGGTTATTTCCCGCTGTTCCAAAAATAGTAACTAATGGTATAGTGGCAAACAGATTTTTAACACAGAATCAATTCCTTTAGCCATTCAGCTATACTGTAATTTGTCCTGAAGCCATATATGTATCAATTTTTCGATGATACCGCTGAATTTTTACACTTCAAATTTTCTGCATAATGAACACCGTAACTTGCAGATGTCGTAACGTGTCTATAAATTCAAGTATCGAAAATGTAAGACTGGTCCCGAATTCTGCTCTTCTTCAGCTTTCAAATGACACCAAAAACAGAGTTGTTTTTTTTCGGACACCAAAAAATGGCAAGTCTTTAGACTTGGATTTTGGACCTCTTTTCGTAACTTTGAATGCGAATAACTTCTGAACGGACAAAGATACGGTGTCCAACACATTTTCACCGAGAAGCTAATTTTTTTGCGAATTTTCTGTTACGTTGTAATGTGCAAAAGGTGGTCCAGAAGCAGAGATATTTGTACTTTTATTTTTCAGAAATCAGCCAAAACTGGCTTCCATCCTGTCTACTGGGCTGATGACCATCAGCGATTTCATTGAAATTTGGTATGCATATGGTTTCGAAACCTAGGATCGCGAATCTGAACTTCACTGCCCGAAATTCCTATTTATTTGCATTTTATGACGTGTCAAAGTTTACGCCAGTCCACTTTAGAGAGCTGTAATTTCAATACGCCTTAGGCTAGATCAAAATTATAAACGTTTTATACAGGTAGAGTGTAAAGAATGGTACTAATGCAAAAGGTTATTTCCCGCTGTTCCAAAATAGTAACTAATGGTATAGTGGCAAACAGATTTTTAACACAGAATCAATTGCTTTAGCCATTCAGCTATACTGTAATTTGTCCTGAAGCCATATATGTATCAATTATTCGATGGTACCGCTGAATTTTTACACTTCAAATTTTCTGCATAATGAACACCGTAACTTGCAGATGTCGTAACGTGTCTATAAATTCAAGTATCGAAAATGTAAGACTGGTCCCGAATTCTGCTCTTCTTCAGCTTTCAAATGACACCAAAAACAGAGTTGTTTTTTTTCGGACACCAAAAAATGGCAAGGCTTTAGACTTGGATTTTGGACCCCTTTTCGTAATTTTGAATGCGAATAACTTCTGAACGGACAAAGATACGGTGTCCAACACATTTTCACCGAGAAGCTAATTTTTTTGCGAATTTTCTGTTACGTTGTAATGTGCAAAAGATGGTCCAGAAGCAGAGATATTTGTACTTTTATTTTTCAGAAATCAGCCAAAACTGGCTTCCATCCTGTCTACTGGGCTGATGACCATCAGCGATTTCATTGAAATTTGGTATGCATATGGTTTCGAAACCTAGGATCGCGAATCTGAACTTCACTGCCCGAAATTCCTATTTATTTTCATTTTATGACGTGTCAAAATTTACGCCAGTCCACTTTAGAGAGCTGTAATTTCAATACGCCTTAGGCTAGATCAAAATTATAAACGTTTTATACAGGTAGAGTGTAAAGAATGGTACTAATGCAAAAGGTTATTTCCCGCTGTTCCAAAAATAGTAACTAATGGTATAGTGGCAAACAGATTTTTAACACAGAATCAATTGCTTTAGCCATTCAGCTATACTGTAATTTGTCCTGAAGCCATATATGTATCAATTATTCGATGATACCGCTGAATTTTTACACTTCAAATTTTCTGCATAATGAACACCGTAACTTGCAGATGTCGTAACGTGTCTATAAATTCAAGTATCGAAAATGTAAGACTGGTCCCGAATTCTGCTCTTCTTCAGCTTTCAAATGACACCAAAAACAGAGTTTTTTTTTTCGGACACCAAAAAATGGCAAGGCTTTAGACTTGGATTTTGGACCTCTTTTCGTAACTTTGAATGCGAATAACTTCTGAACGGACAAAGATACGGTGTCCAACACATTTTCACCGAGAAGCTAATTTTTTTTGCGAATTTTCTGTTACGTTGTAATGTGCAAAAGGTGGTCCAGAAGCAGAGATATTTGTACTTTTATTTTTCAGAAATCAGCCAAAACTGGCTTCCATCCTGTCTACTGGGCTGATGACCATCAGCGATTTCATTGAAATTTGGTATGCATATGGTTTCGAAACCTAGGATCGCGAATCTGAACTTCACTGCCCGAAATTCCTATTTATTTGCATTTTATGACGTGTCAAAGTTTACGCCAGTCCACTTTAGAGAGCTGTAATTTCAATACGCCTTAGGCTAGATCAAAATTATAAACGTTTTATACAGGTAGAGTGTAAAGAATGGTACTAATGCAAAAGGTTATTTCCCGCTGTTCCAAAAATAGTAATTAATGGTATAGTGGCAAACAGATTTTTAACACAGAATCAATTGCTTTAGCCATTCAGCTATACTGTAATTTGTCCTGAAGCCATATATGTATCAATTATTCGATGGTACCGCTGAATTTTTACACTTCAAATTTTCTGCATAATGAACACCGTAACTTGCAGATGTCGTAACGTGTCTATAAATTCAAGTATCGAAAATGTAAGACTGGTCCCGAATTCTGCTCTTCTTCAGCTTTCAAATGACACCAAAAACAGAGTTGTTTTTTTTCGGACACCAAAAAATGGCAAGGCTTTAGACTTGGATTTTGGACCTCTTTTCGTAACTTTGAATGCGAATAACTTCTGAACGGACAAAGATACGGTGTCCAACACATTTTCACCGAGAAGCTAATTTTTTTGCGAATTTTCTGTTACGTTGTAATGTGCAAAAGGTGGTCCAGAAGCAGAGATATTTGTACTTTTATTTTTCAGAAATCAGCCAAAACTGGCTTCCATCCTGTCTACTGGGCTGATGACCATCAGCGATTTCATTGAAATTTGGTATGCATATGGTTTCGAAACCTAGGATCGCGAATCTGAACTTCACTGCCCGAAATTCCTATTTATTTGCATTTTATGACGTGTCAAAGTTTACGCCAGTCCACTTTAGAGAGCTGTAATTTCAATACGCCTTAGGCTAGATCAAAATTATAAACGTTTTATACAGGTAGAGTGTAAAGAATGGTCCTAATGCAAAAGGTTATTTCCCGCTGTTCCAAAAATGTTAACTAATGTTTTGGTGGCAAAAACATTTTTAACAAAGAAAACAATTGCTTTAGCCAATCAACTATACCGTAATTTGTCCTGAAGCCACATATGACTAAATTATTGGATGGTACCACTGAATAATTACACTTCAAATTTTCTGCATAATGAACACCGTAACTTGCACATGTCATAACGTGTTTATAAATTCAAATATCGAAAATGTAAGACTGGTCCGGAATTCTGCTCTTCTTCCACTTTCAAACAACACCAAAAACAGAGTTGTTTTTTTTCGGACACCAAAAAATGGCAAGGCTTTAGACTTGGATTTTGGACCCCTTTTCGTAACTTTGAATGCGAATAACTTCTGAACGGACAGAGATACAGTGTCGAGCATATTTTCACCGAGAAGCTAATTTTTTTGCGAATTTTCTGTTACGTTGTAATGTGCAAAAGGTGGTCCAGAAGCAGAGATATTTGTACTTTTATTTTTCAGAAATCAGCCAAAACTGGCTTCCATCCTGTCTACTGGGCTGATGACCATCAGCGATTTCATTGAAATTTGGTATGCATATGGTTTCGAAACCTAGGATCGCGAATCTGAACTTCACTGCCCGAAATTCCTATTTATTTGCATTTTATGACGTGTCAAAGTTTACGCCAGTCCACTTTAGAGAGCTGTAATTTCAATACGCCTTAGGCTAGATCAAAATTATAAACGTTTTATACAGGTAGAGTGTAAAGAATGGTCCTAATGCAAAAGGTTATTTCCCGCTGTTCCAAAAATGGTAACTAATGTTTTGGTGGCAAAAACATTTTTAACAAAGAAAACAATTGCTTTAGCCAATCAACTATACCGTAATTTGTCCTGAAGCCACATATGACTAAATTATTGGATGGTACCACTGAATAATTACACTTCAAATTTTCTGCATAATGAACACCGTAACTTGCACATGTCATAACGTGTTTATAAATTCAAATATCGAAAATGTAAGACTGGTCCGGAATTCTGCTCTTCTTCCACTTTCAAACAACACCAAAAACAGAGTTGTTTTTTTTCGGACACCAAAAAATGGCAAGGCTTTAGACTTGGATTTTGGACCCCTTTTCGTAACTTTGAATGCGAATAACTTCTGAACGGACAGAGATACAGTGTCGAGCATATTTTCACCGAGAAGCTAATTTTTTTGCGAATTTTCTGTTACGTTGTAATGTGCAAAAGGTGGTCCAGAAGCAGAGATATTTGTACTTTTATTTTTCAGAAATCAGCCAAAACTGGCTTCCATCCTGTCTACTGGGCTGATGACCATCAGCGATTTCATTGAAATTTGGTATGCATATGGTTTCGAAACCTAGGATCGCGAATCTGAACTTCACTGCCCGATATTCCTATTTATTTGCATTTTATGACGTGTCAAAGTTTACGCCAGTCCACTTTAGAGAGCTGTAATTTCAATACGCCTTAGGCTAGATCAAAATTATAAACGTTTTATAGAGGTAGAGTGTAAAGAATGGTACTAATGCAAAAGGTTATTTCCCGCTGTTCCAAAAATAGTAACTAATGGTATAGTGGCAAACAGATTTTTAACACAGAATCAATTGCTTTAGCCATTCAGCTATACTGTAATTTGTCCTGAAGCCATATATGTATCAATTATTCGATGATACCGCTGAATTTTTACACTTCAAATTTTCTGCATAATGAACACTGTAACTTGCAGATGTCGTAACGTGTCTATAAATTCAAGTATCGAAAATGTAAGACTGGTCCCGAATTCTGCTCTTCTTCAGCTTACAAATGACACCAAAAACAGAGTTGTTTTTTTTCGGACACCAAAAAATGGCAAGGCTTTAGACTTGGATTTTGGACCCCTTTTCGTAATTTTGAATGCGAATAACTTCTGAACGGACAAAGATACGGTGTCCAACACATTTTCACCGAGAAGCTAATTTTTTTTGCGAATTTTCTGTTACGTTGTAATGTGCAAAAGGTGGTCCAGAAGCAGAGATATTTGTACTTTTATTTTTCAGAAATCAGCCAAAACTGGCTTCCATCTTGTCTACTGGGCTGATGACCATCAGCGATTTCATTGAAATTTGGTATGCATATGGTTTCGAAACCTAGGATCGCGAATCTGAACTTCACTGCCCGAAATTCCTATTTATTTGCATTTTATGACGTGTCAAAGTTTACGCCAGTCCACTTTAGAGAGCTGTAATTTCAATACGCCTTAGGCTAGATCAAAATTATAAACGTTTTATACAGGTAGAGTGTAAAGAATGGTCCTAATGCAAAAGGTTATTTCCCGCTGTTCCAAAAATGGTAACTAATGTTTTGGTGGCAAAAACATTTTTAACAAAGAAAACAATTGCTTTAGCCAATCAACTATACCGTAATTTGTCCTGAAGCCACATATGACTAAATTATTGGATGGTACCACTGAATAATTACACTTCAAATTTTCTGCATAATGAACACCGTAACTTGCACATGTCATAACCTGTTTATAAATTCAAATATCGAAAATGTAAGACTGGTCCGGAATTCTACTCTTCTTCCACTTTCAAACAACACCAAAAACAGAGTTGTTTTTTTTCGGACACCAAAAAATGGCAAGGCTTTAGACTTGGATTTTGGACCCCTTTTCGTAACTTTGAATGCGAATAACTTCTGAACGGACAGAGATACAGTGTCGAGCATATTTTCACCGAGAAGCTAATTTTTTTGCGAATTTTCTGTTACGTTGTAATGTGCAAAAGGTGGTCCAGAAGCAGAGATATTTGTACTTTTATTTTTCAGAAATCAGCCAAAACTGGCTTCCATCCTGTCTACTGGGCTGATGACCATCAGCGATTTCATTGAAATTTGGTATGCATATGGTTTCGAAACCTAGGATCGCGAATCTGAACTTCACTGCCCGAAATTCCTATTTATTTGCATTTTATGACGTGTCAAAGTTTACGCCAGTCCACTTTAGAGAGCTGTAATTTCAATACGCCTTAGGCTAGATCAAAATTATAAACGTTTTATAGAGGTAGAGTGTAAAGAATGGTACTAATGCAAAAGGTTATTTCCCGCTGTTCCAAAAATAGTAACTATTGTTGTGGTGGCAAACAGATTTTTAACACAGAATCAATTGCTTTAGCCATTCAGCTATACTGTAATTTGTCCTGAAGCCATATATGTATCAATTATTCGATGGTACCGCTGAATTTTTACACTTCAAATTTTCTGCATAATGAACACCGTAACTTGCAGATGTCGTAACGTGTCTATAAATTCAAGTATCGAAAATGTAAGACTGGTCCCGAATTCTGCTCTTCTTCAGCTTTCAAATGACACCAAAAACAGAGTTGTTTTTTTTCGGACACCAAAAAATGGCAAGTCTTTAGACTTGGATTTTGGACCTCTTTTCGTAACTTTGAATGCGAATAACTTCTGAACGGACAAAGATACGGTGTCCAACACATTTTCACCGAGAAGCTAATTTTTTTGCGAATTTTCTGTTACGTTGTAATGTGCAAAAGGTGGTCCAGAAGCAGAGATATTTGTACTTTTATTTTTCAGAAATCAGCCAAAACTGGCTTCCATCCTGTCTACTGGGCTGATGACCATCAGCGATTTCATTGAAATTTGGTATGCATATGGTTTCGAAACCTAGGATCGCGAATCTGAACTTCACTGCCCGAAATTCCTATTTATTTGCATTTTATGACGTGTCAAAGTTTACGCCAGTCCACTTTAGAGAGCTGTAATTTCAATACGCCTTAGGCTAGATCAAAATTATAAACGTTTTATACAGGTAGAGTGTAAAGAATGGTACTAATGCAAAAGGTTATTTCCCGCTGTTCCAAAATAGTAACTAATGGTATAGTGGCAAACAGATTTTTAACACAGAATCAATTGCTTTAGCCATTCAGCTATACTGTAATTTGTCCTGAAGCCATATATGTATCAATTATTCGATGGTACCGCTGAATTTTTACACTTCAAATTTTCTGCATAATGAACACCGTAACTTGCAGATGTCGTAACGTGTCTATAAATTCAAGTATCGAAAATGTAAGACTGGTCCCGAATTCTGCTCTTCTTCAGCTTTCAAATGACACCAAAAACAGAGTTGTTTTTTTTCGGACACCAAAAAATGGCAAGGCTTTAGACTTGGATTTTGGACCCCTTTTCGTAATTTTGAATGCGAATAACTTCTGAACGGACAAAGATACGGTGTCCAACACATTTTCACCGAGAAGCTAATTTTTTTGCGAATTTTCTGTTACGTTGTAATGTGCAAAAGATGGTCCAGAAGCAGAGATATTTGTACTTTTATTTTTCAGAAATCAGCCAAAACTGGCTTCCATCCTGTCTACTGGGCTGATGACCATCAGCGATTTCATTGAAATTTGGTATGCATATGGTTTCGAAACCTAGGATCGCGAATCTGAACTTCACTGCCCGAAATTCCTATTTATTTTCATTTTATGACGTGTCAAAATTTACGCCAGTCCACTTTAGAGAGCTGTAATTTCAATACGCCTTAGGCTAGATCAAAATTATAAACGTTTTATACAGGTAGAGTGTAAAGAATGGTACTAATGCAAAAGGTTATTTCCCGCTGTTCCAAAAATAGTAACTAATGTTTTGGTGGCAAAAACATTTTTAACAAAGAAAACAATTGCTTTAGCCATTCAGCTATACTGTAATTTGTCCTGAAGCCATATATGTATCAATTATTCGATGATACCGCTGAATTTTTACACTTCAAATTTTCTGCGTAATGAACACCGTAACTTGCAGATGTCGTAACGTGTCTATAAATTCAAGTATCGAAAATGTAAGACTGGTCCCGAATTCTGCTCTTCTTCAGCTTTCAAATGACACCAAACACAGAGTTGTTTTTTTTCGGACACCAAAAAATGGCAAGGCTTTAGACTTGGATTTTGGACCCCTTTTCGTAATTTTGAATGCGAATAACTTCTGAACGGACAAAGATGCGGTGTCCAACACATTTTCACCGAGAAGCTAATTTTTTTGCGAATTTTCTGTTACGTTGTAATGTGCAAAAGGTGGTCCAGAAGCAGAGATATTTGTACTTTTATTTTTCAGAAATCAGCCAAAACTGGCTTCCATCCTGTCTACTGGGCTGATGACCATCAGCGATTTCATTGAAATTTGGTATGCATATGGTTTCGAAACCTAGGATCGCGAATCTGAACTTCACTGCCCGAAATTCCTATTTATTTGCATTTTATGACGTGTCAAAGTTTACGCCAGTCCACTTTAGAGAGCTGTAATTTCAATACGCCTTAGGCTAGATCAAAATTATAAACGTTTTTTACAGGTAGAGTGTAAAGAATGGTCCTAATGCAAAAGGTTATTTCCCGCTGTTCCAAAAATAGTAACTATTGTTGTGGTGGCAAACAGATTTATTTAACACAGAATCAATTGCTTTAGCCATTCAGCTATACTGTAATTTGTCCTGAAGCCATATATGTATCAATTATTCGATGGTACCGCTGAATTTTTACACTTCAAATTTTCTGCATAATGAACACCGTAGCTTGCAGATGTCGTAACGTGTCTATAAATTCAAGTATCGAAAATGTAAGACTGGTCCCGAATTCTGCTCTTCTTCAGCTTACAAATGACACCAAAAACAGAGTTGTTTTTTTTCGGACACCAAAAAATGGCAAGGCTTTAGACTTGGATTTTGGACCTCTTTTCGTAACTTTGAATGCGAATAACTTCTGAACGGACAAAGATACGGTGTCCAACACATTTTCACCGAGAAGCTAATTTTTTTGCGAATTTTCTGTTACGTTGTAATGTGCAAAAGGTGGTCCAGAAGCAGAGATATTTGTACTTTTATTTTTCAGAAATCAGCCAAAACTGGCTTCCATCCTGTCTACTGGGCTGATGACCATCAGCGATTTCATTGAAATTTGGTATGCATATGGTTTCGAAACCTAGGATCGCGAATCTGAACTTCACTGCCCGAAATTCCTATTTATTTGCATTTTATGACGTGTCAAAGTTTACGCCAGTCCACTTTAGAGAGCTGTAATTTCAATACGCCTTAGGCTAGATCAAAATTATAAACGTTTTATAGAGGTAGAGTGTAAAGAATGGTACTAATGCAAAAGGTTATTTCCCGCTGTTCCAAAAATAGTAACTAATGGTATAGTGGCAAACAGATTTTTAACACAGAATCAATTGCTTTAGCCATTCAGCTATACTGTAATTTGTCCTGAAGCCATATATGTATCAATTATTCGATGATACCGCTGAATTTTTACACTTCAAATTTTCTGCGTAATGAACACCGTAACTTGCAGATGTCGTAACGTGTCTATAAATTCAAGTATCGAAAATGTAAGACTGGTCCGGAATTCTGCTCTTCTTCAGCTTTCAAATGACACCAAAAACAGAGTTTTTTTTTTCGGACACCAAAAAATGGCAAGGCTTTAGACTTGGATTTTGGACCTCTTTTCGTAACTTTGAATGCGAATAACTTCTGAACGGACAAAGATACGGTGTCCAACACATTTTCACCGAGAAGCTAATTTTTTTTGCGAATTTTCTGTTACGTTGTAATGTGCAAAAGGTGGTCCAGAAGCAGAGATATTTGTACTTTTATTTTTCAGAAATCAGCCAAAACTGGCTTCCATCCTGTCTACTGGGCTGATGACCATCAGCGATTTCATTGAAATTTGGTATGCATATGGTTTCGAAACCTAGGATCGCGAATCTGAACTTCACTGCCCGAAATTCCTATTTATTTGCATTTTATGACGTGTCAAAGTTTACGCCAGTCCACTTTAGAGAGCTGTAATTTCAATACGCCTTAGGCTAGATCAAAATTATAAACGTTTTATACAGGTAGAGTGTAAAGAATGGTACTAATGCAAAAGGTTATTTCCCGCTGTTCCAAAAATAGTAATTAATGGTATAGTGGCAAACAGATTTTTAACACAGAATCAATTGCTTTAGCCATTCAGCTATACTGTAATTTGTCCTGAAGCCATATATGTATCAATTATTCGATGGTACCGCTGAATTTTTACACTTCAAATTTTCTGCATAATGAACACCGTAACTTGCAGATGTCGTAACGTGTCTATAAATTCAAGTATCGAAAATGTAAGACTGGTCCCGAATTCTGCTCTTCTTCAGCTTTCAAATGACACCAAAAACAGAGTTGTTTTTTTTCGGACACCAAAAAATGGCAAGGCTTTAGACTTGGATTTTGGACCTCTTTTCGTAACTTTGAATGCGAATAACTTCTGAACGGACAAAGATACGGTGTCCAACACATTTTCACCGAGAAGCTAATTTTTTTGCGAATTTTCTGTTACGTTGTAATGTGCAAAAGGTGGTCCAGAAGCAGAGATATTTGTACTTTTATTTTTCAGAAATCAGCCAAAACTGGCTTCCATCCTGTCTACTGGGCTGATGACCATCAGCGATTTCATTGAAATTTGGTATGCATATGGTTTCGAAACCTAGGATCGCGAATCTGAACTTCACTGCCCGAAATTCCTATTTATTTGCATTTTATGACGTGTCAAAGTTTACGCCAGTCCACTTTAGAGAGCTGTAATTTCAATACGCCTTAGGCTAGATCAAAATTATAAACGTTTTATACAGGTAGAGTGTAAAGAATGGTCCTAATGCAAAAGGTTATTTCCCGCTGTTCCAAAAATGTTAACTAATGTTTTGGTGGCAAAAACATTTTTAACAAAGAAAACAATTGCTTTAGCCAATCAACTATACCGTAATTTGTCCTGAAGCCACATATGACTAAATTATTGGATGGTACCACTGAATAATTACACTTCAAATTTTCTGCATAATGAACACCGTAACTTGCACATGTCATAACGTGTTTATAAATTCAAATATCGAAAATGTAAGACTGGTCCGGAATTCTGCTCTTCTTCCACTTTCAAACAACACCAAAAACAGAGTTGTTTTTTTTCGGACACCAAAAAATGGCAAGGCTTTAGACTTGGATTTTGGACCCCTTTTCGTAACTTTGAATGCGAATAACTTCTGAACGGACAGAGATACAGTGTCGAGCATATTTTCACCGAGAAGCTAATTTTTTTGCGAATTTTCTGTTACGTTGTAATGTGCAAAAGGTGGTCCAGAAGCAGAGATATTTGTACTTTTATTTTTCAGAAATCAGCCAAAACTGGCTTCCATCCTGTCTACTGGGCTGATGACCATCAGCGATTTCATTGAAATTTGGTATGCATATGGTTTCGAAACCTAGGATCGCGAATCTGAACTTCACTGCCCGAAATTCCTATTTATTTGCATTTTATGACGTGTCAAAGTTTACGCCAGTCCACTTTAGAGAGCTGTAATTTCAATACGCCTTAGGCTAGATCAAAATTATAAACGTTTTATACAGGTAGAGTGTAAAGAATGGTCCTAATGCAAAAGGTTATTTCCCGCTGTTCCAAAAATGGTAACTAATGTTTTGGTGGCAAAAACATTTTTAACAAAGAAAACAATTGCTTTAGCCAATCAACTATACCGTAATTTGTCCTGAAGCCACATATGACTAAATTATTGGATGGTACCACTGAATAATTACACTTCAAATTTTCTGCATAATGAACACCGTAACTTGCACATGTCATAACGTGTTTATAAATTCAAATATCGAAAATGTAAGACTGGTCCGGAATTCTGCTCTTCTTCCACTTTCAAACAACACCAAAAACAGAGTTGTTTTTTTTCGGACACCAAAAAATGGCAAGGCTTTAGACTTGGATTTTGGACCCCTTTTCGTAACTTTGAATGCGAATAACTTCTGAACGGACAGAGATACAGTGTCGAGCATATTTTCACCGAGAAGCTAATTTTTTTGCGAATTTTCTGTTACGTTGTAATGTGCAAAAGGTGGTCCAGAAGCAGAGATATTTGTACTTTTATTTTTCAGAAATCAGCCAAAACTGGCTTCCATCCTGTCTACTGGGCTGATGACCATCAGCGATTTCATTGAAATTTGGTATGCATATGGTTTCGAAACCTAGGATCGCGAATCTGAACTTCACTGCCCGATATTCCTATTTATTTGCATTTTATGACGTGTCAAAGTTTACGCCAGTCCACTTTAGAGAGCTGTAATTTCAATACGCCTTAGGCTAGATCAAAATTATAAACGTTTTATAGAGGTAGAGTGTAAAGAATGGTACTAATGCAAAAGGTTATTTCCCGCTGTTCCAAAAATAGTAACTAATGGTATAGTGGCAAACAGATTTTTAACACAGAATCAATTGCTTTAGCCATTCAGCTATACTGTAATTTGTCCTGAAGCCATATATGTATCAATTATTCGATGATACCGCTGAATTTTTACACTTCAAATTTTCTGCATAATGAACACTGTAACTTGCAGATGTCGTAACGTGTCTATAAATTCAAGTATCGAAAATGTAAGACTGGTCCCGAATTCTGCTCTTCTTCAGCTTTCAAATGACACCAAAAACAGAGTTGTTTTTTTTCGGACACCAAAAAATGGCAAGGCTTTAGACTTGGATTTTGGACCTCTTTTCGTAACTTTGAATGCGAATAACTTCTGAACGGACAAAGATACGGTGTCCAACACATTTCCACCGTGAAGCTAATTCTTTTGCGAATTTTCTGTTACGTTGTAATGTGCAAAAGGTGGTCCAGAAGCAGAGATATTTGTACTTTTATTTTTCAGAAATCAGCCAAAACTGGCTTCCATCCTGTCTACTGGGCTGATGACCATCAGCGATTTCATTGAAATTTGGTATGCATATGGTTTCGAAACCTAGGATCGCGAATCTGAACTTCACTGCCCGAAATTCCTATTTATTTGCATTTTATGACGTGTCAAAGTTTACGCCAGTCCACTTTAGAGAGCTGTAATTTCAATACGCCTTAGGCTAGATCAAAATTATAAACGTTTTATAGAGGTAGAGTGTAAAGAATGGTACTAATGCAAAAGGTTATTTCCCGCTGTTCCAAAAATAGTAACTAATGGTATAGTGGCAAACAGATTTTTAACACAGAATCAATTGCTTTAGCCATTCAGCTATACTGTAATTTGTCCTGAAGCCATATATGTATCAATTATTCGATGATACCGCTGAATTTTTACACTTCAAATTTTCTGCGTAATGAACACCGTAACTTGCAGATGTCGTAACGTGTCTATAAATTCAAGTATCGAAAATGTAAGACTGGTCCCGAATTCTGCTCTTCTTCAGCTTTCAAATGACACCAAAAACAGAGTTTTTTTTTTCGGACACCAAAAAATGGCAAGGCTTTAGACTTGGATTTTGGACCTCTTTTCGTAACTTTGAATGCGAATAACTTCTGAACGGACAAAGATACGGTGTCCAACACATTTCCACCGAGAAGCTAATTCTTTTTCGAATTTTCTGTTACGTTGTAATGTGCAAAAGGTGGTCCAGAAGCAGAGATATTTGTACTTTTATTTTTCAGAAATCAGCCAAAACTGGCTTCCATCCTGTCTACTGGGCTGATGACCATCAGCGATTTCATTGAAATTTGGTATGCATATGGTTTCGAAACCTAGGATCGCGAATCTGAACTTCACTGCCCGAAATTCCTATTTATTTGCATTTTATGACGTGTCAAAGTTTACGCCAGTCCACTTTAGAGAGCTGTAATTTCAATACGCCTTAGGCTAGATCAAAATTATAAACGTTTTATACAGGTAGAGTGTAAAGAATGGTACTAATGCAAAAGGTTATTTCCCGCTGTTCCAAAAATAGTAATTAATGGTATAGTGGCAAACAGATTTTTAACACAGAATCAATTGCTTTAGCCATTCAGCTATACTGTAATTTGTCCTGAAGCCATATATGTATCAATTATTCGATGGTACCGCTGAATTTTTACACTTCAAATTTTCTGCATAATGAACACCGTAACTTGCAGATGTCGTAACGTGTCTATAAATTCAAGTATCGAAAATGTAAGACTGGTCCCGAATTCTGCTCTTCTTCAGCTTTCAAATGACACCAAAAACAGAGTTGTTTTTTTTCGGACACCAAAAAATGGCAAGGCTTTAGACTTGGATTTTGGACCTCTTTTCGTAACTTTGAATGCGAATAACTTCTGAACGGACAAAGATACGGTGTCCAACACATTTTCACCGAGAAGCTAATTTTTTTGCGAATTTTCTGTTACGTTGTAATGTGCAAAAGGTGGTCCAGAAGCAGAGATATTTGTACTTTTATTTTTCAGAAATCAGCCAAAACTGGCTTCCATCCTGTCTACTGGGCTGATGACCATCAGCGATTTCATTGAAATTTGGTATGCATATGGTTTCGAAACCTAGGATCGCGAATCTGAACTTCACTGCCCGAAATTCCTATTTATTTGCATTTTATGACGTGTCAAAGTTTACGCCAGTCCACTTTAGAGAGCTGTAATTTCAATACGCCTTAGGCTAGATCAAAATTATAAACGTTTTATACAGGTAGAGTGTAAAGAATGGTCCTAATGCAAAAGGTTATTTCCCGCTGTTCCAAAAATGGTAACTAATGTTTTGGTGGCAAACACATTTTTAACAAAGAAAACAATTGCTTTAGCCAATCAACTATACCGTAATTTGTCCTGAAGCCACATATGACTATATTATTGGATGGTACCACTGAATAATTACACTTCAAATTTTCTGCATAATGAACACCGTAACTTGCACATGTCATAACGTGTTTATAAATTCAAATATCGAAAATGTAAGACTGGTCCGGAATTCTGCTCTTCTTCCACTTTCAAACAACACCAAAAACAGAGTTGTTTTTTTTCGGACACCAAAAAATGGCAAGGCTTTAGACTTGGATTTTGGACCCCTTTTCGTAACTTTGAATGCGAATAACTTCTGAACGGACAGAGATACAGTGTCGAGCATATTTTCACCGAGAAGCTAATTTTTTTGCGAATTTTCTGTTACGTTGTAATGTGCAAAAGGTGGTCCAGAAGCAGAGATATTTGTACTTTTATTTTTCAGAAATCAGCCAAAACTGGCTTCCATCCTGTCTACTGGGCTGATGACCATCAGCGATTTCATTGAAATTTGGTATGCATATGGTTTCGAAACCTAGGATCGCGAATCTGAACTTCACTGCCCGAAATTCCTATTTATTTGCATTTTATGACGTGTCAAAGTTTACGCCAGTCCACTTTAGAGAGCTGTAATTTCAATACGCCTTAGGCTAGATCAAAATTATAAACGTTTTATAGAGGTAGAGTGTAAAGAATGGTACTAATGCAAAAGGTTATTTCCCGCTGTTCCAAAAATAGTAACTAATGGTATAGTGGCAAACAGATTTTTAACACAGAATCAATTGCTTTAGCCATTCAGCTATACTGTAATTTGTCCTGAAGCCATATATGTATCAATTATTCGATGGTACCGCTGAGTTTTTACACTTCAAATTTTCTGCATAATGAACACCGTAACTTGCAGATGTCGTAACGTGTCTATAAATTCAAGTATCGAAAATGTCAGACTGGTCCCGAATTTTGCTCTTCTTCAGCTTTCAAATGACACCAAAAAATTGAGTTTTTTTTCGGACACCAAAAAATGGAAAGGCTTTAGACTTGGATTTTGGACCTCTTTTCGTAACTTTGAATGCGAATATCTTCTGAACGGACACAGATACAGTGTCCAACATATTTTCCACGAGAAGCTAATTTTTTTGTGAATTTTCTGTTATTTTGTAATGTGCGAAATGTGGTTCAGAAGCAGAGATATTTGTACTTTTATTTTTCAGAAATCAGCCAAAACTGGCTTCCATCCGGACTACTGGGCTGATGACCATCAGCGATTTCATTGAAATTTGGTATGCATATGGTTTGTAAACCTAGGATCGCGAATCTGAACTTCACTGCCCGAAATTCCTATTTATTTGCATTTGATGACTTGTCAAAGTTTACGCCAGTCCACTTTAGAGAGCTGTAATTTCAATATTCCTAAGGCTAGGACAAAAATATAAACTGTTTCTTACAGGTAGAATGTAAAGAATGGTCCTAATGCAAAAGGTTATTTCCCGCTGTTCCAAAAATGGTAACTAATGTTTTGTTGGCAAAAACATTTTTAACACAGAAAACAATTGCTTTAGCCATTCAGCTATACTGTAATTTGTCCTGAAGCCACATATGACTCAATTATTCGATGGTACCGCTGAATTCTTACACTTCAAATTTTCTGCATAATGAACACCGTAACTTGCACATGTCATAACGTGTTTATAAATTCAAATATCGAAAATGTAAGACTGGTCCGGAATTCTGCTCTTCTTCAGCTTTCAAACGACACCAAAAACAGAGTTGTTTTTTTTCGGACACCAAAAAATGGCAACATATTTTCACCGAGAAGCTAATTTTTTTGCGAATTTTCTGTTACTTTGTAATGTGCAAAAGATGGTCCAGAAGCAGAGATATTTGTACTTTTATTTTTCAGAAATCAGCCAAAACTGGCTACCATCAGGACTACTGTGCTGATGACCATCAGCGATTTCATTGAAATTTGGTATGCATATGGTTTCGAAACCTAGGGTCGCGAATGTGAACTTCACTGCTCAAAACTCCTATTTATTTGCATTTTATGACGTGTCAAAGTTTACGCCAGTCCCCTATAGAGAGCTGTAAGTTCAATACGCCTTAGGCTAGATCTAAAATATAAACTGTTTTATACAGGTAGAGTGTAAACAATGGTCCTAATGCAAAAGGTTATTTCCCGCTGTTCCAAAAATGGTAACTAATGGTATAGTGGCAAACAGATTTTTAACACAGAATCAATTGCTTTAGCCATTCATCTATACTGTAATTTGTCCTGAAGCCATATATGTATCAATTATTCGATGGTACCGCTGAATTTTTACACTTCAAATTTTCTGCATAATGAACACCGTAACTTGCAGATGTCGTAACGTGTCTATAAATTCAAGTATCGAAAATGTAAGACTGGTCCCGAATTCTGCTCTTCTTCAGCTTTCAAATGACACCAAAAACAGAGTTGTTTTTTTTCGGACACCAAAAAATGGCAAGGCTTTAGACTTGGATTTTGGACCCCTTTTCGTAATTTTGAATGCGAATAACTTCTGAACGGACAAAGATACGGTGTCCAACACATTTTCACCGAGAAGCTAATTTTTTTGCGAATTTTCTGTTACGTTGTAATGTGCAAAAGATGGTCCAGAAGCAGAGATATTTGTACTTTTATTTTTCAGAAATCAGCCAAAACTGGCTTCCATCCTGTCTACTGGGCTGATGACCATCAGCGATTTCATTGAAATTTGGTATGCATATGGTTTCGAAACCTAGGATCGCGAATCTGAACTTCACTGCCCGAAATTCCTATTTATTTTCATTTTATGACGTGTCAAAATTTACGCCAGTCCACTTTAGAGAGCTGTAATTTCAATACGCCTTAGGCTAGATCAAAATTATAAACGTTTTATAGAGGTAGAGTGTAAAGAATGGTACTAATGCAAAAGGTTATTTCCCGCTGTTCCAAAAATAGTAACTAATGGTATAGTGGCAAACAGATTTTTAACACAGAATCAATTGCTTTAGCCATTCAGCTATACTGTAATTTGTCCTGAAGCCATATATGTATCAATTATTCGATGATACCGCTGAATTTTTACACTTCAAATTTTCTGCATAATGAACACCGTAACTTGCAGATGTCGTAACGTGTCTATAAATTCAAGTATCGAAAATGTAAGACTGGTCCCGAATTCTGCTCTTCTTCAGCTTACAAATGACACCAAAAACAGAGTTGTTTTTTTTCGGACACCAAAAAATGGCAAGGCTTTAGACTTGGATTTTGGACCTGTTTTCGTAACTTTGAATGCGAATAACTTCTGAACGGACAAAGATACGGTGTCCAACACATTTCCACCGAGAAGCTAATTCTTTTGCGAATTTTCTGTTACGTTGTAATGTGCAAAAGGTGGTCCAGAAGCAGAGATATTTGTACTTTTATTTTTCAGAAATCAGCCAAAACTGGCTTCCATCCTGTCTACTGGGCTGATGACCATCAGCGATTTCATTGAAATTTGGTATGCATATGGTTTCGAAACCTAGGATCGCGAATCTGAACTTCACTGCCCGAAATTCCTATTTATTTGCATTTTATGACGTGTCAAAGTTTACGCCAGTCCACTTTAGAGAGCTGTAATTTCAATACGCCTTAGGCTAGATCAAAATTATAAACGTTTTATACAGGTAGAGTGTAAAGAATGGTACTAATGCAAAAGGTTATTTCCCGCTGTTCCAAAAATGGTAACTAATGTTTTGGTGGCAAACACATTTTTAACAAAGAAAACAATTGCTTTAGCCAATCAACTATACCGTAATTTGTCCTGAAGCCACATATGACTAAATTATTGGATGGTACCACTGAATAATTACACTTCAAATTTTCTGCATAATGAACACCGTAACTTGCACATGTCATAACGTGTTTATAAATTCAAATATCGAAAATGTAAGACTGGTCCGGAATTCTGCTCTTCTTCCACTTTCAAACAACACCAAAAACAGAGTTGTTTTTTTTCGGACACCAAAAAATGGCAAGGCTTTAGACTTGGATTTTGGACCCCTTTTCGTAACTTTGAATGCGAATAACTTCTGAACGGACAGAGATACAGTGTCGAGCATATTTTCACCGAGAAGCTAATTTTTTTGCGAATTTTCTGTTACGTTGTAATGTGCAAAAGGTGGTCCAGAAGCAGAGATATTTGTACTTTTATTTTTCAGAAATCAGCCAAAACTGGCTTCCATCCTGTCTACTGGGCTGATGACCATCAGCGATTTCATTGAAATTTGGTATGCATATGGTTTCGAAACCTAGGATCGCGAATCTGAACTTCACTGCCCGAAATTCCTATTTATTTGCATTTTATGACGTGTCAAAGTTTACGCCAGTCCACTTTAGAGAGCTGTAATTTCAATACGCCTTAGGCTAGATCAAAATTATAAACGTTTTATAGAGGTAGAGTGTAAAGAATGGTACTAATGCAAAAGGTTATTTCCCGCTGTTCCAAAAATAGTAACTAATGGTATAGTGGCAAACAGATTTTTAACACAGAATCAATTGCTTTAGCCATTCAGCTATACTGTAATTTGTCCTGAAGCCATATATGTATCAATTATTCGATGGTACCGCTGAGTTTTTACACTTCAAATTTTCTGCATAATGAACACCGTAACTTGCAGATGTCGTAACGTGTCTATAAATTCAAGTATCGAAAATGTCAGACTGGTCCCGAATTTTGCTCTTCTTCAGCTTTCAAATGACACCAAAAAATTGAGTTTTTTTTCGGACACCAAAAAATGGCAAGGCTTTAGACTTGGATTTTGGACCTCTTTTCGTAACTTTGAATGCGAATATCTTCTGAACGGACACAGATACAGTGTCCAACATATTTTCCACGAGAAGCTAATTTTTTTGTGAATTTTCTGTTATTTTGTAATGTGCGGAATGTGGTTCAGAAGCAGAGATATTTGTACTTTTATTTTTCAGAAATCAGCCAAAACTGGCTTCCATCCGGACTACTGGGCTGATGACCATCAGCGATTTCATTGAAATTTGGTATGCATATGGTTTGTAAACCTAGGATCGCGAATCTGAACTTCACTGCCCGAAATTCCTATTTATTTGCATTTGATGACTTGTCAAAGTTTACGCCAGTCCACTTTAGAGAGCTGTAATTTCAATATTCCTAAGGCTAGGACAAAAATATAAACTGTTTCTTACAGGTAGAATGTAAAGAATGGTCCTAATGCAAAAGGTTATTTCCCGCTGTTCCAAAAATGGTAACTAATGTTTTGTTGGCAAAAACATTTTTAACACAGAAAACAATTGCTTTAGCCATTCAGCTATACTGTAATTTGTCCTGAAGCCACATATGACTCAATTATTCGATGGTACCGCTGAATTCTTACACTTCAAATTTTCTGCATAATGAACACCGTAACTTGCACATGTCATAACGTGTTTATAAATTCAAATATCGAAAATGTAAGACTGGTCCGGAATTCTGCTCTTCTTCAGCTTTCAAACGACACCAAAAACAGAGTTGTTTTTTTTCGGACACCAAAAAATGGCAACATATTTTCACCGAGAAGCTAATTTTTTTGCGAATTTTCTGTTACTTTGTAATGTGCAAAAGATGGTCCAGAAGCAGAGATATTTGTACTTTTATTTTTCAGAAATCAGCCAAAACTGGCTACCATCAGGACTACTGTGCTGATGACCATCAGCGATTTCATTGAAATTTGGTATGCATATGGTTTCGAAACCTAGGGTCGCGAATGTGAACTTCACTGCTCAAAACTCCTATTTATTTGCATTTTATGACGTGTCAAAGTTTACGCCAGTCCCCTATAGAGAGCTGTAAGTTCAATACGCCTTAGGCTAGATCTAAAATATAAACTGTTTTATACAGGTAGAGTGTAAACAATGGTCCTAATGCAAAAGGTTATTTCCCGCTGTTCCAAAAATGGTAACTAATGGTATAGTGGCAAACAGATTTTTAACACAGAATCAATTGCTTTAGCCATTCATCTATACTGTAATTTGTCCTGAAGCCATATATGTATCAATTATTCGATGGTACCGCTGAATTTTTACACTTCAAATTTTCTGCATAATGAACACCGTAACTTGCAGATGTCGTAACGTGTCTATAAATTCAAGTATCGAAAATGTAAGACTGGTCCCGAATTCTGCTCTTCTTCAGCTTTCAAATGACACCAAAAACAGAGTTGTTTTTTTTCGGACACCAAAAAATGGCAAGGCTTTAGACTTGGATTTTGGACCCCTTTTCGTAATTTTGAATGCGAATAACTTCTGAACGGACAAAGATACGGTGTCCAACACATTTTCACCGAGAAGCTAATTTTTTTGCGAATTTTCTGTTACGTTGTAATGTGCAAAAGATGGTCCAGAAGCAGAGATATTTGTACTTTTATTTTTCAGAAATCAGCCAAAACTGGCTTCCATCCTGTCTACTGGGCTGATGACCATCAGCGATTTCATTGAAATTTGGTATGCATATGGTTTCGAAACCTAGGATCGCGAATCTGAACTTCACTGCCCGAAATTCCTATTTATTTTCATTTTATGACGTGTCAAAATTTACGCCAGTCCACTTTAGAGAGCTGTAATTTCAATACGCCTTAGGCTAGATCAAAATTATAAACGTTTTATAGAGGTAGAGTGTAAAGAATGGTACTAATGCAAAAGGTTATTTCCCGCTGTTCCAAAAATAGTAACTAATGGTATAGTGGCAAACAGATTTTTAACACAGAATCAATTGCTTTAGCCATTCAGCTATACTGTAATTTGTCCTGAAGCCATATATGTATCAATTATTCGATGATACCGCTGAATTTTTACACTTCAAATTTTCTGCATAATGAACACCGTAACTTGCAGATGTCGTAACGTGTCTATAAATTCAAGTATCGAAAATGTAAGACTGGTCCCGAATTCTGCTCTTCTTCAGCTTACAAATGACACCAAAAACAGAGTTGTTTTTTTTCGGACACCAAAAAATGGCAAGGCTTTAGACTTGGATTTTGGACCTGTTTTCGTAACTTTGAATGCGAATAACTTCTGAACGGACAAAGATACGGTGTCCAACACATTTCCACCGAGAAGCTAATTCTTTTGCGAATTTTCTGTTACGTTGTAATGTGCAAAAGGTGGTCCAGAAGCAGAGATATTTGTACTTTTATTTTTCAGAAATCAGCCAAAACTGGCTTCCATCCTGTCTACTGGGCTGATGACCATCAGCGATTTCATTGAAATTTGGTATGCATATGGTTTCGAAACCTAGGATCGCGAATCTGAACTTCACTGCCCGAAATTCCTATTTATTTGCATTTTATGACGTGTCAAAGTTTACGCCAGTCCACTTTAGAGAGCTGTAATTTCAATACTCCTTAGGCTAGATCAAAATTATAAACGTTTTATAGAGGTAGAGTGTAAAGAATGGTACTAATGCAAAAGGTTATTTCCCGCTGTTCCAAAAATAGTAACTAATGGTATAGTGGCAAACAGATTTTTAACACAGAATCAATTGCTTTAGCCATTCAGCTATACTGTAATTTGTCCTGAAGCCATATATGTATCAATTATTCGATGGTACCGCTGAATTTTTACACTTCAAATTTTCTGCATAATGAACACCGTAACTTGCAGATGTCGTAACGTGTCTATAAATTCAAGTATCGAAAATGTAAGACTGGTCCCGAATTCTGCTCTTCTTCAGCTTTCAAATGACACCAAAAACAGAGTTGTTTTTTTTCGGACACCAAAAAATGGCAAGGCTTTAGACTTGGTTTTGGACCTCTTTTCGTAACTTTGAATGCGAATAACTTCTGAACGGACAAAGATACGGTGTCCAACACATTTTCACCGAGAAGCTAATTTTTTTGCGAATTTTCTGTTACGTTGTAATGTGCAAAAGGTGGTCCAGAAGCAGAGATATTTGTACTTTTATTTTTCAGAAATCAGCCAAAACTGGCTTCCATCCTGTCTACTGGGCTGATGACCATCAGCGATTTCATTGAAATTTGGTATGCATATGGTTTCGAAACCTAGGATCGCGAATCTGAACTTCACTGCCCGAAATTCCTATTTATTTGCATTTTATGACGTGTCAAAGTTTACGCCAGTCCACTTTAGAGAGCTGTAATTTCAATACGCCTTAGGCTAGATCAAAATTATAAACGTTTTATACAGGTAGAGTGTAAAGAATGGTCCTAATGCAAAAGGTTATTTCCCGCTGTTCCAAAAATGGTAACTAATGTTTTGGTGGCAAAAACATTTTTAACAAAGAAAACAATTGCTTTAGCCAATCAACTATACCGTAATTTGTCCTGAAGCCACATATGACTAAATTATTGGATGGTACCACTGAATAATTACACTTCAAATTTTCTGCATAATGAACACCGTAACTTGCACATGTCATAACGTGTTTATAAATTCAAATATCGAAAATGTAAGACTGGTCCGGAATTCTGCTCTTCTTCCACTTTCAAACAACACCAAAAACAGAGTTGTTTTTTTTCGGACACCAAAAAATGGCAAGGCTTTAGACTTGGATTTTGGACCCCTTTTCGTAACTTTGAATGCGAATAACTTCTGAACGGACAGAGATACAGTGTCGAGCATATTTTCACCGAGAAGCTAATTTTTTTGCGAATTTTCTGTTACGTTGTAATGTGCAAAAGGTGGTCCAGAAGCAGAGATATTTGTACTTTTATTTTTCAGAAATCAGCCAAAACTGGCTTCCATCCTGTCTACTGGGCTGATGACCATCAGCGATTTCATTGAAATTTGGTATGCATATGGTTTCGAAACCTAGGATCGCGAATCTGAACTTCACTGCCCGAAATTCCTATTTATTTGCATTTTATGACGTGTCAAAGTTTACGCCAGTCCACTTTAGAGAGCTGTAATTTCAATACGCCTTAGGCTAGATCAAAATTATAAACGTTTTATAGAGGTAGAGTGTAAAGAATGGTACTAATGCAAAAGGTTATTTCCCGCTGTTCCAAAAATAGTAACTAATGGTATAGTGGCAAACAGATTTTTAACACAGAATCAATTGCTTTAGCCATTCAGCTATACTGTAATTTGTCCTGAAGCCATATATGTATCAATTATTCGATGATACCGCTGAATTTTTACACTTCAAATTTTCTGCGTAATGAACACCGTAACTTGCAGATGTCGTAACGTGTCTATAAATTCAAGTATCGAAAATGTAAGACTGGTCCCGAATTCTGCTCTTCTTCAGCTTTCAAATGACACCAAAAACAGAGTTTTTTTTTTCGGACACCAAAAAATGGCAAGGCTTTAGACTTGGATTTTGGACCTCTTTTCGTAACTTTGAATGCGAATAACTTCTGAACGGACAAAGATAGGGTGTCCAACACATTTTCACCGAGAAGCTAATTTTTTTGCGAATTTTCTGTTACGTTGTAATGTGCAAAAGGTGGTCCAGAAGCAGAGATATTTGTACTTTTATTTTTCAGAAATCAGCCAAAACTGGCTTCCATCCTGTCTACTGGGCTGATGACCATCAGCGATTTCATTGAAATTTGGTATGCATATGGTTTCGAAACCTAGGATCGCGAATCTGAACTTCACTGCCCGAAATTCCTATTTATTTGCATTTTATGACGTGTCAAAGTTTACGCCAGTCCACTTTAGAGAGCTGTAATTTCAATACGCCTTAGGCTAGATCAAAATTATAAACGTTTTATACAGGTAGAGTGTAAAGAATGGTACTAATGCAAAAGGTTATTTCCCGCTGTTCCAAAAATGGTAACTAATGTTTTGGTGGCAAACACATTTTTAACAAAGAAAACAATTGCTTTAGCCAATCAACTATACCGTAATTTGTCCTGAAGCCACATATGACTAAATTATTGGATGGTACCACTGAATAATTACACTTCAAATTTTCTGCATAATGAACACCGTAACTTGCACATGTCATAACGTGTTTATAAATTCAAATATCGAAAATGTAAGACTGGTCCGGAATTCTGCTCTTCTTCCACTTTCAAACAACACCAAAAACAGAGTTGTTTTTTTTCGGACACCAAAAAATGGCAAGGCTTTAGACTTGGATTTTGGACCCCTTTTCGTAACTTTGAATGCGAATAACTTCTGAACGGACAGAGATACAGTGTCGAGCATATTTTCACCGAGAAGCTAATTTTTTTGCGAATTTTCTGTTACGTTGTAATGTGCAAAAGGTGGTCCAGAAGCAGAGATATTTGTACTTTTATTTTTCAGAAATCAGCCAAAACTGGCTTCCATCCTGTCTACTGGGCTGATGACCATCAGCGATTTCATTGAAATTTGGTATGCATATGGTTTCGAAACCTAGGATCGCGAATCTGAACTTCACTGCCCGAAATTCCTATTTATTTGCATTTTATGACGTGTCAAAGTTTACGCCAGTCCACTTTAGAGAGCTGTAATTTCAATACGCCTTAGGCTAGATCAAAATTATAAACGTTTTATAGAGGTAGAGTGTAAAGAATGGTACTAATGCAAAAGGTTATTTCCCGCTGTTCCAAAAATAGTAACTAATGGTATAGTGGCAAACAGATTTTTAACACAGAATCAATTGCTTTAGCCATTCAGCTATACTGTAATTTGTCCTGAAGCCATATATGTATCAATTATTCGATGGTACCGCTGAGTTTTTACACTTCAAATTTTCTGCATAATGAACACCGTAACTTGCAGATGTCGTAACGTGTCTATAAATTCAAGTATCGAAAATGTCAGACTGGTCCCGAATTTTGCTCTTCTTCAGCTTTCAAATGACACCAAAAAATTGAGTTTTTTTTCGGACACCAAAAAATGGCAAGGCTTTAGACTTGGATTTTGGACCTCTTTTCGTAACTTTGAATGCGAATATCTTCTGAACGGACACAGATACAGTGTCCAACATATTTTCCACGAGAAGCTAATTTTTTTGTGAATTTTCTGTTATTTTGTAATGTGCGGAATGTGGTTCAGAAGCAGAGATATTTGTACTTTTATTTTTCAGAAATCAGCCAAAACTGGCTTCCATCCGGACTACTGGGCTGATGACCATCAGCGATTTCATTGAAATTTGGTATGCATATGGTTTGTAAACCTAGGATCGCGAATCTGAACTTCACTGCCCGAAATTCCTATTTATTTGCATTTGATGACTTGTCAAAGTTTACGCCAGTCCACTTTAGAGAGCTGTAATTTCAATATTCCTAAGGCTAGGACAAAAATATAAACTGTTTCTTACAGGTAGAATGTAAAGAATGGTCCTAATGCAAAAGGTTATTTCCCGCTGTTCCAAAAATGGTAACTAATGTTTTGTTGGCAAAAACATTTTTAACACAGAAAACAATTGCTTTAGCCATTCAGCTATACTGTAATTTGTCCTGAAGCCACATATGACTCAATTATTCGATGGTACCGCTGAATTCTTACACTTCAAATTTTCTGCATAATGAACACCGTAACTTGCACATGTCATAACGTGTTTATAAATTCAAATATCGAAAATGTAAGACTGGTCCGGAATTCTGCTCTTCTTCAGCTTTCAAACGACACCAAAAACAGAGTTGTTTTTTTTCGGACACCAAAAAATGGCAACATATTTTCACCGAGAAGCTAATTTTTTTGCGAATTTTCTGTTACTTTGTAATGTGCAAAAGATGGTCCAGAAGCAGAGATATTTGTACTTTTATTTTTCAGAAATCAGCCAAAACTGGCTACCATCAGGACTACTGTGCTGATGACCATCAGCGATTTCATTGAAATTTGGTATGCATATGGTTTCGAAACCTAGGGTCGCGAATGTGAACTTCACTGCTCAAAACTCCTATTTATTTGCATTTTATGACGTGTCAAAGTTTACGCCAGTCCCCTATAGAGAGCTGTAAGTTCAATACGCCTTAGGCTAGATCTAAAATATAAACTGTTTTATACAGGTAGAGTGTAAACAATGGTCCTAATGCAAAAGGTTATTTCCCGCTGTTCCAAAAATGGTAACTAATGGTATAGTGGCAAACAGATTTTTAACACAGAATCAATTGCTTTAGCCATTCATCTATACTGTAATTTGTCCTGAAGCCATATATGTATCAATTATTCGATGGTACCGCTGAATTTTTACACTTCAAATTTTCTGCATAATGAACACCGTAACTTGCAGATGTCGTAACGTGTCTATAAATTCAAGTATCGAAAATGTAAGACTGGTCCCGAATTCTGCTCTTCTTCAGCTTTCAAATGACACCAAAAACAGAGTTGTTTTTTTTCGGACACCAAAAAATGGCAAGGCTTTAGACTTGGATTTTGGACCCCTTTTCGTAATTTTGAATGCGAATAACTTCTGAACGGACAAAGATACGGTGTCCAACACATTTTCACCGAGAAGCTAATTTTTTTGCGAATTTTCTGTTACGTTGTAATGTGCAAAAGATGGTCCAGAAGCAGAGATATTTGTACTTTTATTTTTCAGAAATCAGCCAAAACTGGCTTCCATCCTGTCTACTGGGCTGATGACCATCAGCGATTTCATTGAAATTTGGTATGCATATGGTTTCGAAACCTAGGATCGCGAATCTGAACTTCACTGCCCGAAATTCCTATTTATTTTCATTTTATGACGTGTCAAAATTTACGCCAGTCCACTTTAGAGAGCTGTAATTTCAATACGCCTTAGGCTAGATCAAAATTATAAACGTTTTATAGAGGTAGAGTGTAAAGAATGGTACTAATGCAAAAGGTTATTTCCCGCTGTTCCAAAAATAGTAACTAATGGTATAGTGGCAAACAGATTTTTAACACAGAATCAATTGCTTTAGCCATTCAGCTATACTGTAATTTGTCCTGAAGCCATATATGTATCAATTATTCGATGATACCGCTGAATTTTTACACTTCAAATTTTCTGCATAATGAACACCGTAACTTGCAGATGTCGTAACGTGTCTATAAATTCAAGTATCGAAAATGTAAGACTGGTCCCGAATTCTGCTCTTCTTCAGCTTACAAATGACACCAAAAACAGAGTTGTTTTTTTTCGGACACCAAAAAATGGCAAGGCTTTAGACTTGGATTTTGGACCTGTTTTCGTAACTTTGAATGCGAATAACTTCTGAACGGACAAAGATACGGTGTCCAACACATTTCCACCGAGAAGCTAATTCTTTTGCGAATTTTCTGTTACGTTGTAATGTGCAAAAGGTGGTCCAGAAGCAGAGATATTTGTACTTTTATTTTTCAGAAATCAGCCAAAACTGGCTTCCATCCTGTCTACTGGGCTGATGACCATCAGCGATTTCATTGAAATTTGGTATGCATATGGTTTCGAAACCTAGGATCGCGAATCTGAACTTCACTGCCCGAAATTCCTATTTATTTGCATTTTATGACGTGTCAAAGTTTACGCCAGTCCACTTTAGAGAGCTGTAATTTCAATACTCCTTAGGCTAGATCAAAATTATAAACGTTTTATAGAGGTAGAGTGTAAAGAATGGTACTAATGCAAAAGGTTATTTCCCGCTGTTCCAAAAATAGTAACTAATGGTATAGTGGCAAACAGATTTTTAACACAGAATCAATTGCTTTAGCCATTCAGCTATACTGTAATTTGTCCTGAAGCCATATATGTATCAATTATTCGATGGTACCGCTGAATTTTTACACTTCAAATTTTCTGCATAATGAACACCGTAACTTGCAGATGTCGTAACGTGTCTATAAATTCAAGTATCGAAAATGTAAGACTGGTCCCGAATTCTGCTCTTCTTCAGCTTTCAAATGACACCAAAAACAGAGTTGTTTTTTTTCGGACACCAAAAAATGGCAAGGCTTTAGACTTGGTTTTGGACCTCTTTTCGTAACTTTGAATGCGAATAACTTCTGAACGGACAAAGATACGGTGTCCAACACATTTTCACCGAGAAGCTAATTTTTTTGCGAATTTTCTGTTACGTTGTAATGTGCAAAAGGTGGTCCAGAAGCAGAGATATTTGTACTTTTATTTTTCAGAAATCAGCCAAAACTGGCTTCCATCCTGTCTACTGGGCTGATGACCATCAGCGATTTCATTGAAATTTGGTATGCATATGGTTTCGAAACCTAGGATCGCGAATCTGAACTTCACTGCCCGAAATTCCTATTTATTTGCATTTTATGACGTGTCAAAGTTTACGCCAGTCCACTTTAGAGAGCTGTAATTTCAATACGCCTTAGGCTAGATCAAAATTATAAACGTTTTATACAGGTAGAGTGTAAAGAATGGTCCTAATGCAAAAGGTTATTTCCCGCTGTTCCAAAAATGGTAACTAATGTTTTGGTGGCAAAAACATTTTTAACAAAGAAAACAATTGCTTTAGCCAATCAACTATACCGTAATTTGTCCTGAAGCCACATATGACTAAATTATTGGATGGTACCACTGAATAATTACACTTCAAATTTTCTGCATAATGAACACCGTAACTTGCACATGTCATAACGTGTTTATAAATTCAAATATCGAAAATGTAAGACTGGTCCGGAATTCTGCTCTTCTTCCACTTTCAAACAACACCAAAAACAGAGTTGTTTTTTTTCGGACACCAAAAAATGGCAAGGCTTTAGACTTGGATTTTGGACCCCTTTTCGTAACTTTGAATGCGAATAACTTCTGAACGGACAGAGATACAGTGTCGAGCATATTTTCACCGAGAAGCTAATTTTTTTGCGAATTTTCTGTTACGTTGTAATGTGCAAAAGGTGGTCCAGAAGCAGAGATATTTGTACTTTTATTTTTCAGAAATCAGCCAAAACTGGCTTCCATCCTGTCTACTGGGCTGATGACCATCAGCGATTTCATTGAAATTTGGTATGCATATGGTTTCGAAACCTAGGATCGCGAATCTGAACTTCACTGCCCGAAATTCCTATTTATTTGCATTTTATGACGTGTCAAAGTTTACGCCAGTCCACTTTAGAGAGCTGTAATTTCAATACGCCTTAGGCTAGATCAAAATTATAAACGTTTTATAGAGGTAGAGTGTAAAGAATGGTACTAATGCAAAAGGTTATTTCCCGCTGTTCCAAAAATAGTAACTAATGGTATAGTGGCAAACAGATTTTTAACACAGAATCAATTGCTTTAGCCATTCAGCTATACTGTAATTTGTCCTGAAGCCATATATGTATCAATTATTCGATGATACCGCTGAATTTTTACACTTCAAATTTTCTGCATAATGAACACCGTAACTTGCAGATGTCGTAACGTGTCTATAAATTCAAGTATCGAAAATGTAAGACTGGTCCCGAATTCTGCTCTTCTTCAGCTTTCAAATGACACCAAAAACAGAGTTTTTTTTTTCGGACACCAAAAAATGGCAAGGCTTTAGACTTGGATTTTGGACCTCTTTTCGTAACTTTGAATGCGAATAACTTCTGAACGGACAAAGATACGGTGTCCAACACATTTTCACCGAGAAGCTAATTTTTTTTGCGAATTTTCTGTTACGTTGTAATGTGCAAAAGGTGGTCCAGAAGCAGAGATATTTGTACTTTTATTTTTCAGAAATCAGCCAAAACTGGCTTCCATCCTGTCTACTGGGCTGATGACCATCAGCGATTTCATTGAAATTTGGTATGCATATGGTTTCGAAACCTAGGATCGCGAATCTGAACTTCACTGCCCGAAATTCCTATTTATTTGCATTTTATGACGTGTCAAAGTTTACGCCAGTCCACTTTAGAGAGCTGTAATTTCAATACGCCTTAGGCTAGATCAAAATTATAAACGTTTTATACAGGTAGAGTGTAAAGAATGGTACTAATGCAAAAGGTTATTTCCCGCTGTTCCAAAAATAGTAATTAATGGTATAGTGGCAAACAGATTTTTAACACAGAATCAATTGCTTTATCCATTCAGCTATACTGTAATTTGTCCTGAAGCCATATATGTATCAATTATTCGATGGTACCGCTGAATTTTTACACTTCAAATTTTCTGCATAATGAACACCGTAACTTGCAGATGTCGTAACGTGTCTATAAATTCAAGTATCGAAAATGTAAGACTGGTCCCGAATTCTGCTCTTCTTCAGCTTTCAAATGACACCAAAAACAGAGTTGTTTTTTTTCGGACACCAAAAAATGGCAAGGCTTTAGACTTGGATTTTGGACCTCTTTTCGTAACTTTGAATGCGAATAACTTCTGAACGGACAAAGATACGGTGTCCAACACATTTTCACCGAGAAGCTAATTTTTTGCGAATTTTCTGTTACGTTGTAATGTGCAAAAGGTGGTCCAGAAGCAGAGATATTTGTACTTTTATTTTTCAGAAATCAGCCAAAACTGGCTTCCATCCTGTCTACTGGGCTGATGACCATCAGCGATTTCATTGAAATTTGGTATGCATATGGTTTCGAAACCTAGGATCGCGAATCTGAACTTCACTGCCCGAAATTCCTATTTATTTGCATTTTATGACGTGTCAAAGTTTACGCCAGTCCACTTTAGAGAGCTGTAATTTCAATACGCCTTAGGCTAGATCAAAATTATAAACGTTTTATACAGGTAGAGTGTAAAGAATGGTCCTAATGCAAAAGGTTATTTCCCGCTGTTCCAAAAATGTTAACTAATGTTTTGGTGGCAAAAACATTTTTAACAAAGAAAACAATTGCTTTAGCCAATCAACTATACCGTAATTTGTCCTGAAGCCACATATGACTAAATTATTGGATGGTACCACTGAATAATTACACTTCAAATTTTCTGCATAATGAACACCGTAACTTGCACATGTCATAACGTGTTTATAAATTCAAATATCGAAAATGTAAGACTGGTCCGGAATTCTGCTCTTCTTCCACTTTCAAACAACACCAAAAACAGAGTTGTTTTTTTTCGGACACCAAAAAATGGCAAGGCTTTAGACTTGGATTTTGGACCCCTTTTCGTAACTTTGAATGCGAATAACTTCTGAACGGACAGAGATACAGTGTCGAGCATATTTTCACCGAGAAGCTAATTTTTTTGCGAATTTTCTGTTACGTTGTAATGTGCAAAAGGTGGTCCAGAAGCAGAGATATTTGTACTTTTATTTTTCAGAAATCAGCCAAAACTGGCTTCCATCCTGTCTACTGGGCTGATGACCATCAGCGATTTCATTGAAATTTGGTATGCATATGGTTTCGAAACCTAGGATCGCGAATCTGAACTTCACTGCCCGAAATTCCTATTTATTTGCATTTTATGACGTGTCAAAGTTTACGCCAGTCCACTTTAGAGAGCTGTAATTTCAATACGCCTTAGGCTAGATCAAAATTATAAACGTTTTATACAGGTAGAGTGTAAAGAATGGTCCTAATGCAAAAGGTTATTTCCCGCTGTTCCAAAAATGGTAACTAATGTTTTGGTGGCAAAAACATTTTTAACAAAGAAAACAATTGCTTTAGCCAATCAACTATACCGTAATTTGTCCTGAAGCCACATATGACTAAATTATTGGATGGTACCACTGAATAATTACACTTCAAATTTTCTGCATAATGAACACCGTAACTTGCACATGTCATAACGTGTTTATAAATTCAAATATCGAAAATGTAAGACTGGTCCGGAATTCTGCTCTTCTTCCACTTTCAAACAACACCAAAAACAGAGTTGTTTTTTTTCGGACACCAAAAAATGGCAAGGCTTTAGACTTGGATTTTGGACCCCTTTTCGTAACTTTGAATGCGAATAACTTCTGAACGGACAGAGATACAGTGTCGAGCATATTTTCACCGAGAAGCTAATTTTTTTGCGAATTTTCTGTTACGTTGTAATGTGCAAAAGGTGGTCCAGAAGCAGAGATATTTGTACTTTTATTTTTCAGAAATCAGCCAAAACTGGCTTCCATCCTGTCTACTGGGCTGATGACCATCAGCGATTTCATTGAAATTTGGTATGCATATGGTTTCGAAACCTAGGATCGCGAATCTGAACTTCACTGCCCGAAATTCCTATTTATTTGCATTTTATGACGTGTCAAAGTTTACGCCAGTCCACTTTAGAGAGCTGTAATTTCAATACGCCTTAGGCTAGATCAAAATTATAAACGTTTTATACAGGTAGAGTGTAAAGAATGGTACTAATGCAAAAGGTTATTTCCCGCTGTTCCAAAAATAGTAACTAATGGTATAGTGGCAAACAGATTTTTAACACAGAATCAATTGCTTTAGCCATTCAGCTATACTGTAATTTGTCCTGAAGCCATATATGTATCAATTATTCGATGATACCGCTGAATTTTTACACTTCAAATTTTCTGCGTAATGAACACCGTAACTTGCAGATGTCGTAACGTGTCTATAAATTCAAGTATCGAAAATGTAAGACTGGTCCCGAATTCTGCTCTTCTTCAGCTTTCAAATGACACCAAAAACAGAGTTTTTTTTTTCGGACACCAAAAAATGGCAAGGCTTTAGACTTGGATTTTGGACCTCTTTTCGTAACTTTGAATGCGAATAACTTCTGAACGGACAAAGATACGGTGTCCAACACATTTTCACCGAGAAGCTAATTTTTTTTGCGAATTTTCTGTTACGTTGTAATGTGCAAAAGGTGGTCCAGAAGCAGAGATATTTGTACTTTTATTTTTCAGAAATCAGCCAAAACTGGCTTCCATCCTGTCTACTGGGCTGATGACCATCAGCGATTTCATTGAAATTTGGTATGCATATGGTTTCGAAACCTAGGATCGCGAATCTGAACTTCACTGCCCGAAATTCCTATTTATTTGCATTTTATGACGTGTCAAAGTTTACGCCAGTCCACTTTAGAGAGCTGTAATTTCAATACGCCTTAGGCTAGATCAAAATTATAAACGTTTTATACAGGTAGAGTGTAAAGAATGGTACTAATGCAAAAGGTTATTTCCCGCTGTTCCAAAAATAGTAATTAATGGTATAGTGGCAAACAGATTTTTAACACAGAATCAATTGCTTTAGCCATTCAGCTATACTGTAATTTGTCCTGAAGCCATATATGTATCAATTATTCGATTGTACCGCTGAATTTTTACACTTCAAATTTTCTGCATAATGAACACCGTAACTTGCAGATGTCGTAACGTGTCTATAAATTCAAGTATCGAAAATGTAAGACTGGTCCCGAATTCTGCTCTTCTTCAGCTTTCAAATGACACCAAAAACAGAGTTGTTTTTTTTCGGACACCAAAAAATGGCAAGGCTTTAGACTTGGATTTTGGACCTCTTTTCGTAACTTTGAATGCGAATAACTTCTGAACGGACAAAGATACGGTGTCCAACACATTTTCACCGAGAAGCTAATTTTTTTGCGAATTTTCTGTTACGTTGTAATGTGCAAAAGGTGGTCCAGAAGCAGAGATATTTGTACTTTTATTTTTCAGAAATCAGCCAAAACTGGCTTCCATCCTGTCTACTGGGCTGATGACCATCAGCGATTTCATTGAAATTTGGTATGCATATGGTTTCGAAACCTAGGATCGCGAATCTGAACTTCACTGCCCGAAATTCCTATTTATTTGCATTTTATGACGTGTCAAAGTTTACGCCAGTCCACTTTAGAGAGCTGTAATTTCAATACGCCTTAGGCTAGATCAAAATTATAAACGTTTTATACAGGTAGAGTGTAAAGAATGGTCCTAATGCAAAAGGTTATTTCCCGCTGTTCCAAAAATGGTAACTAATGTTTTGGTGGCAAAAACATTTTTAACAAAGAAAACAATTGCTTTAGCCAATCAACTATACCGTAATTTGTCCTGAAGCCACATATGACTAAATTATTGGATGGTACCACTGAATAATTACACTTCAAATTTTCTGCATAATGAACACCGTAACTTGCACATGTCATAACGTGTTTATAAATTCAAATATCGAAAATGTAAGACTGGTCCGGAATTCTGCTCTTCTTCCACTTTCAAACAACACCAAAAACAGAGTTGTTTTTTTTCGGACACCAAAAAATGGCAAGGCTTTAGACTTGGATTTTGGACCCCTTTTCGTAACTTTGAATGCGAATAACTTCTGAACGGACAGAGATACAGTGTCGAGCATATTTTCACCGAGAAGCTAATTTTTTTGCGAATTTTCTGTTACGTCGTAATGTGCAAAAGGTGGTCCAGAAGCAGAGATATTTGTACTTTTATTTTTCAGAAATCAGCCAAAACTGGCTTCCATCCTGTCTACTGGGCTGATGACCATCAGCGATTTCATTGAAATTTGGTATGCATATGGTTTCGAAACCTAGGATCGCGAATCTGAACTTCACTGCCCGAAATTCCTATTTATTTGCATTTTATGACGTGTCAAAGTTTACGCCAGTCCACTTTAGAGAGCTGTAATTTCAATACGCCTTAGGCTAGATCAAAATTATAAACGTTTTATAGAGGTAGAGTGTAAAGAATGGTACTAATGCAAAAGGTTATTTCCCGCTGTTCCAAAAATAGTAACTAATGGTATAGTGGCAAACAGATTTTCAACACAGAATCAATTGCTTTAGCCATTCAGCTATACTGTAATTTGTCCTGAAGCCATATATGTATCAATTATTCGATGGTACCGCTGAGTTTTTACACTTCAAATTTTCTGCATAATGAACACCGTATCTTGCAGATGTCGTAACGTGTCTATAAATTCAAGTATCGAAAATGTCAGACTGGTCCCGAATTTTGCTCTTCTTCAGCTTTCAAATGACACCAAAAAATTGAGTTTTTTTTCGGACACCAAAAAATGGCAAGGCTTTAGACTTGGATTTTGGACCTCTTTGCGTAACTTTGAATGCGAATATCTTCTGAACGGACACAGATACAGTGTCCAACATATTTTCCACGAGAAGCTAATTTTTTTGTGAATTTTCTGTTATTTTGTAATGTGCGAAATGTGGTTCAGAAGCAGAGATATTTGTACTTTTATTTTTCAGAAATCAGCCAAAACTGGCTTCCATCCGGACTACTGGGCTGATGACCATCAGCGATTTCATTGAAATTTGGTATGCATATGGTTTGTAAACCTAGGATCGCGAATCTGAACTTCACTGCCCGAAATTCCTATTTATTTGCATTTGATGACTTGTCAAAGTTTACGCCAGTCCACTTTAGAGAGCTGTAATTTCAATATTCCTAAGGCTAGGACAAAAATATAAACTGTTTCTTACAGGTAGAATGTAAAGAATGGTCCTAATGCAAAAGGTTATTTCCCGCTGTTCCAAAAATGGTAACTAATGTTTTGTTGGCAAAAACATTTTTAACACAGAAAACAATTGCTTTAGCCATTCAGCTATACTGTAATTTGTCCTGAAGCCACATATGACTCAATTATTCGATGGTACCGCTGAATTCTTACACTTCAAATTTTCTGCATAATGAACACCGTAACTTGCACATGTCATAACGTGTTTATAAATTCAAATATCGAAAATGTAAGACTGGTCCGGAATTCTGCTCTTCTTCAGCTTTCAAACGACACCAAAAACAGAGTTGTTTTTTTTCGGACACCAAAAAATGGCAACATATTTTCACCGAGAAGCTAATTTTTTTGCGAATTTTCTGTTACTTTGTAATGTGCAAAAGATGGTCCAGAAGCAGAGATATTTGTACTTTTATTTTTCAGAAATCAGCCAAAACTGGCTACCATCAGGACTACTGTGCTGATGACCATCAGCGATTTCATTGAAATTTGGTATGCATATGGTTTCGAAACCTAGGGTCGCGAATGTGAACTTCACTGCTCAAAACTCCTATTTATTTGCATTTTATGACGTGTCAAAGTTTACGCCAGTCCCCTATAGAGAGCTGTAAGTTCAATACGCCTTAGGCTAGATCTAAAATATAAACTGTTTTATACAGGTAGAGTGTAAACAATGGTCCTAATGCAAAAGGTTATTTCCCGCTGTTCCAAAAATGGTAACTAATGGTATAGTGGCAAACAGATTTTTAACACAGAATCAATTGCTTTAGCCATTCATCTATACTGTAATTTGTCCTGAAGCCATATATGTTTCAATTATTCGATGGTACCGCTGAATTTTTACACTTCAAATTTTCTGCATAATGAACACCGTAACTTGCAGATGTCGTAACGTGTTTATAAATTCAAGTATCGAAAATGTAAGACTGGTCCGGAATTCTGCTCTTCTTCCACTTTCAAACAACACCAAAAACAGAGTTGTTTTTTTTCGGATACCAAAAAAATGGCAAGGCTTTAGACTTGGATTTTGGACCCCTTTTCGTAACTTTGAATGCGAATAACTTCTGAACGGACAGAGATACAGTGTCGAGCAAATTTTCACCGAGAAGCTAATTTTTTTTCGAATTTTCTGTTACGTTGTAATGTGCAAAGGGTGGTCCAGAAGCAGAGATATTTGTACTTTTATTTTTCAGAAATCAGCCAAAACTGGCTTCCATCCTGTCTACTGGGCTGATGACCATCAGCGATTTCATTGAAGTTTGGTATGCATATGGTTTCGAAACCTAGGATCGCGAATCTGAACTTCACTGCCCGAAATTCCTATTTATTTGCATTTTATGACGTGTCAAAGTTTACGCCAGTCCACTTTAGAGAGCTGTAATTTCAATACGCCTTAGGCTAGATCAAAATTATAAACGTTTTATAGAGGTAGAGTGTAAAGAATGGTACTAATGCAAAAGGTTATTTCCCGCTGTTCCAAAAATAGTAACTAATGGTATAGTGGCAAACAGATTTTTAACACAGAATCAATTGCTTTAGCCATTCAGCTATACTGTAATTTGTCCTGAAGCCATATATGTATCAATTATTCGATGGTACCGCTGAATTTTTACACTTCAAATTTTCTGCATAATGAACACCGTAACTTGCAGATGTCGTAACGTGTCTATAAATTCAAATATCGAAAATGTAAGACTGGTCCCGAATTCTGCTCTTCTTCAGCTTTCAAATGACACCAAAAACAGAGTTGTTTTTTTTCGGACACCAAAAAATGGCAAGGCTTTAGACTTGGATTTTGGACCCCTTTTCGTAATTTTGAATGCGAATAACTTCTGAACGGACAAAGATACGGTGTCCAACACATTTTCACCGAGAAGCTAATTTTTTTGCGAATTTTCTGTTACGTTGTAATGTGCAAAAGGTGGTCCAGAAGCAGAGATATTTGTACTTTTATTTTTCAGAAATCAGCCAAAACTGGCTTCCATCCTGTCTACTGGGCTGATGACCATCAGGGATTTCATTGAAATTTGGTATGCATATGGTTTCGAAACCTAGGATCGCGAATCTGAACTTCACTGCCCGAAATTCCTATTTATTTGCATTTTATGACGTGTCAAAGTTTACGCCAGTCCACTTTAGAGAGCTGTAATTTCAATACGCCTTAGGCTAGATCAAAATTATAAACGTTTTATACAGGTAGAGTGTAAAGAATGGTACTAATGCAAAAGGTTATTTCCCGCTGTTCCAAAAATAGTAACTAATGGTATAGTGGCAAACAGATTTTTAACACAGAATCAATTGCTTTAGCCATTCAGCTATACTGTAATTTGTCCTGAAGCCATATATGTATCAATTATTCGATGGTACCGCTGAATTTTTACACTTCAAATTTTCTGCATAATGAACACCGTAACTTGCAGATGTCGTAACGTGTCTATAAATTCAAGTATCGAAAATGTAAGACTGGTCCCGAATTTTGCTCTTCTTCAGCTTTCAAATGACACCAAAAACAGAGTTGTTTTTTTTCGGACACCAAAAAATGGCGAGGCTTTAAACTTGGATTTTCGACCTCTTTTCGTAACTTTGAATGCGAATAACTTCTGAACGGACAGAGATACATTGTCGAGCATATTTTCACCGAGAAGCTAATTTTTTTTCGAATTTTCTGTTACTTTGTAATGTGAAAAAAGTGGTCCAGAAGCAGAGATATTTGTACTTTTATTTTTCAGAAATCAGCCAAAACTGGCTACCATCCGGACTACTGTGCTGATGACGATCAGCGACTTCATTGAAATTTGGTATGCATATGGTTTCGACACCTAGGATCGCGAAACTGAACTTCACCGCCCGAAATTCCTATTTATTTGCATTTTATGAGGTTTCAAAGTTTACGCCATTCCACTTTAGAGAGCTGTAATTTCAATACGCCTTAGGCTAGATCAAAAATATAAACTGTTTTATACAGGTAAAGTGCAAAGAATGGTCCTAATGCAAAAGGTTATTTCCCGCTGTTCCAAAAATGGTAACTAATGTTTTGGTGGCAAAAACATTTTTAACAAAGAAAACAATTGCTTTAGCCAATCAACCATACCGTAATTTGTCCTGAAGCCACATATGACTAAATTATTGGATGGTACCACTGAATTATTACACTTCAAATTTTCTGCATAATGAACACCGTAACTTGCACATGTCATAACGTGTTTATAAATTCAAATATCGAAAATGTAAGACTGGTCCGGAATTCTGCTCTTCTTCAGCTTTCAAACAACACCAAAAACAGAGTTGTTTTTTTTCGGACACCAAAAAATGGCAAGGCTTTAGACTTGGATTTTGGACCCCTTTTCGTAACTTTGAATGCGAATAACTTCTGAACGGACAAAGATACGGTGTCCAACACATTTCCACCGAGGAGCTAATTTTTTTGCGATTTTTCTGTTACGTTGTAATGTGCAAAAGGTGGTCCAGAAGCAGAGATATTTGTACTTTTATTTTTCAGAAATCAGCCAAAACTGGCTTCCATCCTGTCTACTGGGTTGATGACCATCAGCGATTTCATTGAAATTTGGTATGCATATGGTTTCGACACCTAGGATCGCGAATCTGAACTTCACTGCCCGAAATTCCTATTTATTTGCATTTGATGACTTGTCAAAGTTTACGCCATTCCACTTTAGAGAGCTGTAATTTCAATACGCCTTAGGCTAGATCAAAAATATAAACTGTTTTATACAGGTAAAGTGCAAAGAATGGTCCTAATGCAAAAGGTTATTTCCCGCTGTTCCAAAAATGGTAACTAATGTTTTGTTGGCAAAAACATTTTTAACACAGAAAACAATTGCTTTAGCCATTCAGCTATACTGTAATTTGTCCTGAAGCCACATATGACTCAATTATTCGATGGTACCGCTGAATTCTTACACTTCAAATTTTCTGCATAATGAACACCGTAACTTGCACATGTCATAACGTGTTTATAAATTCAAATATCGAAAATGTAAGACTGGTCCGGAATTCTGCTCTTCTTCAGCTTTCAAACGACACCAAAAACAGGGTTGTTTTTTTTCGGACACCAAAAAATGGCAAGGCTTTAGACTTGGAATCTGGACCTCTTTTCGTAACTTTGAATGCAAATAACTTCTGAACGGACAAAGATACAGTGTCCAACATATTTTCACCAAGAAGCTAATTTTTTTGCGAATTTTCTGTTACTTTGTAATGTGCAAAATGTGGTCCAGAAGCAGAGATATTTGTACTTTTATTTTTCAGAAATCAGCCAAAACTGGCTACCATCAGGACTACTGTGCTGATGACCATCAGCGATTTCATTGAAATTTGGTATGCATATGGTTTCGAAACCTAGGGTCGCGAATGTGAACTTCACTGCTCAAAACTCCTATTTATTTGCATTTTATGACGTGTCAAAGTTTACGCCAGTCCCCTATAGAGAGCTGTAAGTTCAATACGCCTTAGGCTAGATCTAAAATATAAACTGTTTTATACAGGTAGAGTGTAAACAATGGTCCTAATGCAAAAGGTTATTTCCCGCTGTTCCAAAAATGGTAACTAATGGTATAGTGGCAAACAGATTTTTAACACAGAATCAATTGCTTTAGCCATTCAGCTATACTGTAATTTGTCCTGAAGCCATATATGTTTCAATTATTCGATGGTACCGCTGAATTTTTACACTTCAAATTTTCTGTATAATGAACATCGTAACTTGCACATGTCGTAACGTGTTTATAAATTCAAGTATCGAAAATGTAAGACTGGTCCCGAATTCTGCTCTTCTTCAGCTTTAAATGACACCAAAAACATGAGTTTTTTTTTTCGGACACCAAAAAATGGGAAGGTTTTAGACTTGGATTTTGGACCTCTTTTCGTAACTTTGAATGCGAATTACTTCTGAACGGACAAAGATACAGTGTCCACTATATTTTGCTCGAGAAGCTAATTTTTTTGCGAATTTTGTGTTACCTTTGTAATGTGCAAAAGGTGGTCCAGAAGCAGAGATATTTGTACTTTTATTTTTCAGAAATCAGCCAAAACTGGCTACCATCCGGACTACTGTGCTGATGACCATCAGCGACTTCATTGAAATTTGGTATGCATATGGTTTCGACACCTAGGATCGCGAAACTGAACTTCACTGCCCGAAATTCCTATTTATTTGCATTTTATGAGGTTTCAAAGTTTACGCCATTCCACTTTAGAGAGCTGTAATTTCAATACGCCTTAGGCTAGATCAAAAATATAAACTGTTTTATACAGGTAAAGTGCAAAGAATGGTCCTAATGCAAAAGGTTATTTCCCGCTGTTCCAAAAATGGTAACTAATGTTTTGGTGGCAAAAACATTTTTAACAAAGAAAACAATTGCTTTAGCCAATCAACCATACCGTAATTTGTCCTGAAGCCACATATGACTAAATTATTGGATGGTACCACTGAATTATTACACTTCAAATTTTCTGCATAATGAACACCGTAACTTGCACATGTCATAACGTGTTTATAAATTCAAATATCGAAAATGTAAGACTGGTCCGGAATTCTGCTCTTCTTCAGCTTTCAAACAACACCAAAAACAGAGTTGTTTTTTTTCGGACACCAAAAAATGGCAAGGCTTTAGACTTGGATTTTGGACCCCTTTTCGTAACTTTGAATGCGAATAACTTCTGAACGGACAAAGATACGGTGTCCAACACATTTCCACCGAGAAGCTAATTTTTTTGCGATTTTTCTGTTACGTTGTAATGTGCAAAAGGTGGTCCAGAAGCAGAGATATTTGTACTTTTATTTTTCAGAAATCAGCCAAAACTGGCTTCCATCCTGTCTACTGGGTTGATGACCATCAGCGATTTCATTGAAATTTGGTATGCATATGGTTTCGACACCTAGGATCGCGAATCTGAACTTCACTGCCCGAAATTCCTATTTATTTGCATTTGATGACTTGTCAAAGTTTACGCCATTCCACTTTAGAGAGCTGTAATTTCAATACGCCTTAGGCTAGATCAAAAATATAAACTGTTTTATACAGGTAAAGTGCAAAGAATGGTCCTAATGCAAAAGGTTATTTCCCGCTGTTCCAAAAATGGTAACTAATGTTTTGTTGGCAAAAACGTTTTTAACACAGAAAACAATTGCTTTAGCCATTCAGCTATACTGTAATTTGTCCTGAAGCCACATATGACTCAATTATTCGATGGTACCGCTGAATTCTTACACTTCAAATTTTCTGCATAATGAACACCGTAACTTGCACATGTCATAACGTGTTTATAAATTCAAATATCGAAAATGTAAGACTGGTCCGGAATTCTGCTCCTCTTCAGCTTTCAAACGACACCAAAAACAGGGTTGTTTTTTTTCGGACACCAACAAATGGCAAGGCTTTAGACTTGGATTCTGGACCTCTTTTCGTAACTTTGAATGCAAATAACTTCTGAACGGACAAAGATACAGTGTCCAACATATTTTCACCAAGAAGCTAATTTTTTTGCGAATTTTCTGTTACTTTGTAATGTGCAAAATGTGGTCCAGAAGCAGAGATATTTGTACTTTTATTTTTCAGAAATCAGCCAAAACTGGCTACCATCAGGACTACTGTGCTGATGACCATCAGCGATTTCATTGAAATTTGGTATGCATATGGTTTCGAAACCTAGGGTCGCGAATGTGAACTTCACTGCTCAAAACTCCTATTTATTTGCATTTTATGACGTGTCAAAGTTTACGCCAGTCCCCTATAGAGAGCTGTAAGTTCAATACGCCTTAGGCTAGATCTAAAATATAAACTGTTTTATACAGGTAGAGTGTAAACAATGGTCCTAATGCAAAAGGTTATTTCCCGCTGTTCCAAAAATAGTAACTAATGGTATAGTGGCAAACAGATTTTTAACACAGAATCAATTGCTTTAGCCATTCAGCTATACTGTAATTTGTCCTGAAGCCGTATATGATTCAATTATTCGACGGAACCGCTGAATTTTTACACTTCAAATTTTCTGCATAATGAACATCGTAATTTGCACATGTCGTAACGTGTTTATAAATTCAAGTATCGAAAATGTAAGACTGGTCCCGCATTCTGCTCTTCTTCAGCTTTAAATAACACCAAAAATATGAGTTTTTTTTTTCGGACACCAAAAAATGGCAAGGCTTTAGACTTGGATTTTGGACCTCTTTACGTAACTTTGAATGCGAATAACTTCTGAACGGACAAATATACAGTGTCCACTATATTTTGCTCGAGAAGCTAATTTTTTTGCGAATTTTGTGTTACCTTTGTAATGTGCGAAAGGTGGTCCAGAAGCAGAGATATTTGTACTTTTATTTTTCAGAAATCAGCCAAAACTGGCTTCCATCCTGTCTACTGGGCTGATGACCATCAGCGATTTCATTGAAATTTGGTATGCATATGGTTTCGAAACCTAGGATCGCGAATCTGAACTTCACTGCCCGAAATTCCTATTTATTTGCATTTTATGACGTGTCAAAGTTTACGCCAGTCCACTTTAGAGAGCTGTAATTTCAATACGCCTTAGGCTAGATCAAAATTATAAACGTTTTATAGAGGTAGAGTGTAAAGAATGGTACTAATGCAAAAGGTTATTTCCCGCTGTTCCAAAAATAGTAACTAATGGTATAGTGGCAAACAGATTTTTAACACAGAATCAATTGCTTTAGCCATTCAGCTATACTGTAATTTGTCCTGAAGCCATATATGTATCAAATATTCGATGGTACCGCTGAATTGTTACACTTCAAATTTTCTGCATAATGAACACCGTAACTTGCAGATGTCGTAACGTATCTATAAATTCAAGTATCGAAAATGTAAGTCCGGTCCCGAATTTTGCTCTTCTTCTGCTTTCAAATGACACCAAAAACATGAGTTTTTTTTTCGGACACCAAAAAATGGCAAGGCTTTAGACTTGGATTTTGGACCTCTTTTCGTAACTTTGAATGCGAATAACTTCTGAACGGACAGAGATACATTGTCGAGCATATTTTCACCGAGAAGCTAATTTTTTTGCGAATTTTCTGTTACTTTGTAATGTGAAAAAAGTGGTCCAGAAGCAGAGTTATTTGTAGTTTTATTTTTCAGAAATCAGCCAAAACTGGCTTCCATCCGGACTACTGGGCTGATGACCATCAGCGATTTCATTGAAATTTGGTATGCATATGGTTTCTAAACCTAGGATCGCGAATCTGAACTTCACTGCCCGAAATTCCTATTTATTTGCATTTGATGACTTGTCAAAGTTTACGCCAGTCCACTTTAGAGAGCTGTAATTTCAATATTCCTAAGGCTAGGACAAAAATATAAACTGTTTCTTACAGGTAGAATGTAAAGAATGGTCCTAATGCAAAAGGTTATTTCCCGCTGTTCCAAAAATGGTAACTAATGTTTTGTTGGCAAAAACATTTTTAACACAGAAAACAATTGCTTTAGCCATTCAGCTATACTGTAATTTGTCCTGAAGCCACATATGACTCAATTATTCGATGGTACCGCTGAATTCTTACACTTCAAATTTTCTGCATAATGAACACCGTAACTTGCACATGTCATAACGTGTTTATAAATTCAAATATCGAAAATGTAAGACTGGTCCGGAATTCTGCTCTTCTTCAGCTTTCAAACGACACCAAAAACAGGGTTGTTTTTTTTCGGACACCAAAAAATGGCAAGGCTTTAGACTTGGATTTTCGACCCCTTTTCGTAAATTTGAATGCGAATAACTTCTGAACGGACAGAGATACAGTGTCGAGCATATTTTCACCGAGAAGCAAATTTTTTCGAATTTTCTGTTACTTTGTAATGTGAAAAAAGTGGTCCAGAAGCAGAGATATTTGTACTTTTATTTTTCAGAAATCAGGCAAATCTGGCTTCCATCCGGACTACTGTGTTGATGACCATCAGCGATTTCATTGAAATTTGGTATGCTTATGGTTTCGAAACCTAGGATCGCGAATCTGAACTTCACTGCCCGAAATTCCTATTTATTTGCATTTTATGACGTGTCAAATTTTACGCCAGTCCACTTTAGAGAGCTGTAATTTCAATACGCCTTAGGCTAGATCTAAAATATAAACTGTTTTATACAGGTAAAGTGTAAAGAATGGTCCTAATGCAAAAGGTTATTTCCCGCTGTTCCAAAAATAGTAACTGTTGTTGTGGTGGCAAACAGATTTTTAACACAGAATCAATTGCTTTAGCCCTTCAGCTATACTGTAATTTGTCTTGAAGCCATATATGTTTCAATTATTCGATGGTACCGCTGAATTTTTACACTTCAAATTTTCTGCATAATGAACACCGTAACTTGCACATGTCATAACGTGTTTATAAATTCAAATATCGAAAATGTAAGACTGGTCCCGAATTCTGCTCTTCTTCAGCTTTCAAATGACACCAAAAACAGAGTTCTTTTTTTCGGACACTAAAAAATGGCAAGGCTTTAGACTTGGATTTTGGACCCCTTTTCGTAACTTTGAATGCGAATAACTTCTGAACGGACAAAGATACGGTGTCCAACACATTTTCACCGAGAAGCTAATTTTTTTGCGAATTTTCTGTTACGTTGTAATGTGCAAAAGGTGGTCCAGAAGCAGAGATATTTGTACTTTTATTTTTCAGAAATCAGCCAAAACTGGCTTCCATCCTGTCTACTGGGCTGATGACCATCAGCGATTTCATTGAAATTTGGTATGCATATGGTTTCGAAACCTAGGAGCGCGAATCTGAACTTCACTGCCCGAAATTCCTATTTATTTGCATTTTATGACGTGTCAAAGTTTACGCCAGTCCACTTTAGAGAGCTGTAATTTCAATACGCCTTAGGCTAGATCAAAATTATAAACGTTTTATACAGGTAGAGTGTAAAGAATGGTCCTAATGCAAAAGGTTATTTCCCGCTGTTCCAAAAATAGTAACTATTGTTGTGGTGGCAAACAGATTTTTAACACAGAATCAATTGCTTTAGCCATTCAGCTATACTGTAATTTGTCCTGAAGCCATATATGTTTCAATTATTCGATGGTACCGCTGAATTTTTACACTTCAAATTTTCTGCATAATGAACACCGTAATTTGCACATGTCATAACGTGTTTATAAATTCAAATATCGAAAATGTAAGACTGGTCCGGAATTCTGCTCTTCTTCAGCTTTCAAACAACACCAAAAACAGAGTTGTTTTTTTTCGGACACCAAAAAATGGCAAGGCTTTAGACTTGGATTTTGGACCTCTTTTCGTAACTTTGAATGCGAATAACTTCTGAACGGACAAAGATACGGTGTCCAACACATTTTCACCGAGAAGCTAATTTTTTTGCGAATTTTCTGTTACGTTGTAATGTGCAAAAGGTGGTCCAGAAGCAGAGATATTTGTACTTTTATTTTTCAGAAATCAGCCAAAACTGGCTTCCATCCTGTCTACTGGGCTGATGACCATCAGCGATTTCATTGAAATTTGGTATGCATATGTTTTCGAAACCTAGGATCGCGAATCTGAACTTCACTGCCCGAAATTCCTATTTATTTGCATTTTATGACGTGTCAAAGTTTACACCAGTCCACTTTAGAGAGCTGTAATTTCAATACGCCTTAGGCTAGATCAAAATTATAAACGTTTTATACAGGTAGAGTGTAAAGAATGGTACTAATGCAAAAGGTTATTTCCCGCTGTTCCAAAAATAGTAACTAATGGTATAGTGGCAAACAGATTTTTAACATAGAATCAATTGCTTTAGCCATTCAGCTATACTGTAATTTGTCCTGAAGCCATATATGTATCAATTATTCGATGGTACCGCTGAATTTTTACACTTCAAATTTTCTGCATAATGAACACCGTAACTTGCAGATGTCGTAACGTGTCTATAAATTCAAGTATCGAAAATGTAAGACTGGTCCCGAATTCTGCTCTTCTTCAGCTTTCAAATGACACCAAAAACAGAGTTGTTTTTTTTCGGACACCAAAAAATGGCAAGGCTTTAGACTTGGATTTTGGACCCCTTTTCGTAACTTTGAATGCGAATAACTTCTGAACGGACAAAGATACGGTGTCCAACACATTTTCACCGAGAAGCTAATTTTTTTGCGAATTTTCTGTTACGTTGTAATGTGCAAAAGGTGGTCCAGAAGCAGAGATATTTGTACTTTTATTTTTCAGAAATCAGCCAAAACTGGCTTCCATCCTGTCTACTGGGCTGATGACCATCAGCGATTTCATTGAAATTTGGTATGCATATGGTTTCGAAACCTAGGGTCGCGAATGTGAACTTCACTGCCCGAAATTCCTATTTATTTGCATTTTATGACGTGTCAAAGTTTACGCCAGTCCCCTATAGAGAGCTGTAAGTTCAATACGCCTTAGGCTAGATCTAAAATATAAACTGTTTTATACAGGTAGAGTGTAAACAATGGTCCTAATGCAAAAGGTTATTTCCCGCTGTTCCAAAAATGGTAACTAATGGTATAGTGGCAAACAGATTTTTAACACAGAATCAATTGCTTTAGCCATTCAGCTATACTGTAATTTGTCCTGAAGCCGTATATGATTCAATTATTCGACGGAACCGCTGAATTTTTACACTTCAAATTTTCTGCATAGTGAACATCGTAAGTTGCACATGTCGTAACGTGTTTATAAATTCAAGTATCGAAAATGTAAGACTGGTCCCGAATTCTGCTCTTCTGCAGCTTTAAATAACACCAAAAACATGAGTTTTTTTTTTCGGACACCAAAAAATGGCAAGGCTTTAGACTTGGATTTTGGACCTCTTTTTGTAACTTTGAATGCGAATAACTTCTGAACGGACAAATATACAGTGTCCACTATATTTTGCTCGAGAAGCTAATTTTTTTGCGAATTTTGTGTTACCTTTGTAATGTGCAAAAGGTGGTCCAGAAGCAGAGATATTTGTACTTTTATTTTTCAGAAATCAGCCAAAACTGGCTACCATCCGGACTACTGTGCTGATGACCATCAGCGATTTCATTGAAATTTGGTATGCATATGGTTTCGACACCTAGGATCGCGAATCTGAACTTCACTGCCCGAAAATCCTATTTATTTGCATTTTATGAGGTTTCAAAGTTTACGCCATTTCACTTTAGAGAGCTGTAATTTCAATACGCCTTAGGCTAGATCAAAAATATAAACTGTTTTATACAGGTAAAGTGCAAAGAATGGTCCTAATGCAAAAGGTTATTTCCCGCTGTTCCAAAAATGGTAACTAATGTTTTGGTGGCAAAAACATTTTTAACAAAGAAAACAATTGCTTTAGCCAATCAACTATACCGTAATTTGTCCTGAAGCCACATATGACTAAATTATTGGATGGTACCACTGAATTATTACACTTCAAATTTTCTGCATAATGAACACCGTAACTTGCACATGTTATAACCGTGTTTATAAATTCAAATATCGAAAATGTAAGACTGGTCCGGAATTCTGCTCTTCTTCCACTTTCAAACAACACCAAAAACAGAGTTGTTTTTTTTCGGACACCAAAAAATGGCAAGGCTTTAGACTGGGATTTTGGACCCCTTTTCGTAACTTTGAATGCGAATAACTTCTGAACGGACAGAGATACAGTGTCGAGCATATTTTCACCGAGAAGCTAATTTTTTTGCGAATTTTCTGTTACTTTGTAATGTGAAAAAAGTGCTCCAGAAGCAGAGATATTTGTACTTTTATTTTTCAGAAATCAGCCAAATCTGGCTTCCATCCGGACTACTGTGTTAATGACCATCAGCGATTTCATTGAAATTTGGTATGCATATGGTTTCGAAACCTAGGATCGCGAATCTGAACTTCACTGCCCGAAATTCCTATTTATTTGCATTTTATGACGTGCCAAAGTTTACGCCAGTCCACTTTAGAGAGCTGTAATTTCAATACGCCTTAGGCTAGATCTAAAATATAAACTGTTTTATACAGGTAGAGTGTAAAGAATGGTCCTAATGCAAAAGGTTATTTCCCGCTGTTCCAAAAATAGTAACTCTTGTTGTGGTGGCAAACAGATTTTTAACACAGAATCAATTGCTTTAGCCATTCAGCTATACTGTAATTTGTCCTGAAGCCATATATGTTTCAATTAATCGATGGTACCGCTGAATTTTTACACTTCAAATTTTCTGCATAATGAACACCGTAACTTGCACATGTCATAACGTGTTTATAAATGCAAATATCGAAAATGTAAGACTGGTCCGGAATTCTGCTCTTCTTCAGCTTTCAAACAACACCAAAAACAGAGTTGTTTTTTTTCGGACACCAAAAAATGGCAAGGCTTTAGACTTGGGTTTTGGACCCCTTTTCGTAACTTTGAATGCGAATAACTTCTGAACGGACAAAGATACGGTGTCCAACACATTTTCACCGAGAAGCTAATTTTTTTGCGAATTTTCTGTTACGTTGTAATGTGCAAAAGGTGGTCCAGAAGCAGAGATATTTGTACTTTTATTTTTCAGAAATCAGCCAAAACTGGCTTCCATCCTGTCTACTGGGCTGATGACCATCAGCGATTTCATTGAAATTTGGTATGCATATGGTTTCGAAACCTAGGATCGCGAATCTGAACTTCACTGCCCGAAATTCCTATTTATTTGCATTTTATGACGTGTCAAAGTTTACGCCAGTCCACTTTAGAGAGCTGTAATTTCAATACGCCTTAGGCTAGATCTAAAATATAAACTGTTTTATACAGGTAAAGTGTAAAGAATGGTCCTAATGCAAAAGGTTATTTCCCGCTGTTCCAAAAATAGTAACTATTGTTGTGGTGGCAAACAGATTTTTAACACAGAATCAATTGCTTTAGCCCTTCAGCTATACTTAATTTGTCCTGAAGCCATATATGTTTCAATTATTCGATGGTACCGCTGAATTTTTACACTTCAAATTTTCTGCATAATGAACACCGTAACTTGCACATGTCATAACGTGTTTATAAATTCAAATATCGAAAATGTAAGAGTGGTCCCGAATTCTGCTCTTCTTCAGCTTTCAAATGACACCAAAAACAGAGTTCTTTTTTTCGGACACCAAAAAATGGCAAGGCTTTAGACTTGGATTTTGGACCCCTTTTCGTAACTTTGAATGCGAATAACTTCTGAACGGACAAAGATACGGTGTCCAACACATTTTCACCGAGAAGCTAATTTTTTTGCGAATTTTCTGTTACGTTGTAATGTGCAAAAGGTGGTCCAGAAGCAGAGATATTTGTACTTTTATTTTTCAGAAATCAGCCAAAACTGGCTTCCATCCTGTCTACTGGGCTGATGACCATCAGCGATTTCATTGAAATTTGGTATGCATATGGTTTCGAAACCTAGGAGCGCGAATCTGAACTTCACTGCCCGAAATTCCTATTTATTTGCATTTTATGACGTGTCAAAGTTTACGCCAGTCCACTTTAGAGAGCTGTAATTTCAATACGCCTTAGGCTAGATCAAAATTATAAACGTTTTTTACAGGTAGAGTGTAAAGAATGGTCCTAATGCAAAAGGTTATTTCCCGCTGTTCCAAAAATAGTAACTATTGTTGTGGTGGCAAACAGATTTTTAACACAGAATCAATTGCTTTAGCCATTCAGCTATACTGTAATTTGTCCTGAAGCCATATATGTTTCAATTATTCGATGGAACCGCTGAATTTTTACACTTCAAATTTTCTGCATAATGAACACCGTAACTTGCACATGTCATAACGTGTTTATAAATTCAAATATCGAAAATGTAAGACTGGTCCGGAATTCTGCTCTTCTTCAGCTTTCAAACAACACCAAAAACAGAGTTGTTTTTTTTCGGACACCAAAAAATGGCAAGGCTTTAGACTTGGATTTTGGACCTCTTTTCGTAACTTTGAATGCGAATAACTTCTGAACGGACAAAGATACGGTGTCCAACACATTTTCACCGAGAAGCTAATTTTTTTGCGAATTTTCTGTTACGTTGTAATGTGCAAAAGGTGGTCCAGTAGCAGAGATATTTGTACTTTTATTTTTCAGAAATCAGCCAAAACTGGCTTCCATCCTGTCTACTGGGCTGATGACCATCAGCGATTTCATTGAAATTTGGTATGCATATGTTTTCGAAACCTAGGATCGCGAATCTGAACTTCACTGCCCGAAATTCCTATTTATTTGCATTTTATGACGTGTCAAAGTTTACGCCAGTCCACTTTAGAGAGCTGTAATTTCAATACGCCTTAGGCTAGATCAAAATTATAAACGTTTTATAGAGGTAGAGTGTAAAGAATGGTACTAATGCAAAAGGTTATTTCCCGCTGTTCCAAAAATAGTAACTAATGGTATAGTGGCAAACAGATTTTTAACATAGAATCAATTGCTTTAGCCATTCAGCTATACTGTAATTTGTCCTGAAGCCATATATGTATCAATTATTCGATGGTACCGCTGAATTTTTACACTTCAAATTTTCTGCATAATGAACACCGTAACTTGCAGATGTCGTAACGTGTCTATAAATTCAAATATCGAAAATGTAAGACATGTCCCGAATTCTGCTCTTCTTCAGCTTTCAAATGGCACCAAAAACAGAGTTGTTTTTTTTTGGACACCAAAAAATGGCGAGGCTTTAGACTTGGATTTTGGACCCCTTTTCGTAACTTTGAATGCGAATAACTTCTGAACGGACAAAGATACGGTGTCCAACACATTTTCACCGAGAAGCTAATTTTTTTGCGAATTTTCTGTTACGTTGTAATGTGCAAAAGGTGGTCCAGAAGCAGAGATATTTGTACTTTTATTTTTCAGAAATCAACCAAAACTGGCTGCCATCCGGACTACTGGGCTGATGACCATCAGCGATTTCATTGAAATTTGTTATGCATATGGTTTCGAAACCTAGGATCGCGAATCTGAACTTCACTGCCCGAAATTCCTATTTATTTGCACTTTATGACGTGTCAAAGTTTACGCCAGTCCACTTTAGAGAGCTGTAATTTCAATACGCCTTAGGCTAGATCTAAAATATAAACTGTTTTATACAGGTAGAGTGTAAAGAATGGTCCTAATGCAAAAGGTTATTTCCCGCTGTTCCAAAAATAGTAACTATTGTTGTGGTGGCAAACAGATTTTTAACACAGAATCAATTGCTTTAGCCATTCAGCTATACTGTAATTTGTCCTGAAGCCATATATGTTTCAATTATTCGATGGTACCGCTGAATTTTAACACTTCAAATTTTCTGCATAATGAACACCGTAACTTGCACATGTCATAACGTGTTTATAGATTAAAATATCGAAAATGTAAGACTGGTCCGGAATTCTGCTCTTCTTCAGCTTTCAAACAACACCAAAAACAGAGTTGTTTTTTTTCGGACACCAAAAAATGGCAAGGCTCTAGACTTGGATTTTGGACCCCTTTTCGTAACTTTGAATGCCAATAACTTCTGAACGGACAAAGATTTGGTGTCCAACACATTTTCACCGAGAAGCTAATTTTTTTGCGAATTTTCTGTTACGTTGTAATGTGCAAAAGGTGGTCCAGAAGCAGAGATATTTGTACTTTTATTTTTCAGAAATCAGGCAAAACTGGCTTCCATCCTGTCTACTGGGCTGATGACCATCAGCGATTTCATTGAAGTTTGGTATGCATATGGTTTCGAAACCTAGGATCGCGAATCTGAACTTCACTGCCCGAAATTCCTATTTATTTGCATTTTATGACGTGTCAAAGTTTACGCCAGTCCACTTTAGAGAGCTGTAATTTCAATACGCCTTAGGCTAGATCAAAATTATAAACGTTTTATAGAGGTAGAGTGTAAAGAATGGTACTAATGCAAAAGGTTATTTCCCGCTGTTCCAAAAATAGTAACTAATGGTATAGTGGCAAACAGATTTTTAACACAGAATCAATTGCTTTAACCATTCAGCTATACTGTAATTTGTACTGAAGCCATATATGTATCAATTATTCGATGATACCGCTGAATTTTTACACTTCAAATTTTCTGCATAATGAACACCGTAACTTGCAGATGTCGTAACGTGTCTATAAATTCAAATATCGAAAATGTAAGACTGGTCCCGAATTCTGCTCTTCTTCAGCTTTCAAATGACACCAAAAACAGAGTTGTTTTTTTTCGGACACCAAAAAATGGCAAGGCTTTAGACTTGGATTTTGGACCCCTTTTCGTAATTTTGAATGCGAATAACTTCTGAACGGACAAAGATACGGTGTCCAACACATTTTCACCGAGAAGCTAATTTTTTTGCGAATTTTCTGTTACGTTGTAATGTGCAAAAGGTGGTCCAGAAGCAGAGATATTTGTACTTTTATTTTTCAGAAATCAGCCAAAACTGGCTTCCATCCTGTCTACTGGGCTGATGACCATCAGCGATTTCATTGAAATTTGGTATGCATATGGTTTCGAAACCTAGGATCGCGAATCTGAACTTCACTGCCCGAAATTCCTATTTATTTGCATTTTATGACGTGTCAAAGTTTACGCCAGTCCACTTTAGAGAGCTGTAATTTCAATACGCCTTAGGCTAGATCAAAATTATAAACGTTTTATACAGGTAGAGTGTAAAGAATGGTACTAATGCAAAAGGTTATTTCCCGCTGTTCCAAAAATAGTAATTAATGGTATAGTGGCAAACAGATTTTTAACAAAGAAAACAATTGCTTTAGCCAATCAACTATACCGTAATTTGTCCTGAAGCCACATATGACTAAATTATTGGATGGTACCACTGAATAATTACACTTCAAATTTTCTGCATAATGAACACCGTAATTTGCACATGTCATAACGTGTTTATATATTCAAATATCGAAAATGTAAGACTGGTCCGGAATTCTGCTCTTCTTCCACTTTCAAACAACACCAAAAACAGAGTTGTTTTTTTTCGGACACCAAAAAATGGCAAGGCTTTAGACTTGGATTTTGGACCCCTTTTCGTAACCTTGAATGCGAATAACTTCTGAACGGACAGAGATACAGTGTCGAGCAAATTTTCACCGAGGAGCTAATTTTTTTGCGAATTTTCTGTTACGTTGTAATGTGCAAAAGGTGGTCCAGAAGCAGAGATATTTGTACTTTTATTTTTCAGAAATCAGCCAAAACTGGCTTCCATCCTGTCTACTGGGCTGATGACCATCAGCGATTTCATTGAAGTTTGGTATGCATATGGTTTCGAAACCTAGGATCGCGAATCTGAACTTCACTGCCCGAAATTCCTATTTATTTGCATTTTATGACGTGTAAAAGTTTACGCCAGTCCACTTTAGAGAGCTGTAATTTCAATACGCCTTAGGCTAGATCAAAATTATAAACGTTTTATAGAGGTAGAGTGTAAAGAATGGTACTAATGCAAAAGGTTATTTCCCGCTGTTCCAAAAATAGTAACTAATGGTATAGTGGCAAACAGATTTTTAACACAGAATCAATTGCTTTAGCCATTCAGCTATACTGTAATTTGTCCTGAAGCCATATATGTATCAATTATTCGATGGTACCGCTGAATTTTTACACTTCAAATTTTCTGCATAATGAACACCGTAACTTGCAGATGTCGTAACGTGTCTATAAATTCAAATATCGAAAATGTAAGACTGGTCCCGAATTCTGCTCTTCTTCAGCTTTCAAATGACACCAAAAACAGAGTTGTTTTTTTTCGGACACCAAAAAATGGCAAGGCTTTAGACTTGGATTTTGGACCCCTTTTCGTAATTTTGAATGCGAATAACTTCTGAACGGACAAAGATACGGTGTCCAACACATTTTCACCGAGAAGCTAATTTTTTTGCGAATTTTCTGTTACGTTGTAATGTGCAAAAGGTGGTCCAGAAGCAGAGATATTTGTACTTTTATTTTTCAGAAATCAGCCAAAACTGGCTTCCATCCTGTCTACTGGGCTGATGACCATCAGCGATTTCATTGAAATTTGGTATGCATATGGTTTCGAAACCTAGGATCGCGAATCTGAACTTCACTGCCCGAAATTCCTATTTATTTGCATTTTATGACGTGTCAAAGTTTACGCCAGTCCACTTTAGAGAGCTGTAATTTCAATACGCCTTAGGCTAGATCAAAATTATAAACGTTTTTTACAGGTAGAGTGTAAAGAATGGTCCTAATGCAAAAGGTTATTTCCCGCTGTTCCAAAAATAGTAACTATTGTTGTGGTGGCAAACAGATTTATTTAACACAGAATCAATTGCTTTAGCCATTCAGCTATACTGTAATTTGTCCTGAAGCCATATATGTATCAATTATTCGATGGTACCGCTGAATTTATACACTTCAAATTTTCTGCATAATGAACACCGTAACTTGCAGATGTCGTAACGTGTCTATAAATTCAAATATCGAAAATGTAAGACTGGTCCCGAATTCTGCTCTTCTTCAGCTTTCAAATGACACCAAAAACAGAGTTGTTTTTTTTCGGACACCAAAAAATGGCAAGCCTTTAGACTTGGATTTTGGACCCCTTTTCGTAATTTTGAATGCGAATAACTTCTGAACGGACAAAGATACGGTGTCCAACACATTTTCACCGAGAAGCTAATTTTTTTGCGAATTTTCTGTTACGTTGTAATGTGCAAAAGGTGGTCCAGAAGCAGAGATATTTGTACTTTTATTTTTCAGAAATCAGCCAAAACTGGCTTCCATCCTGTCTACTGGGCTGATGACCATCAGCGATTTCATTGAAATTTGGTATGCATATGGTTTCGAAACCTAGGATCGCGAATCTGAACTTCACTGCCCGAAATTCCTATTTATTTGCATTTTATGACGTGTCAAAGTTTACGCCAGTCCACTTTAGAGAGCTGTAATTTCAATACGCCTTAGGCTAGATCAAAATTATAAACGTTTTATAGAGGTAGAGTGTAAAGAATGGTACTAATGCAAAAGGTTATTTCCCGCTGTTCCAAAAATAGTAACTAATGGTATAGTGGCAAACAGATTTTTAACACAGAATCAATTCTTTAGCCATTCAGCTATACTGTAATTTGTCCTGAAGCCATATATGTATCAATTATTCGATGGTACCGCTGAATTTTTACACTTCAAATTTTCTGCATAATGAACACCGTAACTTGCAGATGTCGTAACGTGTCTATAAATTCAAATATCGAAAATGTAAGACTGGTCCCGAATTCTGCTCTTCTTCAGCTTTCAAATGACACCAAAAACAGAGTTGTTTTTTTTCGGACACCAAAAAATGGCAAGGCTTTAGACTTGGATTTTGGACCCCTTTTCGTAATTTTGAATGCGAATAACTTCTGAGCGGACAAAGATACGGTGTCCAACACATTTTCACCGAGAAGCTAACTTTTTTGCGAATTTTCTGTTACGTTGTAATGTGCAAAAGGTGGTCCAGAAGCAGAGATATTTGTACTTTTATTTTTCAGAAATCAGCCAAAACTGGCTTCCATCCTGTCTACTGGGCTGATGACCATCAGCGATTTCATTGAAATTTGGTATGCATATGGTTTCGAAACCTAGGATCGCGAATCTGAACTTCACTGCCCGAAATTCCTATTTATTTGCATTTTATGACGTGTCAAAGTTTACGCCAGTCCACTTTAGAGAGCTGTAATTTCAATACGCCTTAGGCTAGATCAAAATTATAAACGTTTTATACAGGTAGAGTGTAAAGAATGGTCCTAATGCAAAAGGTTATTTCCCGCTGTTCCAAAAATGGTAACTAATGTTTTGGTGGCAAAAACATTTTTAACAAAGAAAACAATTGCTTTAGCCAATCAACTATACCGTAATTTGTCCTGAAGCCACATATGACTAAATTATTGGATGGTACCACTGAATAATTACACTTCAAATTTTCTGCATAATGAACACCGTAAATTGCACATGTCATAACCTGTTTATAAATTTAAATATCGAAAATGTAAGACTGGTCCGGAATTCTGCTCTTCTTCCACTTTCAAACAACACCAAAAACAGAGTTGTTTTTTTTCGGACACCAAAAAATGGCAAGGCTTTAGACTTGGATTTTGGACCTCTTTTCGTAACTTTGAATGCGAATAACTTCTGAACGGACAAAGATACGGTGTCCAACACATTTCCACCGAGAAGCTAATTCTTTTGCGAATTTTCTGTTACGTTGTAATGTGCAAAAGGTGGTCCAGAAGCAGAGATATTTGTACTTTTATTTTTCAGAAATCAGCCAAAACTGGCTTCCATCCTGTCTACTGGGCTGATGATCATCAGCGATTTCATTGAAATTTGGTATGCATATGGTTTCGAAACCCAGGATCGCGAATCTGAACTTCACTGCCCGAAATTCCTATTTATTTGCATTTTATGACGTGTCAAAGTTTACGCCAGTCCACTTTAGAGAGCTGTAATTTCAATACGCCTTAGGCTAGATCAAAATTATAAACGTTTTATACAGGTAGAGTGTAAAGAATGGTACTAATGCAAAAGGTTATTTCCCGCTGTTCCAAAAATAGTAACTAATGGTATAGTGGCAAACAGATTTTTAACACAGAATCAATTGCTTTAGCCATTCAGCTATACTGTAATTTGTCCTGAAGCCATATATGTATCAATTATTCGATGATACCGCTGAATTTTTACACTTCAAATTTTCTGCATAATGAACACCGTAACTTGCAGATGTCGTAACGTGTCTATAAATTCAAGTATCGAAAATGTAAGACTGGTCCCGAATTCTGCTCTTCTTCAGCTTACAAATGACACCAAAAACAGAGTTGTTTTTTTTCGGACACCAAAAAATGGCAAGGCTTTAGACTTGGATTTTGGACCTCTTTTCGTAACTTTGAATGCGAATAACTTCTGAACGGACAAAGATACGGTGTCCAACACATTTCCACCGAGAAGCTAATTCTTTTGCGAATTTTCTGTTACGTTGTAATGTGCAAAAGGTGGTCCAGAAGCAGAGATATTTGTACTTTTATTTTTCAGAAATCAGCCAAAACTGGCTTCCATCCTGTCTACTGGGCTGATGACCATCAGCGATTTCATTGAAATTTGGTATGCATACGGTTTCGAAACCTAGGATCGCGAATCTGAACTTCACTGCCCGAAATTCCTATTTATTTGCATTTTATGACGTGTCAAAGTTTACGCCAGTCCACTTTAGAGAGCTGTAATTTCAATACGCCTTAGGCTAGATCAAAATTATAAACGTTTTATACAGGTAGAGTGTAAAGAATGGTCCTAATGCAAAAGGTTATTTCCCGCTGTTCCAAAAATGGTAACTAATGTTTTGGTGGCAAAAACATTTTTAACAAAGAAAACAATTGCTTTAGCCAATCAACTATACCGTAATTTGTCCTGAAGCCACATATGACTAAATTATTGTATGGTACCACTGAATAATTACACTTCAAATTTTCTGCATAATGAACACCGTAACTTGCACATGTCATAACGTGTTTATAAATTCAAATATCGAAAATGTAAGACTGGTCCGGAATTCTGCTCTTCTTCCACTTTCAAACAACACCAAAAACAGAGTTGTTTTTTTTCGGACACCAAAAAATGGCAAGGCTTTAGACTTGGATTTTGGACCCCTTTTCGTAACTTTGAATGCGAATAACTTCTGAACGGACAGAGATACAGTGTCGAGCATATTTTCACCGAGGAGCTAATTTTTTTGCGAATTTTCTGTTACGTTGTAATGTGAAAAAGTGGCCCAGAAGCAGAGATATTTGTACTTTTATTTTTCAGAAATCAGCCAAAACTGGCTTCCATCCTGTCTACTGGGCTGATGACCATCAGCGATTTCATTGAAATTTGGTATGCATATGGTTTCGAAACCTAGGATCGCGAATCTGAACTTCACTGCCCGAAATTCCTATTTATTTGCATTTTATAACGTGTCAAAGTTTACGCCAGTCCACTTTAGAGAGCTGTAATTTCAATACGCCTTAGGCTAGATCAAAATTATAAACGTTTTATAGAGGTAGAGTGTAAAGAATGGTACTAATGCAAAAGGTTATTTCCCGCTGTTCCAAAAATAGTAACTAATGGTATAGTGGCAAACAGATTTTTAACACAGAATCAATTGCTTTAGCCATTCAGCTATACTGTAATTTGTCCTGAAGCCATATATGTATCAATTATTCGATGATACCGCTGAATTTTTACACTTCAAATTTTCTGCGTAATGAACACCGTAACTTGCAGATGTCGTAACGTGTCTATAAATTCAAGTATCGAAAATGTAAGACTGGTCCCGAATTCTGCTCTTCTTCAGCTTTCAAATGACACCAAAAACAGAGTTGTTTTTTTTCGGACACCAAAAAATGGCAAGGTAGACTTGGATTTTTGACCTCTTTTCGTAACTTTGAATGCGAATAACTTCTGAACGGACAAAGATACGGTGTCCAACACATTTTCACCGAGAAGCTAATTTTTTTGCGAATTTTCTGTTACGTTGTAATGTGCAAAAGGTGGTCCAGAAGCAGAGATATTTGTACTTTTATTTTTCAGAAATCAGCCAAAACTGGCTTCCATCCTGTCTACTGGGCTGATGACCATCAGCGATTTCATTGAAATTTGGTATGCATATGGTTTCGAAACCTAGGATCGCGAATCTGAACTTCACTGCCCGAAATTCCTATTTATTTGCATTTTATGACGTGTCAAAGTTTACGCCAGTCCACTTTAGAGAGCTGTAATTTCAATACGCCTTAGGCTAGATCAACATTATAAACGTTTTATACAGGTAGAGTGTAAAGAATGGTCCTAATGCAAAAGGTTATTTCCCGCTGTTCCAAAAATGGTAACTAATGTTTTGGTGGCAAAAACATTTTTAACAAAGAAAACAATTGCTTTAGCCAATCAACTATACCGTAATTTGTCCTGAAGCCACATATGACTAAATTATTGGATGGTACCACTGAATAATTACACTTCAAATTTTCTGCATAATGAACACCGTAACTTGCACATGTCATAACGTGTTTATAAATTCAAATATCGAAAATGTAAGACTGGTCCGGAATTCTGCTCTTCTTCCACTTTCAAACAACACCAAAAACAGAGTTGTTTTTTTTCGGACACCAAAAAATGGCAAGGCTTTAGACTTGGATTTTGGACATCTTTTCGTAACTTTGAATGCGAATAACTTCTGAACGGACAAAGATACGGTGTCCAACACATTTTCACCGAGAAGCTAATTTTTTTGCGAATTTTCTGTTACGTTGTAATGTGCAAAAGGTGGTCCAGAAGCAGAGATATTTGTACTTTTATTTTTCAGAAATCAGCCAAAACTGGCTTCCATCCTGTCTACTGGGCTGATGACCATCAGCGATTTCATTGAAATTTGGTATGCATATGGTTTCGAAACCTAGGATCGCGAATCTGAACTTCACTGCCCGAAATTCCTATTTATTTGCATTTTATGACGTGTCAAAGTTTACGCCAGTCCACTTTAGAGAGCTGTAATTTCAATACGCCTTAGGCTAGATCAAAATTATAAACGTTTTATACAGGTAGAGTGTAAAGAATGGTCCTAATGCAAAAGGTTATTTCCCGCTGTTCCAAAAATGGTAACTAATGTTTTGGTGGCAAAAACATTTTTAACAAAGAAAACAATTGCTTTAGCCAATCAACTATACCGTAATTTGTCCTGAAGCCACATATGACTAAATTATTGGATGGTACCACTGAATAATTACACTTCAAATTTTCTGCATAATGAACACCGTAACTTGCACATGTCATAACGTGTTTATAAATTCAAATATCGAAAATGTAAGACTGGTCCGGAATTCTGCTCTTCTTCCACTTTCAAACAACACCAAAAACAGAGTTGTTTTTTTTCGGACACCAAAAAATGGCAAGGCTTTAGACTTGGATTTTGGACCCCTTTTCGTAACTTTGAATGCGAATAACTTCTGAACGGACAGAGATACAGTGTCGAGCATATTTTCACCGAGAAGCTAATTTTTTTGCGAATTTTCTGTTACGTTGTAATGTGCAAAAGGTGGTCCAGAAGCAGAGATATTTGTACTTTTATTTTTCAGAAATCAGCCAAAACTGGCTTCCATCCTGTCTACTGGGCTGATGACCATCAGCGATTTCATTGAAATTTGGTATGCATATGGTTTCGAAACCTAGGATCGCGAATCTGAACTTCACTGCCCGAAATTCCTATTTATTTGCATTTTATGACGTGTCAAAGTTTACGCCAGTCCACTTTAGAGAGCTGTAATTTCAATACGCCTTAGGCTAGATCAAAATTATAAACGTTTTATAGAGGTAGAGTGTAAAGAATGGTACTAATGCAAAAGGTTATTTCCCGCTGTTCCAAAAATAGTAACTAATGGTATAGTGGCAAACAGATTTTTAACACAGAATCAATTGCTTTAGCCATTCAGCTATACTGTAATTTGTCCTGAAGCCATATATGTATCAATTATTCGATGATACCGCTGAATTTTTACACTTCAAATTTTCTGCATAATGAACACCGTAACTTGCAGATGTCGTAACGTGTCTATAAATTCAAGTATCGAAAATGTAAGACTGGTCCCGAATTCTGCTCTTCTTCAGCTTTCAAATGACACCAAAAACAGAGTTGTTTTTTTTCGGACACCAAAAAATGGCAAGGTAGACTTGGATTTTGGACCTCTTTTCGTAACTTTGAATGCGACTAACTTCTGAACGGACAAAGATACGGTGTCCAACACATTTCCACCGAGAAGCTAATTTTTTTGCGAATTTTCTGTTACGTTGTAATGTGCAAAAGGTGGTCCAGAAGCAGAGATATTTGTACTTTTATTTTTCAGAAATCAGCCAAAACTGGCTTCCATCCTGTCTACTGGGCTGATGACCATCAGCGATTTCATTGAAATTTGGTATGCATATGGTTTCGAAACCTAGGATCGCGAATCTGAACTTCACTGCCCGAAATTCCTATTTATTTGCATTTTATGACGTGTCAAAGTTTACGCCAGTCCACTTTAGAGAGCTGTAATTTCAATACGCCTTAGGCTAGATCAAAATTATAAACGTTTTATACAGGTAGAGTGTAAAGAATGGTCCTAATGCAAAAGGTTATTTCCCGCTGTTCCAAAAATGGTAACTAATGTTTTGGTGGCAAAAACATTTTTAACAAAGAAAACAATTGCTTTAGCCAATCAACTATACCGTAATTTGTCCTGAAGCCACATATGACTAAATTATTGGATGGTGCCACTGAATAATTACACTTCAAATTTTCTGCATAATGAACACCGTAACTTGCACATGTCATAACGTGTTTATAAATTAAAATATCGAAAATGTGAGACTGGTCCGGAATTCTGCTCTTCTTCAGCTTTCAAACAACACCAAAAACAGAGTTGTTTTTTTTCGGACACCAAAAAATGGCGAGGATTTTGGATTTTAGACCCCTTTTCGTAACTTTGAATGCGAATAACTTCTGAACGGACAAAGATACGGTGTCCAACACATTTTCACCGAGAAGCTAATTTTTTTGCGAATTTTCTGTTACGTTGTAATGTGCAAAAGGTGGTCCAGAAGCAGAGATATTTGTACTTTTATTTTTCAGAAATCAGCCAAAACTGGCTTCCATCCTGTCTACTGGGCTGATGACCATCAGCGATTTCATTGAAATTTGGTATGCATATGGTTTCGAAACCTAGGATCGCGAATCTGAACTTCACTGCCCGAAATTCCTATTTATTTGCATTTTATGACGTGTCAAAGTTTACGCCAGTCCACTTTAGAGAGCTGTAATTTCAATACGCCTTAGGCTAGATCAAAATTATAAACGTTTTATAGAGGTAGAGTGTAAAGAATGGTACTAATGCAAAAGGTTATTTCCCGCTGTTCCAAAAATAGTAACTAATGGTATAGTGGCAAACAGATTTTTAACACAGAATCAATTGCTTTAGCCATTCAGCTATACTGTAATTTGTCCTGAAGCCATATATGTATCAATTATTCGATGGTACCGCTGAATTTTTACACTTCAAATTTTCTGCATAATGAACACCGTAACTTGCAGATGTCGTAACGTGTCTATAAATTCAAGTATCGAAAATGTAAGACTGGTCCCGAATTTATCTCTTCTTCAGCTTTCAAATGACACCAAAAACAGAGTTGTTTTTTTTCGGACACCAAAAAATGGCAAGGCTTTAGACTTGGATTTTGGACCCCTTTTCGTAATTTTGAATGCGAATAACTTCTGAACGGACAAAGATGCGGTGTCCAACACATTTTCACCGAGAAGCTAATTTTTTTGCGAATTTTCTGTTACGTTGTAATGTGCAAAAGGTGGTCCAGAAGCAGAGATATTTGTACTTTTATTTTTCAGAAATCAGCCAAAACTGGCTTCCATCCTGTCTACTGGGCTGATGACCATCAGCGATTTCATTGAAATTTGGTATGCATATGGTTTCGAAACCTAGGATCGCGAATCTGAACTTCACTGCCCGAAATTCCTATTTATTTGCATTTTATGACGTGTCAAAGTTTACGCCAGTCCACTTTAGAGCAGCTGTAATTTCAATACGCCTTAGGCTAGATCAAAATTATAAACGTTTTATACAGGTAGAGTGTAAAGAATGGTCCTAATGCAAAAGGTTATTTCCCGCTGTTCCAAAAATAGTAACTATTGTTGTGGTGGCAAACAGATTTATTTAACACAGAATCAATTGCTTTAGCCATTCAGCTATACTGTAATTTGTCCTGAAGCCATATATGTATCAATTATTCGATGGTACCGCTGAATGTTTACACTTCAAATTTTCTGCATAATGAACACCGTAACTTGCAGATGTCGTAACGTGTCTATAAATTCAAGTATCGAAAATGTAAGACTGGTCCCGAATTCTGCTCTTCTTCAGCTTTCAAATGACACCAAAAACAGAGTTGTTTTTTTTCGGACACCAAAAAATGGCAAGGCTTTAGACTTGGATTTTGGACCTCTTTTCGTAACTTTGAATGCGAATAACTTCTGAACGGACAAAGATACGGTGTCCAACACATTTTCACCGAGAAGCTAATTTTTTTGCGAATTTTCTGTTACGTTGTAATGTGCAAAAGGTGGTCCAGAAGCAGAGATATTTGTACTTTTATTTTTCAGAAATCAGCCAAAACTGGCTTCCATCCTGTCTACTGGGCTGATGACCATCAGCGATTTCATTGAAATTTGGTATGCATATGGTTTCGAAACCTAGGATCGCGAATCTGAACTTCACTGCCCGAAATTCCTATTTATTTGCATTTTATGACGTGTCAAAGTTTACGCCAGTCCACTTTAGAGAGCTGTAATTTCAATACGCCTTAGGCTAGATCAAAATTATAAACGTTTTATACAGGTAGAGTGTAAAGAATGGTCCTAATGCAAAAGGTTATTTCCCGCTGTTCCAAAAATGGTAACTAATGTTTTGGTGGCAAAAACATTTTTAACAAAGAAAACAATTGCTTTAGCCAATCAACTATACCGTAATTTGTCCTGAAGCCACATATGACTAAATTATTGGATGGTACCACTGAATAATTACACTTCAAATTTTCTGCATAATGAACACCGTAACTTGCACATGTCATAACGTGTTTATAAATTCAAATATCGAAAATGTAAGACTGGTCCGGAATTCTGCTCTTCTTCCACTTTCAAACAACACCAAAAACAGAGTTGTTTTTTTTCGGACACCAAAAAATGGCAAGGCTTTAGACTTGGATTTTGGACCCCTTTTCGTAACTTTGAATGCGAATAACTTCTGAACGGACAGAGATACAGTGTCGAGCATATTTTCACCGAGAAGCTAATTTTTTTGCGAATTTTCTGTTACGTTGTAATGTGCAAAAGGTGGTCCAGAAGCAGAGATATTTGTACTTTTATTTTTCAGAAATCAGCCAAAACTGGCTTCCATCCTGTCTACTGGGCTGATGACCATCAGCGATTTCATTGAAATTTGGTATGCATATGGTTTCGAAACCTAGGATCGCGAATCTGAACTTCACTGCCCAAAATTCCTATTTATTTGCATTTTATGACGTGTCAAAGTTTACGCCAGTCCACTTTAGAGAGCTGTAATTTCAATACGCCTTAGGCTAGATCAAAATTATAAACGTTTTATAGAGGTAGAGTGTAAAGAATGGTACTAATGCAAAAGGTTATTTCCCGCTGTTCCAAAAATAGTAACTAATGGTATAGTGGCAAACAGATTTTTAACACAGAATCAATTGCTTTAGCCATTCAGCTATACTGTAATTTGTCTTGAAGCCATATATGTATCAATTATTCGATGATACCGCTGAATTTTTACACTTCAAATTTTCTGCATAATGAACACCGTAACTTGCAGATGTCGTAACGTGTCTATAAATTCAAGTATCGAAAATGTAAGACTGGTCCCGAATTCTGCTCTTCTTCAGCTTTCAAATGACACCAAAAACAGAGTTGTTTTTTTTCGGACACCAAAAAATGGCAAGGTAGACTTGGATTTTGGACCTCTTTTCGTAATTTTGAATGCGAATAACTTCTGAACGGACAAAGATACGGTGTCCAACACATTTCCACCGAGAAGCTAATTTTTTTGCGAATTTTCTGTTACGTTGTAATGTGCAAAAGGTGGTCCAGAAGCAGAGATATTTGTACTTTTATTTTTCAGAAATCAGCCAAAACTGGCTTCCATCCTGTCTACTGGGCTGATGACCATCAGCGATTTCATTGAAATTTGGTATGCATATGGTTTCGAAACCTAGGATCGCGAATCTGAACTTCACTGCCCGAAATTCCTATTTATTTGCATTTTATGACGTGTCAAAGTTTACGCCAGTCCACTTTAGAGAGCTGTAATTTCAATACGCCTTAGGCTAGATCAAAATTATAAACGTTTTATACAGGTAGAGTGTAAAGAATGGTCCTAATGCAAAAGGTTATTTCCCGCTGTTCCAAAAATGGTAACTAATGTTTTGGTGGCAAAAACATTTTTAACAAAGAAAACAATTGCTTTAGCCAATCAACTATACCGTAATTTGTCCTGAAGCCACATATGACTAAATTATTGGATGGTACCACTGAATAATTACACTTCAAATTTTCTGCATAATGAACACCGTAACTTGCACATGTCATAACGTGTTTATAAATTCAAATATCGAAAATGTAAGACTGGTCCGGAATTCTGCTCTTCTTCCACTTTCAAACAACACCAAAAACAGAGTTGTTTTTTTTCGGACACCAAAAAATGGCAAGGCTTTAGACTTGGATTTTGGACCCCTTTTCGTAACTTTGAATGCGAATAACTTCTGAACGGACAGAGATACAGTGTCGAGCATATTTTCACCGAGAAGCTAATTTTTTTGCGAATTTTCTGTTACGTTGTAATGTGCAAAAGGTGGTCCAGAAGCAGAGATATTTGTACTTTTATTTTTCAGAAATCAGCCAAAACTGGCTTCCATCCTGTCTACTGGGCTGATGACCATCAGCGATTTCATTGAAATTTGGTATGCATATGGTTTCGAAACCTAGGATCGCGAATCTGAACTTCACTGCCCGAAATTCCTATTTATTTGCATTTTATGACGTGTCAAAGTTTACGCCAGTCCACTTTAGAGAGCTGTAATTTCAATACGCCTTAGGCTAGATCAAAATTATAAACGTTTTATAGAGGTAGAGTGTAAAGAATGGTACTAATGCAAAAGGTTATTTCCCGCTGTTCCAAAAATAGTAACTAATGGTATAGTGGCAAACAGATTTTTAACACAGAATCAATTGCTTTAGCCATTCAGCTATACTGTAATTTGTCCTGAAGCCATATATGTATCAATTTTTCGATGATACCGCTGAATTTTTACACTTCAAATTTTCTGCATAATGAACACCGTAACTTGCAGATGTCGTAACGTGTCTATAAATTCAAGTATCGAAAATGTAAGACTGGTCCCGAATTCTGCTCTTCTTCAGCTTTCAAATGACACCAAAAACAGAGTTGTTTTTTTTCGGACACCAAAAAATGGCAAGGCTTTAGACTTGGATTTTGGACCTCTTTTCGTAACTTTGAATGCGAATAACTTCTGAACGGACAAAGATACGGTGTCCAACACATTTTCACCGAGAAGCTAATTTTTTTGCGAATTTTCTGTTACGTTGTAATGTGCAAAAGGTGGTCCAGAAGCAGAGATATTTGTACTTTTATTTTTCAGAAATCAGCCAAAACTGGCTTCCATCCTGTCTACTGGGCTGATGACCATCAGCGATTTCATTGAAATTTGGTATGCATATGGTTTCGAAACCTAGGATCGCGAATCTGAACTTCACTGCCCGAAATTGCTATTTATTTGCATTTTATGACGTGTCAAAGTTTACGCCAGTCCACTTTAGAGAGCTGTAATTTCAATACGCCTTAGGCTAGATCAAAATTATAAACGTTTTATACAGGTAGAGTGTAAAGAATGGTACTAATGCAAAAGGTTATTTCCCGCTGTTCCAAAATAGTAACTAATGGTATAGTGGCAAACAGATTTTTAACACAGAATCAATTGCTTTAGCCATTCAGCTATACTGTAATTTGTCCTGAAGCCATATATGTATCAATTATTCGATGGTACCGCTGAATTTTTACACTTCAAATTTTCTGCATAATGAACACCGTAACTTGCAGATGTCGTAACGTGTCTATAAATTCAAGTATCGAAAATGTAAGACTGGTCCCGAATTCTGCTCTTCTTCAGCTTTCAAATGACACCAAAAACAGAGTTGTTTTTTTTCGGACACCAAAAAATGGCAAGGCTTTAGACTTGGATTTTGGACCCCTTTTCGTAATTTTGAATGCGAATAACTTCTGAACGGACAAAGATACGGTGTCCAACACATTTTCACCGAGAAGCTAATTTTTTTGCGAATTTTCTGTTACGTTGTAATGTGCAAAAGGTGGTCCAGAAGCAGAGATATTTGTACTTTTATTTTTCAGAAATCATCCAAAACTGGCTTCCATCCTGTCTACTGGGCTGATGACCATCAGCGATTTCATTGAAATTTGGTATGCATATGGTTTCGAAACCTAGGATCGCGAATCTGAACTTCACTGCCCGAAATTCCTATTTATTTGCATTTTATGACGTGTCAAAGTTTACGCCAGTCCACTTTAGAGAGCTGTAATTTCAATACGCCTTAGGCTAGATAAAAATTATAAACGTTTTATAGAGGTAGAGTGTAAAGAATGGTACTAATGCAAAAGGTTATTTCCCGCTGTTCCAAAAATAGTAACTAATGGTATAGTGGCAAACAGATTTTTAACACAGAATCAATTGCTTTAGCCATTCAGCTATACTGTAATTTGTCCTGAAGCCATATATGTATCAATTATTCGATGGTACCGCTGAATTTTTACACTTCAAATTTTCTGCATAATGAACACCGTAACTTGCAGATGTCGTAACGTGTCTATAAATTCAAATATCGAAAATGTAAGACTGGTCCCGAATTCTGCTCTTCTTCAGCTTTCAAATGACACCAAAAACAGAGTTGTTTTTTTTCGGACACCAAAAAATGGCAAGGCTTTAGACTTGGATTTTGGACCCCTTTTCGTAATTTTGAATGCGAATAACTTCTGAACGGACAAAGATGCGGTGTCCAACACATTTTCACCGAGAAGCTAATTCTTTTGCGAATTTTCTGTTACGTTGTAATGTGCAAAAGGTGGTCCAGAAGCAGAGATATTTGTACTTTTATTTTTCAGAAATCAGCCAAAACTGGCTTCCATCCTGTCTACTGGGCTGATGACCATCAGCGATTTCATTGAAATTTGGTATGCATATGGTTTCGAAACCTAGGATCGCAAATCTGAACTTCACTGCCCGAAATTCCTATTTATTTGCGTTTTATGACGTGTCAAAGTTTACGCCAGTCCACTTTAGAGAGCTGTAATTTCAATACGCCTTAGGCTAGATCAAAATTATAAACGTTTTATAGAGGTAGAGTGTAAAGAATGGTACTAATGCAAAAGGTTATTTCCCGCTGTTCCAAAAATAGTAACTAATGGTATAGTGGCAAACAGATTTTTAACACAGAATCAATTGCTTTAGCCATTCAGCTATACTGTAATTTGTCTTGAAGCCATATATGTATCAATTATTCGATGATACCGCTGAATTTTTACACTTCAAATTTTCTGCATAATGAACACCGTAACTTGCAGATGTCGTAACGTGTCTATAAATTCAAGTATCGAAAATGTAAGACTGGTCCCGAATTCTGCTCTTCTTCAGCTTTCAAATGACACCAAAAACAGAGTTGTTTTTTTTCGGACACCAAAAAATGGCAAGGTAGACTTGGATTTTGGACCTCTTTTCGTAATTTTGAATGCGAATAACTTCTGAACGGACAAAGATACGGTGTCCAACACATTTCCACCGAGAAGCTAATTTTTTTGCGAATTTTCTGTTACGTTGTAATGTGCAAAAGGTGGTCCAGAAGCAGAGATATTTGTACTTTTATTTTTCAGAAATCAGCCAAAACTGGCTTCCATCCTGTCTACTGGGCTGATGACCATCAGCGATTTCATTGAAATTTGGTATGCATATGGTTTCGAAACCTAGGATCGCGAATCTGAACTTCACTGCCCGAAATTCCTATTTATTTGCATTTTATGACGTGTCAAAGTTTACGCCAGTCCACTTTAGAGAGCTGTAATTTCAATACGCCTTAGGCTAGATCAAAATTATAAACGTTTTATACAGGTAGAGTGTAAAGAATGGTCCTAATGCAAAAGGTTATTTCCCGCTGTTCCAAAAATGGTAACTAATGTTTTGGTGGCAAAAACATTTTTAACAAAGAAAACAATTGCTTTAGCCAATCAACTATACCGTAATTTGTCCTGAAGCCACATATGACTAAATTATTGGATGGTACCACTGAATAATTACACTTCAAATTTTCTGCATAATGAACACCGTAACTTGCACATGTCATAACGTGTTTATAAATTCAAATATCGAAAATGTAAGACTGGTCCGGAATTCTGCTCTTCTTCCACTTTCAAACAACACCAAAAACAGAGTTGTTTTTTTTCGGACACCAAAAAATGGCAAGGCTTTAGACTTGGATTTTGGACCCCTTTTCGTAACTTTGAATGCGAATAACTTCTGAACGGACAGAGATACAGTGTCGAGCATATTTCCACCGAGAAGCTAATTTTTTTGCGAATTTTCTGTTACGTTGTAATGTGCAAAAGGTGGTCCAGAAGCAGAGATATTTGTACTTTTATTTTTCAGAAATCAGCCAAAACTGGCTTCCATCCTGTCTACTGGGCTGATGACCATCAGCGATTTCATTGAAATTTGGTATGCATATGGTTTCGAAACCTAGGATCGCGAATCTGAACTTCACTGCCCGAAATTCCTATTTATTTGCATTTTATGACGTGTCAAAGTTTACGCCAGTCCACTTTAGAGAGCTGTAATTTCAATACGCCTTAGGCTAGATCAAAATTATAAACGTTTTATAGAGGTAGAGTGTAAAGAATGGTACTAATGCAAAAGGTTATTTCCCGCTGTTCCAAAAATAGTAACTAATGGTATAGTGGCAAACAGATTTTTAACACAGAATCAATTCTTTAGCCATTCAGCTATACTGTAATTTGTCCTGAAGCCATATATGTATCAATTATTCGATGGTACCGCTGAATTTTTACACTTCAAATTTTCTGCATAATGAACACCGTAACTTGCAGATGTCGTAACGTGTCTATAAATTCAAATATCGAAAATGTAAGACTGGTCCCGAATTCTGCTCTTCTTCAGCTTTCAAATGACACCAAAAACAGAGTTGTTTTTTTTCGGACACCAAAAAATGGCAAGGCTTTAGACTTGGATTTTGGACCCCTTTTCGTAATTTTGAATGCGAATAACTTCTGAACGGACAAAGATACGGTGTCCAACACATTTTCACCGAGAAGCTAACTTTTTTGCGAATTTTCTGTTACGTTGTAATGTGCAAAAGGTGGTCCAGAAGCAGAGATATTTGTACTTTTATTTTTCAGAAATCAGCCAAAACTGGCTTCCATCCTGTCTACTGGGCTGATGACCATCAGCGATTTCATTGAAATTTGGTATGCATATGGTTTCGAAACCTAGGATCGCGAATCTGAACTTCACTGCCCGAAATTCCTATATATTTGCATTTTATGACGTGTCAAAGTTTACGCCAGTCCACTTTAGAGAGCTGTAATTTCAATACGCCTTAGGCTAGATCAAAATTATAAACGTTTTATACAGGTAGAGTGTAAAGAATGGTCCTAATGCAAAAGGTTATTTCCCGCTGTTCCAAAAATGGTAACTAATGTTTTGGTGGCAAAAACATTTTTAACAAAGAAAACAATTGCTTTAGCCAATCAACTATACCGTAATTTGTCCTGAAGCCACATATGACTAAATTATTGGATGGTACCACTGAATAATTACACTTCAAATTTTCTGCATAATGAACACCGTAACTTGCACATGTCATAACGTGTTTATAAATTCAAATATCGAAAATGTAAGACTGGTCCGGAATTCTGCTCTTCTTCCACTTTCAAACAACACCAAAAACAGAGTTGTTTTTTTTCGGACACCAAAAAATGGCAAGGCTTTAGACTTGGATTTTGGACCCCTTTTCGTAACTTTGAATGCGAATAACTTCTGAACGGACAGAGATACAGTGTCGAGCATATTTTCACCGAGAAGCTAATTTTTTTGCGAATTTTCTGTTACGTTGTAATGTGCAAAAGGTGGTCCAGAAGCAGAGATATTTGTACTTTTATTTTTCAGAAATCAGCCAAAACTGGCTTCCATCCTGTCTACTGGGCTGATGACCATCAGCGATTTCATTGAAATTTGGTATGCATATGGTTTCGAAACCTAGGATCGCGAATCTGAACTTCACTGCCCGAAATTCCTATTTATTTGCATTTTATGACGTGTCAAAGTTTACGCCAGTCCACTTTAGAGAGCTGTAATTTCAATACGCCTTAGGCTAGATCAAAATTATAAACGTTTTATAGAGGTAGAGTGTAAAGAATGGTACTAATGCAAAAGGTTATTTCCCGCTGTTCCAAAAATAGTAACTAATGGTATAGTGGCAAACAGATTTTTAACACAGAATCAATTGCTTTAGCCATTCAGCTATACTGTAATTTGTCCTGAAGCCATATATGTATCAATTTTTCGATGATACCGCTGAATTTTTACACTTCAAATTTTCTGCATAATGAACACCGTAACTTGCAGATGTCGTAACGTGTCTATAAATTCAAGTATCGAAAATGTAAGACTGGTCCCGAATTCTGCTCTTCTTCAGCTTTCAAATGACACCAAAAACAGAGTTGTTTTTTTTCGGACACCAAAAAATGGCAAGGCTTTAGACTTGGATTTTGGACCTCTTTTCGTAACTTTGAATGCGAATAACTTCTGAACGGACAAAGATACGGTGTCCAACACATTTTCACCGAGAAGCTAATTTTTTTGCGAATTTTCTGTTACGTTGTAATGTGCAAAAGGTGGTCCAGAAGCAGAGATATTTGTACTTTTATTTTTCAGAAATCAGCCAAAACTGGCTTCCATCCTGTCTACTGGGCTGATGACCATCAGCGATTTCATTGAAATTTGGTATGCATATGGTTTCGAAACCTAGGATCGCGAATCTGAACTTCACTGCCCGAAATTGCTATTTATTTGCATTTTATGACGTGTCAAAGTTTACGCCAGTCCACTTTAGAGAGCTGTAATTTCAATACGCCTTAGGCTAGATCAAAATTATAAACGTTTTATACAGGTAGAGTGTAAAGAATGGTACTAATGCAAAAGGTTATTTCCCGCTGTTCCAAAATAGTAACTAATGGTATAGTGGCAAACAGATTTTTAACACAGAATCAATTGCTTTAGCCATTCAGCTATACTGTAATTTGTCCTGAAGCCATATATGTATCAATTATTCGATGGTACCGCTGAATTTTTACACTTCAAATTTTCTGCATAATGAACACCGTAACTTGCAGATGTCGTAACGTGTCTATAAATTCAAGTATCGAAAATGTAAGACTGGTCCCGAATTCTGCTCTTCTTCAGCTTTCAAATGACACCAAAAACAGAGTTGTTTTTTTTCGGACACCAAAAAATGGCAAGGCTTTAGACTTGGATTTTGGACCCCTTTTCGTAATTTTGAATGCGAATAACTTCTGAACGGACAAAGATACGGTGTCCAACACATTTTCACCGAGAAGCTAATTTTTTTGCGAATTTTCTGTTACGTTGTAATGTGCAAAAGGTGGTCCAGAAGCAGAGATATTTGTACTTTTATTTTTCAGAAATCATCCAAAACTGGCTTCCATCCTGTCTACTGGGCTGATGACCATCAGCGATTTCATTGAAATTTGGTATGCATATGGTTTCGAAACCTAGGATCGCGAATCTGAACTTCACTGCCCGAAATTCCTATTTATTTGCATTTTATGACGTGTCAAAGTTTACGCCAGTCCACTTTAGAGAGCTGTAATTTCAATACGCCTTAGGCTAGATAAAAATTATAAACGTTTTATAGAGGTAGAGTGTAAAGAATGGTACTAATGCAAAAGGTTATTTCCCGCTGTTCCAAAAATAGTAACTAATGGTATAGTGGCAAACAGATTTTTAACACAGAATCAATTGCTTTAGCCATTCAGCTATACTGTAATTTGTCCTGAAGCCATATATGTATCAATTATTCGATGGTACCGCTGAATTTTTACACTTCAAATTTTCTGCATAATGAACACCGTAACTTGCAGATGTCGTAACGTGTCTATAAATTCAAATATCGAAAATGTAAGACTGGTCCCGAATTCTGCTCTTCTTCAGCTTTCAAATGACACCAAAAACAGAGTTGTTTTTTTTCGGACACCAAAAAATGGCAAGGCTTTAGACTTGGATTTTGGACCCCTTTTCGTAATTTTGAATGCGAATAACTTCTGAACGGACAAAGATGCGGTGTCCAACACATTTTCACCGAGAAGCTAATTCTTTTGCGAATTTTCTGTTACGTTGTAATGTGCAAAAGGTGGTCCAGAAGCAGAGATATTTGTACTTTTATTTTTCAGAAATCAGCCAAAACTGGCTTCCATCCTGTCTACTGGGCTGATGACCATCAGCGATTTCATTGAAATTTGGTATGCATATGGTTTCGAAACCTAGGATCGCAAATCTGAACTTCACTGCCCGAAATTCCTATTTATTTGCGTTTTATGACGTGTCAAAGTTTACGCCAGTCCACTTTAGAGAGCTGTAATTTCAATACGCCTTAGGCTAGATCAAAATTATAAACGTTTTATACAGGTAGAGTGTAAAGAATGGTACTAATGCAAAAGGTTATTTCCCGCTGTTCCAAAAATAGTAATTAATGGTATAGTGGCAAACAGATTTTTAACACAGAATCAATTGCTTTAGCCATTCAGCTATACTGTAATTTGTCCTGAAGCCATATATGTATCAATTATTCGATGGTACCGCTGAATTTTTACACTTCAAATTTTCTGCATAATGAACACCGTAACTTGCAGATGTCGTAACGTGTCTATAAATTCAAGTATCGAAAATGTAAGACTGGTCCCGAATTCTGCTCTTCTTCAGCTTTCAAATGACACCAAAAACAGAGTTGTTTTTTTTCGGACACCAAAAAATGGCAAGGCTTTAGACTTGGATTTTGGACCTCTTTTCGTAACTTTGAATGCGAATAACTTCTGAACGGACAAAGATACGGTGTCCAACACATTTTCACCGAGAAGCTAATTTTTTTGCGAATTTTCTGTTACGTTGTAATGTGCAAAAGGTGGTCCAGAAGCAGAGATATTTGTACTTTTATTTTTCAGAAATCAGCCAAAACTGGCTTCCATCCTGTCTACTGGGCTGATGACCATCAGCGATTTCATTGAAATTTGGTATGCATATGGTTTCGAAACCTAGGATCGCGAATCTGAACTTCACTGCCCGAAATTCCTATTTATTTGCATTTTATGACGTGTCAAAGTTTACGCCAGTCCACTTTAGAGAGCTGTAATTTCAATACGCCTTAGGCTAGATCAAAATTATAAACGTTTTATACAGGTAGAGTGTAAAGAATGGTCCTAATGCAAAAGGTTATTTCCCGCTGTTCCAAAAATGGTAACTAATGTTTTGGTGGCAAAAACATTTTTAACAAAGAAAACAATTGCTTTAGCCAATCAACTATACCGTAATTTGTCCTGAAGCCACATATGACTAAATTATTGGATGGTACCACTGAATAATTACACTTCAAATTTTCTGCATAATGAACACCGTAACTTGCACATGTCATAACGTGTTTATAAATTAAAATATCGAAAATGTGAGACTGGTCCGGAATTCTGCTCTTCTTCAGCTTTCAAACAACACCAAAAACAGAGTTGTTTTTTTTCGGACACCAAAAAATGGCGAGGATTTTGGATTTTAGACCCCTTTTCGTAACTTTGAATGCGAATAACTTCTGAACGGACAAAGATACGGTGTCCAACACATTTTCACCGAGAAGCTAATTTTTTTGCGAATTTTCTGTTACGTTGTAATGTGCAAAAGGTGGTCCAGAAGCAGAGATATTTGTACTTTTATTTTTCAGAAATCAGCCAAAACTGGCTTCCATCCTGTCTACTGGGCTGATGACCATCAGCGATTTCATTGAAATTTGGTATGCATATGGTTTCGAAACCTAGGATCGCGAATCTGAACTTCACTGCCCGAAATTCCTATTTATTTGCATTTTATGACGTGTCAAAGTTTACGCCAGTCCACTTTAGAGAGCTGTAATTTCAATACGCCTTAGGCTAGATCAAAATTATAAACGTTTTATACAGGTAGAGTGTAAAGAATGGTACTAATGCAAAAGGTTATTTCCCGCTGTTCCAAAAATAGTAACTAATGGTATAGTGTCAAACAGATTTTTAACACAGAATCAATTGCTTTAGCCATTCAGCTATACTGTAATTTGTCCTGAAGCCATATATGTATCAATTATTCGATGGTACCGCTGAATTTTTACACTTTAAATTTTCTGCATAATGAACACCGTAACTTGCAGATGTCGTAACGTGTCTATAAATTCAAGTATCGAAAATGTAAGACTGGTCCCGAATTCTGCTCTTCTTCAGCTTACAAATGACACCAAAAACAGAGTTGTTTTTTTTCGGACACCAAAAAATGGCAAGGCTTTAGACTTGGATTTTGGACCTCTTTTCGTAACTTTGAATGCGAATAACTTCTGAACGGACAAAGATACGGTGTCCAACACATTTCCACCGAGAAGCTAATTTTTTTGCGAATTTTCTGTTACGTTGTAATGTGCAAAAGGTGGTCCAGAAGCAGAGATATTTGTACTTTTATTTTTCAGAAATCAGCCAAAACTGGCTTCCATCCTGTCTACTGGGCTGATGACCATCAGCGATTTCATTGAAATTTGGTATGCATATGGTTTCGAAACCTAGGATCGCGAATCTGAACTTCACTGCCCGAAATTCCTATTTATTTGCATTTTATGACGTGTCAAAGTTTACGCCAGTCCACTTTAGAGAGCTGTAATTTCAATACGCCTTAGGCTAGATCAAAATTATAAACGTTTTATACAGGTAGAGTGTAAAGAATGGTCCTAATGCAAAAGGTTATTTCCAGCTGTTCCAAAAATGGTAACTAATGTTTTGGTGGCAAAAACATTTTTAACAAAGAAAACAATTGCTTTAGCCAATCAACTATACCGTAATTTGTCCTGAAGCCACATATGACTAAATTATTGGATGGTACCACTGAATAATTACACTTCAAATTTTCTGCATAATGAACACCGTAACTTGCACATGTCATAACGTGTTTATAAATTCAAATATCGAAAATGTAAGACTGGTCCGGAATTCTGCTCTTCTTCCACTTTCAAACAACACCAAAAACAGAGTTGTTTTTTTTCGGACACCAAAAAATGGCAAGGCTTTAGACTTGGATTTTGGACCCCTTTTCGTAACTTTGAATGCGAATAACTTCTGAACGGACAGAGATACAGTGTCGAGCATATTTTCACCGAGAAGCTAATTTTTTTGCGAATTTTCTGTTACGTTGTAATGTGCAAAAGGTGGTCCAGAAGCAGAGATATTTGTACTTTTATTTTTCAGAAATCAGCCAAAACTGGCTTCCATCCTGTCTACTGGGCTGATGACCATCAGCGATTTCATTGAAATTTGGTATGCATATGGTTTCGAAACCTAGGATCGCGAATCTGAACTTCACTGCCCGAAATTCCTATTTATTTGCATTTTATGACGTGTCAAAGTTTACGCCAGTCCACTTTAGAGAGCTGTAATTTCAATACGCCTTAGGCTAGATCAAAATTATAAACGTTTTATAGAGGTAGAGTGTAAAGAATGGTACTAATGCAAAAGGTTATTTCCCGCTGTTCCAAAAATAGTAACTAATGGTATAGTGGCAAACAGATTTTTAACACAGAATCAATTGCTTTAGCCATTCAGCTATACTGTAATTTGTCCTGAAGCCATATATGTATCAATTTTTCGATGATACCGCTGAATTTTTACACTTTAAATTTTCTGCATAATGAACACCGTAATTTGCAGATGTCGTAACGTGTCTATAAATTCAAGTATCGAAAATGTAAGACTGGTCCCGAATTCTGCTCTTCTTCAGCTTACAAATGACACCAAAAACAGAGTTGTTTTTTTTCGGGCACCAAAAAATGGCAAGGCTTTAGACTTGGATTTTGGACCTCTTTTCGTAACTTTGAATGCGAATAACTTCTGAACGGACAAAGATACGGTGTCCAACACATTTCCACCGAGAAGCTAATTTTTTTGCGAATTTTCTGTTACGTTGTAATGTGCAAAAGGTGGTCCAGAAGCAGAGATATTTGTACTTTTATTTTTCAGAAATCAGCCAAAACTGGCTTCCATCCTGTCTACTGGGCTGATGACCATCAGCGATTTCATTGAAATTTGGTATGCATATGGTTTCGAAACCTAGGATCGCGAATCTGAACTTCACTGCCCGAAATTCCTATTTATTTGCATTTTATGACGTGTCAAAGTTTACGCCAGTCCACTTTAGAGAGCTGTAATTTCAATACGCCTTAGGCTAGATCAAAATTATAAACGTTTTATACAGGTAGAGTGTAAAGAATGGTCCTAATGCAAAAGGTTATTTCCCGCTGTTCCAAAAATGGTAACTAATGTTTTGGTGGCAAAAACATTTTTAACAAAGAAAACAATTGCTTTAGCCAATCAACTATACCGTAATTTGTCCTGAAGCCACATATGACTAAATTATTGGATGGTACCACTGAATAATTACACTTCAAATTTTCTGCATAATGAACACCGTAACTTGCACATGTCATAACGTGTTTATAAATTCAAATATCGAAAATGTAAGACTGGTCCGGAATTCTGCTCTTCTTCCACTTTCAAACAACACCAAAAACAGAGTTGTTTTTTTTCGGACACCAAAAAATGGCAAGGCTTTAGACTTGGATTTTGGACCCCTTTTCGTAACTTTGAATGCGAATAACTTCTGAACGGACAGAGATACAGTGTCGAGCATATTTTCACCGAGAAGCTAATTTTTTTGCGAATTTTCTGTTACGTTGTAATGTGCAAAAGGTGGTCCAGAAGCAGAGATATTTGTACTTTTATTTTTCAGAAATCAGCCAAAACTGGCTTCCATCCTGTCTACTGGGCTGATGACCATCAGCGATTTCATTGAAATTTGGTATGCATATGGTTTCGAAACCTAGGATCGCGAATCTGAACTTCACTGCCCGAAATTCCTATTTATTTGCATTTTATGACGTGTCAAAGTTTACGCCAGTCCACTTTAGAGAGCTGTAATTTCAATACGCCTTAGGCTAGATCAAAATTATAAACGTTTTATAGAGGTAGAGTGTAAAGAATGGTACTAATGCAAAAGGTTATTTCCCGCTGTTCCAAAAATAGTAACTAATGGTATAGTGGCAAACAGATTTTTAACACAGAATCAATTGCTTTAGCCATTCAGCTATACTGTAATTTGTCTTGAAGCCATATATGTATCAATTATTCGATGATACCGCTGAATTTTTACACTTCAAATTTTCTGCATAATGAACACCGTAACTTGCAGATGTCGTAACGTGTCTATAAATTCAAGTATCGAAAATGTAAGACTGGTCCCGAATTCTGCTCTTCTTCAGCTTTCAAATGACACCAAAAACAGAGTTGTTTTTTTTCGGACACCAAAAAATGGCAAGGTAGATTTGGATTTTGGACCTCTTTTCGTAACTTTGAATGCGAATAACTTCTGAACGGACAAAGATACGGTGTCCAACACATTTCCACCGAGAAGCTAATTTTTTTGCAAATTTTCTGTTACGTTGTAATGTGCAAAAGGTGGTCCAGAAGCAGAGATATTTGTACTTTTATTTTTCAGAAATCAGCCAAAACTGGCTTCCATCCTGTCTACTGGGCTGATGACCATCAGCGATTTCATTGAAATTTGGTATGCATATGGTTTCGAAACCTAGGATCGCGAATCTGAACTTCACTGCCCGAAATTCCTATTTATTTGCATTTTAAGACGTGTCAAAGTTTACGCCAGTCCACTTTAGAGAGCTGTAATTTCAATACGCCTTAGGCTAGATCAAAATTATAAACGTTTTATACAGGTAGAGTGTAAAGAATGGTCCTAATGCAAAAGGTTATTTCCCGCTGTTCCAAAAATGGTAACTAATGTTTTGGTGGCAAAAACATTTTTAACAAAGAAAACAATTGCTTTAGCCAATCAACTATACCGTAATTTGTCCTGAAGCCACATATGACTAAATTATTGGATGGTACCACTGAATAATTACACTTCAAATTTTCTGCATAATGAACACCGTAACTTGCACATGTCATAACGTGTTTATAAATTAAAATATCGAAAATGTGAGACTGGTCCGGAATTCTGCTCTTCTTCAGCTTTCAAACAACACCAAAAACAGAGTTGTTTTTTTTCGGACACCAAAAAATGGCGAGGATTTTGGATTTTAGACCCCTTTTCGTAACTTTGAATGCGAATAACTTCTGAACGGACAAAGATACGGTGTCCAACACATTTTCACCGAGAAGCTAATTTTTTTGCGAATTTTCTGTTACGTTGTAATGTGCAAAAGGTGGTCCAGAAGCAGAGATATTTGTACTTTTATTTTTCAGAAATCAGCCAAAACTGGCTTCCATCCTGTCTACTGGGCTGATGACCATCAGCGATTTCATTGAAATTTGGTATGCATATGGTTTCGAAACCTAGGATCGCGAATCTGAACTTCACTGCCCGAAATTCCTATTTATTTGCATTTTATGACGTGTCAAAGTTTACGCCAGTCCACTTTAGAGAGCTGTAATTTCAATACGCCTTAGGCTAGATCAAAATTATAAACGTTTTATACAGGTAGAGTGTAAAGAATGGTACTAATGCAAAAGGTTATTTCCCGCTGTTCCAAAAATAGTAACTAATGGTATAGTGTCAAACAGATTTTTAACACAGAATCAATTGCTTTAGCCATTCAGCTATACTGTAATTTGTCCTGAAGCCATATATGTATCAATTATTCGATGGTACCGCTGAATTTTTACACTTTAAATTTTCTGCATAATGAACACCGTAACTTGCAGATGTCGTAACGTGTCTATAAATTCAAGTATCGAAAATGTAAGACTGGTCCCGAATTCTGCTCTTCTTCAGCTTACAAATGACACCAAAAACAGAGTTGTTTTTTTTCGGACACCAAAAAATGGCAAGGCTTTAGACTTGGATTTTGGACCTCTTTTCGTAACTTTGAATGCGAATAACTTCTGAACGGACAAAGATACGGTGTACAACACATTTCCACCGAGAAGCTAATTTTTTTGCGAATTTTCTGTTACGTTGTAATGTGCAAAAGATGGTCCAGAAGCAGAGATATTTGTACTTTTATTTTTCAGAAATCAGCCAAAACTGGCTTCCATCCTGTCTACTGGGCTGATGACCATCAGCGATTTCATTGAAATTTGGTATGCATATGGTTTCGAAACCTAGGATCGCGAATCTGAACTTCACTGCCCGAAATTCCTATTTATTTGCATTTTATGACGTGTCAAAGTTTACGCCAGTCCACTTTAGAGAGCTGTAATTTCAATACGCCTTAGGCTAGATCAAAATTATAAACGTTTTATACAGGTAGAGTGTAAAGAATGGTCCTAATGCAAAAGGTTATTTCCCGCTGTTCCAAAAATGGTAACTAATGTATTGGTGGCAAAAACATTTTTAACAAAGAAAACAATTGCTTTAGCCAATCAACTATACCGTAATTTGTCCTGAAGCCACATATGACTAAATTATTGGATGGTACCACTGAATAATTACACTTCCAATTTTCTGCATAATGAACACCGTAACTTGCACATGTCATAACGTGTTTATAAATTCAAATATCGAAAATGTAAGACTGGTCCGGAATTCTGCTCTTCTTCAGCTTTCAAATGACACCAAAAACAGAGTTGTTTTTTTTCGGACACCAAAAAATGGCAAGGCTTTAGACTTGGATTTTGGACCCCTTTTCGTAACTTTGAATGCGAATAACTTCTGAACGGACAGAGATACAGTGTCGAGCATATTTTCACCGAGAAGCTAATTTTTTTGCGAATTTTCTGTTACGTTGTAATGTGCAAAAGGTGGTCCAGAAGCAGAGATATTTGTACTTTTATTTTTCAGAAATCAGCCAAAACTGGCTTCCATCCTGTCTACTGGGCTGATGACCATCAGCGATTTCATTGAAATTTGGTATGCATATGGTTTCGAAACCTAGGATCGCGAATCTGAACTTCACTGCCCGAAATTCCTATTTATTTGCATTTTATGACGTGTCAAAGTTTACGCCAGTCCACTTTAGAGAGCTGTAATTTCAATACGCCTTAGGCTAGATCAAAATTATAAACGTTTTATAGAGGTAGAGTGTAAAGAATGGTACTAATGCAAAAGGTTATTTCCCGCTGTTCCAAAAATAGTAAGTAATGGTATAGTGGCAAACAGATTTTTAACACAGAATCAATTGCTTTAGCCATTCAGCTATACTGTAATTTGTCTTGAAGCCATATATGTATCAATTATTCGATGATACCGCTGAATTTTTACACTTCAAATTTTCTGCATAATGAACACCGTAACTTGCAGATGTCGTAACGTGTCTATAAATTCAAGTATCGAAAATGTAAGACTGGTCCCGAATTCTGCTCTTCTTCAGCTTTCAAATGACACCAAAAACAGAGTTGTTTTTTTTCGGACACCAAAAAATGGCAAGGTAGACTTGGATTTTGGACCTCTTTTCGTAACTTTGAATGCGAATAACTTCTGAACGGACAAAGATACGGTGTCCAACACATTTCCACCGAGAAGCTAATTTTTTTTTGCAAATTTTCTGTTACGTTGTAATGTGCAAAAGGTGGTCCAGAAGCAGAGATATTTGTACTTTTATTTTTCAGAAATCAGCCAAAACTGGCTTCCATCCTGTCTACTGGGCTGATGACCATCAGCGATTTCATTGAAATTTGGTATGCATATGGTTTCGAAACCTAGGATCGCAAATCTGAACTTCACTGCCCGAAATTCCTATTTATTTGCGTTTTATGACGTGTCAAAGTTTACGCCAGTCCACTTTAGAGAGCTGTAATTTCAATACGCCTTAGGCTAGATCAAAATTATAAACGTTTTATACAGGTAGAGTGTAAAGAATGGTCCTAATGCAAAAGGTTATTTCCCGCTGTTCCAAAAATGGTAACTAATGTTTTGGTGGCAAAAACATTTTTAACAAAGAAAACAATTGCTTTAGCCAATCAACTATACCGTAATTTGTCCTGAAGCCATATATGTATCAATTATTCGATGGTACCGCTGAATTTTTACACTTTAAATTTTCTGCATAATGAACACCGTAACTTGCAGATGTCGTAACGTGTCTATAAATTCAAGTATCGAAAATGTAAGACTGGTCCCGAATTCTGCTCTTCTTCAGCTTACAAATGACACCAAAAACAGAGTTGTTTTTTTTCGGGCACCAAAAAATGGCAAGGCTTTAGACTTGGATTTTGGACCTCTTTTCGTAACTTTGAATGCGAATAACTTCTGAACGGACAAAGATACGGTGTCCAACACATTTCCACCGAGAAGCTAATTTTTTTGCGAATTTTCTGTTACGTTGTAATGTGCAAAAGGTGGTCCAGAAGCAGAGATATTTGTACTTTTATTTTTCAGAAATCAGCCAAAACTGGCTTCCATCCTGTCTACTGGGCTGATGACCATCAGCGATTTCATTGAAATTTGGTATGCATATGGTTTCGAAACCTAGGATCGCGAATCTGAACTTCACTGCCCGAAATTCCTATTTATTTGCATTTTATGACGTGTCAAAGTTTACGCCAGTCCACTTTAGAGAGCTGTAATTTCAATACGCCTTAGGCTAGATCAAAATTATAAACGTTTTATACAGGTAGAGTGTAAAGAATGGTCCTAATGCAAAAGGTTATTTCCCGCTGTTCCAAAAATGGTAACTAATGTTTTGGTGGCAAAAACATTTTTAACAAAGAAAACAATTGCTTTAGCCAATCAACTATACCGTAATTTGTCCTGAAGCCACATATGACTAAATTATTGGATGGTACCACTGAATAATTACACTTCAAATTTTCTGCATAATGAACACCGTAACTTGCACATGTCATAACGTGTTTATAAATTCAAATATCGAAAATGTAAGACTGGTCCGGAATTCTGCTCTTCTTCCACTTTCAAACAACACCAAAAACAGAGTTGTTTTTTTTCGGACACCAAAAAATGGCAAGGCTTTAGACTTGGATTTTGGACCCCTTTTCGTAACTTTGAATGCGAATAACTTCTGAACGGACAGAGATACAGTGTCGAGCATATTTTCACCGAGAAGCTAATTTTTTTGCGAATTTTCTGTTACGTTGTAATGTGCAAAAGGTGGTCCAGAAGCAGAGATATTTGTACTTTTATTTTTCAGAAATCAGCCAAAACTGGCTTCCATCCTGTCTACTGGGCTGATGACCATCAGCGATTTCATTGAAATTTGGTATGCATATGGTTTCGAAACCTAGGATCGCGAATCTGAACTTCACTGCCCAAAATTCCTATTTATTTGCATTTTATGACGTGTCAAAGTTTACGCCAGTACACTTTAGAGAGCTGTAATTTCAATACGCCTTAGGCTAGATCAAAATTATAAACGTTTTATAGAGGTAGAGTGTAAAGAATGGTACTAATGCAAAAGGTTATTTCCCGCTGTTCCAAAAATAGTAAGTAATGGTATAGTGGCAAACAGATTTTTAACACAGAATCAATTGCTTTAGCCATTCAGCTATACTGTAATTTGTCTTGAAGCCATATATGTATCAATTATTCGATGATACCGCTGAATTTTTACACTTCAAATTTTCTGCATAATGAACACCGTAACTTGCAGATGTCGTAACGTGTCTATAAATTCAAGTATCGAAAATGTAAGACTGGTCCCGAATTCTGCTCTTCTTCAGCTTTCAAATGACACCAAAAACAGAGTTGTTTTTTTCGGACACCAAAAAATGGCAAGGTAGACTTGGATTTTGGACCTCTTTTCGTAACTTTGAATGCGAATAACTTCTGAACGGACAAAGATACGGTGTCCAACACATTTCCACCGAGAAGCTAATTTTTTTTTGCAAATTTTCTGTTACGTTGTAATGTGCAAAAGGTGGTCCAGAAGCAGAGATATTTGTACTTTTATTTTTCAGAAATCAGCCAAAACTGGCTTCCATCCTGTCTACTGGGCTGATGACCATCAGCGATTTCATTGAAATTTGGTATGCATATGGTTTCGAAACCTAGGGTCGCAAATCTGAACTTCACTGCCCGAAATTCCTATTTATTTGCGTTTTATGACGTGTCAAAGTTTACGCCAGTCCACTTTAGAGAGCTGTAATTTCAATACGCCTTAGGCTAGATCAAAATTATAAACGTTTTATACAGGTAGAGTGTAAAGAATGGTACTAATGCAAAAGGTTATTTCCCGCTGTTCCAAAAATAGTAATTAATGGTATAGTGGCAAACAGATTTTTAACACAGAATCAATTGCTTTAGCCATTCAGCTATACTGTAATTTGTCCTGAAGCCATATATGTATCAATTATTCGATGGTACCGCTGAATTTTTACACTTCAAATTTTCTGCATAATGAACACCGTAACTTGCAGATGTCGTAACGTGTCTATAAATTCAAGTATCGAAAATGTAAGACTGGTCCCGAATTCTGCTCTTCTTCAGCTTTCAAATGACACCAAAAACAGAGTTGTTTTTTTTCGGACACCAAAAAATGGCAAGGCTTTAGACTTGGATTTTGGACCTCTTTTCGTAACTTTGAATGCGAATAACTTCTGAACGGACAAAGATACGGTGTCCAACACATTTTCACCGAGAAGCTAATTTTTTTGCGAATTTTCTGTTACGTTGTAATGTGCAAAAGGTGGTCCAGAAGCAGAGATATTTGTACTTTTATTTTTCAGAAATCAGCCAAAACTGGCTTCCATCCTGTCTACTGGGCTGATGACCATCAGCGATTTCATTGAAATTTGGTATGCATATGGTTTCGAAACCTAGGATCGCGAATCTGAACTTCACTGCCCGAAATTCCTATTTATTTGCATTTTATGACGTGTCAAAGTTTACGCCAGTCCACTTTAGAGAGCTGTAATTTCAATACGCCTTAGGCTAGATCAAAATTATAAACGTTTTATACAGGTAGAGTGTAAAGAATGGTCCTAATGCAAAAGGTTATTTCCCGCTGTTCCAAAAATGGTAACTAATGTTTTGGTGGCAAAAACATTTTTAACAAAGAAAACAATTGCTTTAGCCAATCAACTATACCGTAATTTGTCCTGAAGCCACATATGACTAAATTATTGGATGGTACCACTGAATAATTACACTTCAAATTTTCTGCATAATGAACACCGTAACTTGCACATGTCATAACGTGTTTATAAATTCAAATATCGAAAATGTAAGACTGGTCCGGAATTCTGCTCTTCTTCCACTTTCAAACAACACCAAAAACAGAGTTGTTTTTTTTCGGACACCAAAAAATGGCAAGGCTTTAGACTTGGATTTTGGACCCCTTTTCGTAACTTTGAATGCGAATAACTTCTGAACGGACAGAGATACAGTGTCGAGCATATTTTCACCGAGAAGCTAATTTTTTTGCGAATTTTCTGTTACGTTGTAATGTGCAAAAGGTGGTCCAGAAGCAGAGATATTTGTACTTTTATTTTTCAGAAATCAGCCAAAACTGGCTTCCATCCTGTCTACTGGGCTGATGACCATCAGCGATTTCATTGAAATTTGGTATGCATATGGTTTCGAAACCTAGGATCGCGAATCTGAACTTCACTGCCCAAAATTCCTATTTATTTGCATTTTATGACGTGTCAAAGTTTACGCCAGTCCACTTTAGAGAGCTGTAATTTCAATACGCCTTAGGCTAGATCAAAATTATAAACGTTTTATAGAGGTAGAGTGTAAAGAATGGTACTAATGCAAAAGGTTATTTCCCGCTGTTCCAAAAATAGTAACTAATGGTATAGTGGCAAACAGATTTTTAACACAGAATCAATTCTTTAGCCATTCAGCTATACTGTAATTTGTCCTGAAGCCATATATGTATCAATTATTCGATGGTACCGCTGAATTTTTACACTTCAAATTTTCTGCATAATGAACACCGTAACTTGCAGATGTCGTAACGTGTCTATAAATTCAAATATCGAAAATGTAAGACTGGTCCCGAATTCTGCTCTTCTTCAGCTTTCAAATGACACCAAAAACAGAGTTGTTTTTTTTCGGACACCAAAAAATGGCAAGGCTTTAGACTTGGATTTTGGACCCCTTTTCGTAATTTTGAATGCGAATAACTTCTGAACGGACAAAGATACGGTGTCCAACACATTTTCACCGAGAAGCTAACTTTTTTGCGAATTTTCTGTTACGTTGTAATGTGCAAAAGGTGGTCCAGAAGCAGAGATATTTGTACTTTTATTTTTCAGAAATCAGCCAAAACTGGCTTCCATCCTGTCTACTGGGCTGATGACCATCAGCGATTTCATTGAAATTTGGTATGCATATGGTTTCGAAACCTAGGATCGCGAATCTGAACTTCACTGCCCGAAATTCCTATTTATTTGCATTTTATGACGTGTCAAAGTTTACGCCAGTCCACTTTAGAGAGCTGTAATTTCAATACGCCTTAGGCTAGATCAAAATTATAAACGTTTTATACAGGTAGAGTGTAAAGAATGGTCCTAATGCAAAAGGTTATTTCCCGCTGTTCCAAAAATGGTAACTAATGTTTTGGTGGCAAAAACATTTTTAACAAAGAAAACAATTGCTTTCGCCAATCAACTATACCGTAATTTGTCCTGAAGCCACATATGACTAAATTATTGGATGGTACCACTGAATAATTACACTTCAAATTTTCTGCATAATGAACACCGTAACTTGCACATGTCATAACGTGTTTATAAATTCAAATATCGAAAATGTAAGACTGGTCCGGAATTCTGCTCTTCTTCCACTTTCAAACAACACCAAAAACAGAGTTGTTTTTTTTCGGACACCAAAAAATGGCAAGGCTTTAGACTTGGATTTTGGACCCCTTTTCGTAACTTTGAATGCGAATAACTTCTGAACGGACAGAGATACAGTGTCGAGCATATTTTCACCGAGAAGCTAATTTTTTTGCGAATTTTCTGTTACGTTGTAATGTGCAAAAGGTGGTCCAGAAGCAGACATATTTGTACTTTTATTTTTCAGAAATCAGCCAAAACTGGCTTCCATCCTGTCTACTGGGCTGATGACCATCAGCGATTTCATTGAAATTTGGTATGCATATGGTTTCGAAACCTAGGATCGCGAATCTGAACTTCACTGCCCGAAATTCCTATTTATTTGCATTTTATGACGTGTCAAAGTTTAAGCCAGTCCACTTTAGAGAGCTGTAATTTCAATACGCCTTAGGCTAGATCAAAATTATAAACGTTTTATAGAGGTAGAGTGTAAAGAATGGTACTAATGCAAAAGGTTATTTCCCGCTGTTCCAAAAATAGTAACTAATGGTATAGTGGCAAACAGATTTTTAACACAGAATCAATTGCTTTAGCCATTCAGCTATACTGTAATTTGTCCTGAAGCCATATATGTATCAATTTTTCGATGATACCGCTGAATTTTTACACTTCAAATTTTCTGCATAATGAACACCGTAACTTGCAGATGTCGTAACGTGTCTATAAATTCAAGTATCGAAAATGTAAGACTGGTCCCGAATTCTGCTCTTCTTCAGCTTTCAAATGACACCAAAAACAGAGTTGTTTTTTTTCGGACACCAAAAAATGGCAAGGCTTTAGACTTGGATTTTGGACCTCTTTTCGTAACTTTGAATGCGAATAACTTCTGAACGGACAAAGATACGGTGTCCAACACATTTTCACCGAGAAGCTAATTTTTTTGCGAATTTTCTGTTACGTTGTAATGTGCAAAAGGTGGTCCAGAAGCAGAGATATTTGTACTTTTATTTTTCAGAAATCATCCAAAACTGGCTTCCATCCTGTCTACTGGGCTGATGACCATCAGCGATTTCATTGAAATTTGGTATGCATATGGTTTCGAAACCTAGGATCGCGAATCTGAACTTCACTGCCCGAAATTCCTATTTATTTGCATTTTATGACGTGTCAAAGTTTACGCCAGTCCACTTTAGAGAGCTGTAACTTCAATACGCCTTAGGCTAGATCAAAATTATAAACGTTTTATACAGGTAGAGTGTAAAGAATGGTACTAATGCAAAAGGTTATTTCCCGCTGTTCCAAAAATAGTAACTAATGGTATAGTGGCAAACAGATTTTTAACACAGAATCAATTGCTTTAGCCATTCAGCTATACTGTAATTTGTCCTGAAGCCATATATGTATCAATTATTCGATGATACCGCTGAATTTTTACACTTCAAATTTTCTGCATAATGAACACCGTAACTTGCAGATGTCGTAACGTGTCTATAAATTCAAGTATCGAAAATGTAAGACTGGTCCCGAATTCTGCTCTTCTTCAGCTTTCAAATGACACCAAAAACAGAGTTGTTTTTTTTCGGACACCAAAAAATGGCAAGGCTTTAGACTTGGATTTTGGACCTCTTTTCGTAACTTTGAATGCGAATAACTTCTGAACGGACAAAGATACGGTGTCCAACACATTTCCACCGAGAAGCTAATTCTTTTGCGAATTTTCTGTTACGTTGTAATGTGCAAAAGGTGGTCCAGAAGCAGAGATATTTGTACTTTTATTTTTCAGAAATCAGCCAAAACTGGCTTCCATCCTGTCTACTGGGCTGATGACCATCAGCGATTTCATTGAAATTTGGTATGCATATGGTTTCGAAACCTAGGATCGCAAATCTGAACTTCACTGCCCGAAATTCCTATTTATTTGCGTTTTATGACGTGTCAAAGTTTACGCCAGTCCACTTTAGAGAGCTGTAATTTCAATACGCCTTAGGCTAGATCAAAATTATAAACGTTTTATACAGGTAGAGTGTAAAGAATGGTACTAATGCAAAAGGTTATTTCCCGCTGTTCCAAAAATAGTAATTAATGGTATAGTGGCAAACAGATTTTTAACACAGAATCAATTGCTTTAGCCATTCAGCTATACTGTAATTTGTCCTGAAGCCATATATGTATCAATTATTCGATGGTACCGCTGAATTTTTACACTTCAAATTTTCTGCATAATGAACACCGTAACTTGCAGATGTCGTAACGTGTCTATAAATTCAAGTATCGAAAATGTAAGACTGGTCCCGAATTCTGCTCTTCTTCAGCTTTCAAATGACACCAAAAACAGAGTTGTTTTTTTTCGGACACCAAAAAATGGCAAGGCTTTAGACTTGGATTTTGGACCTCTTTTCGTAACTTTGAATGCGAATAACTTCTGAACGGACAGAGATACAGTGTCGAGCATATTTTCACCGAGAAGCTAATTTTTTTGCGAATTTTCTGTTACGTTGTAATGTGCAAAAGGTGGTCCAGAAGCAGAGATATTTGTACTTTTATTTTTCAGAAATCAGCCAAAACTGGCTTCCATCCTGTCTACTGGGCTGATGACCATCAGCGATTTCATTGAAATTTGGTATGCATATGGTTTCGAAACCTAGGATCGCGAATCTGAACTTCACTGCCCGAAATTCCTATTTATTTGCATTTTATGACGTGTCAAAGTTTACGCCAGTCCACTTTAGAGAGCTGTAATTTCAATACGCCTTAGGCTAGATCAAAATTATAAACGTTTTATACAGGTAGAGTGTAAAGAATGGTCCTAATGCAAAAGGTTATTTCCCGCTGTTCCAAAAATGGTAACTAATGTTTTGGTGGCAAAAACATTTTTAACAAAGAAAACAATTGCTTTAGCCAATCAACTATACCGTAATTTGTCCTGAAGCCACATATGACTAAATTATTGGATGGTACCACTGAATAATTACACTTCAAATTTTCTGCATAATGAACACCGTAACTTGCACATGTCATAACGTGTTTATAAATTCAAATATCGAAAATGTAAGACTGGTCCGGAATTCTGCTCTTCTTCCACTTTCAAACAACACCAAAAACAGAGTTGTTTTTTTTCGGACACCAGAAAATGGCAAGGCTTTAGACTTGGATTTTGGACCCCTTTTCGTAACTTTGAATGCGAATAACTTCTGAACGGACAGAGATACAGTGTCGAGCATATTTTCAACGAGAAGCTAATTTTTTTGCGAATTTTCTGTTACGTTGTAATGTGCAAAAGGTGGTCCAGAAGCAGAGATATTTGTACTTTTATTTTTCAGAAATCAGCCAAAACTGGCTTCCATCCTGTCTACTGGGCTGATGACCATCAGCGATTTCATTGAAATTTGGTATGCATATGGTTTCGAAACCTAGGATCGCGAATCTGAACTTCACTGCCCGAAATTCCTATTTATTTGCATTTTATGACGTGTCAAAGTTTACGCCAGTCCACTTTAGAGAGCTGTAATTTCAATACGCCTTAGGCTAGATCAAAATTATAAACGTTTTATACAGGTAGAGTGTAAAGAATGGTACTAATGCAAAAGGTTATTTCCCGCTGTTCCAAAAATAGTAACTAATGGTATAGTGTCAAACAGATTTTTAACACAGAATCAATTGCTTTAGCCATTCAGCTATACTGTAATTTGTCCTGAAGCCATATATGTATCAATTATTCGATGGTACCGCTGAATTTTTACACTTTAAATTTTCTGCATAATGAACACCGTAACTTGCAGATGTCGTAACGTGTCTATAAATTCAAGTATCGAAAATGTAAGACAGGTCCCGAATTCTGCTCTTCTTCAGCTTACAAATGACACCAAAAACAGAGTTGTTTTTTTTCGGACACCAAAAAATGGCAAGGCTTTAGACTTGGATTTTGGACCTCTTTTCGTAACTTTGAATGCGAATAACTTCTGAACGGACAAAGATACGGTGTCCAACACATTTCCACCGAGAAGCTAATTTTTTTGCGAATTTTCTGTTACGTTGTAATGTGCAAAAGGTGGTCCAGAAGCAGAGATATTTGTACTTTTATTTTTCAGAAATCAGCCAAAACTGGCTTCCATCCTGTCTACTGGGCTGATGACCATCAGCGGTTTCATTGAAATTTGGTATGCATATGGTTTCGAAACCTAGGATCGCGAATCTGAACTTCACTGCCCGAAATTCCTATTTATTTGCATTTTATGACGTGTCAAAGTTTACGCCAGTCCACTTTAGAGAGCTGTAATTTCAATACGCCTTAGGCTAGATCAAAATTATAAACGTTTTATACAGGTAGAGTGTAAAGAATGGTCCTAATGCAAAAGGTTATTTCCCGCTGTTCCAAAAATGGTAACTAATGTTTTGGTGGCAAAAACATTTTTAACAAAGAAAACAATTGCTTTAGCCAATCAACTATACCGTAATTTGTCCTGAAGCCACATATGACTAAATTATTGGATGGTACCACTGAATAATTACACTTCAAATTTTCTGCATAATGAACACCGTAACTTGCACATGTCATAACGTGTTTATAAATTAAAATATCGAAAATGTGAGACTGGTCCGGAATTCTGCTCTTCTTCAGCTTTCAAACAACACCAAAAACAGAGTTGTTTTTTTTCGGACACCAAAAAATGGCGAGGATTTTGGATTTTAGACCCCTTTTCGTAACTTTGAATGCGAATAACTTCTGAACGGACAAAGATACGGTGTCCAACACATTTCCACCGAGAAGCTAATTTTTTTGCGAATTTTCTGTTACGTTGTAATGTGCAAAAGGTGGTCCAGAAGCAGAGATATTTGTACTTTTATTTTTCAGAAATCAGCCAAAACTGGCTTCCATCCTGTCTACTGGGCTGATGACCATCAGCGATTTCATTGAAATTTGGTATGCATATGGTTTCGAAACCTAGGATCGCGAATCTGAACTTCACTGCCCGAAATTCCTATTTATTTGCATTTTATGACGTGTCAAAGTTTACGCCAGTCCACTTTAGAGAGCTGTAATTTCAATACGCCTTAGGCTAGATCAAAATTATAAACGTTTTATACAGGTAGAGTGTAAAGAATGGTCCTAATGCAAAAGGTTATTTCCCGCTGTTCCAAAAATGGTAACTAATGTTTTGGTGGCAAAAACATTTTTAACAAAGAAAACAATTGCTTTAGCCAATCAACTATACCGTAATTTGTCCTGAAGCCACATATGACTAAATTATTGGATGGTACCACTGAATAATTACACTTCAAATTTTCTGCATAATGAACACCGTAACTTGCCCATGTCATAACGTGTTTATAAATTCAAATATCGAAAATGTAAGACTGGTCCGGAATTCTGCTCTTCTTCCACTTTCAAACAACACCAAAAACAGAGTTGTTTTTTTTCGGACACCAAAAAATGGCAAGGCTTTAGACTTGGATTTTGGACCCCTTTTCGTAACTTTGAATGCGAATAACTTCTGAACGGACAGAGATACAGTGTCGAGCATATTTTCACCGAGAAGCTAATTTTTTTGCGAATTTTCTGTTACGTTGTAATGTGCAAAAGGTGGTCCAGAAGCAGAGATATTTGTACTTTTATTTTTCAGAAATCAGCCAAAACTGGCTTCCATCCTGTCTACTGGGCTGATGACCATCAGCGATTTCATTGAAATTTGGTATGCATATGGTTTCGAAACCTAGGATCGCGAATCTGAACTTCACTGCCCGAAATTCCTATTTATTTGCATTTTATGACGTGTCAAAGTTTACGCCAGTCCACTTTAGAGAGCTGTAATTTCAATACGCCTTAGGCTAGATCAAAATTATAAACGTTTTATAGAGGTAGAGTGTAAAGAATGGTACTAATGCAAAAGGTTATTTCCCGCTGTTCCAAAAATAGTAACTAATGGTATAGTGGCAAACAGATTTTTAACACAGAATCAATTGCTTTAGCCATTCAGCTATACTGTAATTTGTCTTGAAGGCATATATGTATCAATTATTCGATGATACCGCTGAATTTTTACACTTCAAATTTTCTGCATAATGAACACCGTAACTTGCAGATGTCGTAACGTGTCTATAAATTCAAGTATCGAAAATGTAAGACTGGTCCCGAATTCTGCTCTTCTTCAGCTTTCAAATGACACCAAAAACAGAGTTGTTTTTTTTCGGACACCAAAAAATGGCAAGGTAGATTTGGATTTTGGACCTCTTTTCGTAACTTTGAATGCGAATAACTTCTGAACGGACAAAGATACGGTGTCCAACCCATTTCCACCGAGAAGCTAATTTTTTTGCAAATTTTCTGTTACGTTGTAATGTGCAAAAGGTGGTCCAGAAGCAGAGATATTTGTACTTTTATTTTTCAGAAATCAGCCAAAACTGGCTTCCATCCTGTCTACTGGGCTGATGACCATCAGCGATTTCATTGAAATTTGGTATGCATATGGTTTCGAAACCTAGGATCGCGAATCTGAACTTCACTGCCCGAAATTCCTATTTATTTGCATTTTATGACGTGTCAAAGTTTACGCCAGTCCACTTTAGAGAGCTGTAATTTCAATACGCCTTAGGCTAGATCAAAATTATAAACGTTTTATACAGGTAGAGTGTAAAGAATGGTCCTAATGCAAAAGGTTATTTCCCGCTGTTCCAAAAATGGTAACTAATGTTTTGGTGGCAAAAACATTTTTAACAAAGAAAACAATTGCTTTAGCCAATCAACTATACCGTAATTTGTCCTGAAGCCACATATGACTAAATTATTGGATGGTACCACTGAATAATTACACTTCAAATTTTCTGCATAATGAACACCGTAACTTGCACATGTCATAACGTGTTTATAAATTAAAATATCGAAAATGTGAGACTGGTCCGGAATTCTGCTCTTCTTCAGCTTTCAAACAACACCAAAAACAGAGTTGTTTTTTTTCGGACACCAAAAAATGGCGAGGATTTTGGATTTTAGACCCCTTTTCGTAACTTTGAATGCGAATAACTTCTGAACGGACAAAGATACGGTGTCCAACACATTTTCACCGAGAAGCTAATTTTTTTGCGAATTTTCTGTTACGTTGTAATGTGCAAAAGGTGGTCCAGAAGCAGAGATATTTGTACTTTTATTTTTCAGAAATCAGCCAAAACTGGCTTCCATCCTGTCTACTGGGCTGATGACCATCAGCGATTTCATTGAAATTTGGTATGCATATGGTTTCGAAACCTAGGATCGCGAATCTGAACTTCACTGCCCGAAATTCCTATTTATTTGCATTTTATGACGTGTCAAAGTTTACGCCAGTCCACTTTAGAGAGCTGTAATTTCAATACGCCTTAGGCTAGATCAAAATTATAAACGTTTTATACAGGTAGAGTGTAAAGAATGGTACTAATGCAAAAGGTTATTTCCCGCTGTTCCAAAAATAGTAACTAATGGTATAGTGTCAAACAGATTTTTAACACAGAATCAATTGCTTTAGCCATTCAGCTATACTGTAATTTGTCCTGAAGCCATATATGTATCAATTATTCGATGGTACCGCTGAATTTTTACACTTTAAATTTTCTGCATAATGAACACCGTAACTTGCAGATGTCGTAACGTGTCTATAAATTCAAGTATCGAAAATGTAAGACTGGTCCCGAATTCTGCTCTTCTTCAGCTTACAAATGACACCAAAAACAGAGTTGTTTTTTTTCGGACACCAAAAAATGGCAAGGCTTTAGACTTGGATTTTGGACCTCTTTTCGTAACTTTGAATGCGAATAACTTCTGAACGGACAAAGATACGGTGTACAACACATTTCCACCGAGAAGCTAATTTTTTTGCGAATTTTCTGTTACGTTGTAATGTGCAAAAGGTGGTCCAGAAGCAGAGATATTTGTACTTTTATTTTTCAGAAATCAGCCAAAACTGGCTTCCATCCTGTCTACTGGGCTGATGACCATCAGCGATTTCATTGAAATTTGGTATGCATATGGTTTCGAAACCTAGGATCGCGAATCTGAACTTCACTGCCCGAAATTCCTATTTATTTGCATTTTATGACGTGTCAAAGTTTACGCCAGTCCACTTTAGAGAGCTGTAATTTCAATACGCCTTAGGCTAGATCAAAATTATAAACGTTTTATACAGGTAGAGTGTAAAGAATGGTCCTAATGCAAAAGGTTATTTCCCGCTGTTCCAAAAATGGTAACTAATGTATTGGTGGCAAAAACATTTTTAACAAAGAAAACAATTGCTTTAGCCAATCAACTATACCGTAATTTGTCCTGAAGCCACATATGACTAAATTATTGGATGGTACCACTGAATAATTACACTTCCAATTTTCTGCATAATGAACACCGTAACTTGCACATGTCATAACGTGTTTATAAATTCAAATATCGAAAATGTAAGACTGGTCCGGAATTCTGCTCTTCTTCAGCTTTCAAATGACACCAAAAACAGAGTTGTTTTTTTTCGGACACCAAGAAATGGCAAGGCTTTAGCCTTGGATTTTGGACCCCTTTTCGTAACTTTGAATGCGAATAACTTCTGAACGGACAGAGATACAGTGTCGAGCATATTTTCACCGAGAAGCTAATTTTTTTGCGAATTTTCTGTTACGTTGTAATGTGCAAAAGGTGGTCCAGAAGCAGAGATATTTGTACTTTTATTTTTCAGAAATCAGCCAAAACTGGCTTCCATCCTGTCTACTGGGCTGATGACCATCAGCGATTTCATTGAAATTTGGTATGCATATGGTTTCGAAACCTAGGATCGCGAATCTGAACTTCACTGCCCGAAATTCCTATTTATTTGCATTTTATGACGTGTCAAAGTTTACGCCAGTCCACTTTAGAGAGCTGTAATTTCAATACGCCTTAGGCTAGATCAAAATTATAAACGTTTTATAGAGGTAGAGTGTAAGGAATGGTACTAATGCAAAAGGTTATTTCCCGCTGTTCCAAAAATAGTAACTAATGGTATAGTGGCAAACAGATTTTTAACACAGAATCAATTGCTTTAGCCATTCAGCTATACTGTAATTTGTCCTGAAGCCATATATGTATCAATTATTCGATGATACCGCTGAATTTTTACACTTCAAATTTTCTGCATAATGAACACCGTAACTTGCAGATGTCGTAACGTGTCTATAAATTCAAGTATCGAAAATGTAAGACTGGTCCCGAATTCTGCTTTTCTTCAGCTTTCAAATGACACCAAAAACAGAGTTGTTTTTTTTCGGACACCAAAAAATGGCAAGGCTTTAGACTTGGATTTTGGACCTCTTTTCGTAACTTTGAATGCGAATAACTTCTGAACGGACAAAGATACGGTGTCCAACACATTTTCACCGAGAAGCTAATTTTTTTGCGAATTTTCTGTTACGTTGTAATGTGCAAAAGGTGGTCCAGAAGCAGAGATATTTGTACTTTTATTTTTCAGAAATCAGCGAAAACTGGCTTCCATCCTGTCTACTGGGCTGATGACCATCAGCGATTTCATTGAAATTTGGTATGCATATGGTTTCGAAACCTAGGATCGCGAATCTGAACTTCACTGCCCGAAATTCCTATTTATTTGCATTTTATGACGTGTCAAAGTTTACGCCAGTCCACTTTAGAGAGCTGTAATTTCAATACGCCTTAGGCTAGATCAAAATTATAAACGTTTTATACAGGTAGAGTGTAAAGAATGGTACTAATGCAAAAGGTTATTTCCCGCTGTTCCAAAATAGTAACTAATGGTATAGTGGCAAACAGATTTTTAACACAGAATCAATTGCTTTAGCCATTCAGCTATACTGTAATTTGTCCTGAAGCCATATATGTATCAATTATTCGATGGTACCGCTGAATTTTTACACTTCAAATTTTCTGCATAATGAACACCGTAACTTGCAGATGTCGTAACGTGTCTATAAATTCAAGTATCGAAAATGTAAGACTGGTCCCGAATTCTGCTTTTCTTCAGCTTACAAATGACACCAAAAACAGAGTTGTTTTTTTTCGGACACCAAAAAATGGCAAGGCTTTAGACTTGGATTTTGGACCTCTTTTCGTAACTTTGAATGCGAATAACTTCTGAACGGACAAAGATACGGTGTCCAACACATTTTCACCGAGAAGCTAATTTTTTGCGAATTTTCTGTTACGTTGTAATGTGCAAAAGGTGGTCCAGAAGCAGAGATATTTGTACTTTTATTTTTCAGAAATCAGCCAAAACTGGCTTCCATCCTGTCTACTGGGCTGATGACCATCAGCGATTTCATTGAAATTTGGTATGCATATGGTTTCGAAACCTAGGATCGCGAATCTGAACTTCACTGCCCGAAATTCCTATTTATTTGCATTTTATGACGTGTCAAAGTTTACGCCAGTCCACTTTAGAGAGCTGTAATTTCAATACGCCTTAGGCTAGATCAAAATTATAAACGTTTTATAGAGGTAGAGTGTAAAGAATGGTACTAATGCAAAAGGTTATTTCTCGCTGTTCCAAAAATAGTAACTAATGGTATAGTGGCAAACAGATTTTTAACACAGAATCAATTGCTTTAGCCATTCAGCTATACTGTAATTTGTCCTGAAGCCATATATGTATCAATTATTCGATGATACCGCTGAATTTTTACACTTCAAATTTTCTGCATAATGAACACCGTAACTTGCAGATGTCGTAACGTGTCTATAAATTCAAGTATCGAAAATGTAAGACTGGTCCCGAATTCTGCTCTTCTTCTGCTTTCAAATGACACCAAAAACAGAGTTGTTTTTTTTCGGACACCAAAAAATGGCAAGGCTTAGGCTTGGATTTTGGACCTCTTTTCGTAACTTTGAATGCGAATAACTTCTGAACGGACAAAGATACGGTGTCCAACACATTTTCACCGAGAAGCTAATTTTTTTGCGAATTTTCTGTTACGTTGTAATGTGCAAAAGGTGGTCCAGAAGCAGAGATATTTGTACTTTTATTTTTCAGAAATCAGCCAAAACTGGCTTCCATCCTGTCTACTGGGCTGATGACCATCAGCGATTTCATTGAAATTTGGTATGCATATGGTTTCGAAAACTAGGATCGCGAATCTGAACTTCACTGCCCGAAATTCCTATTTATTTGCATTTTATGACGTGTCAAAGTTTACGCCAGTCCACTTTAGAGAGCTGTAATTTCAATACGCCTTAGGCTAGATCAAAATTATAAACGTTTTATACAGGTAGAGTGTAAAGAATGGTCCTAATGCAAAAGGTTATTTCCCGCTGTTCCAAAAATGGTAACTAATGTTTTGGTGGCAAAAACATTTTTAACAAAGAAAACAATTGCTTTAGCCAATCAACTATACCGTAATTTGTCCTGAAGCCACATATGACTAAATTATTGGATGGTACCACTGAATAATTACACTTCAAATTTTCTGCATAATGAACACCGTAACTTGCACATGTCATAACGTGTTTATAAATTCAAATATCGAAAATGTAAGACTGGTCCGGAATTCTGCTCTTCTTCCACCTGCAAACAACACCAAAAACAGAGTTGTTTTTTTTCGGACACCAAAAAATGGCAAGGCTTTAGACTTGGATTTTGGACCCCTTTTCGTAACTTTGAATGCGAATAACTTCTGAACGGACAGAGATACAGTGTCGAGCATATTTTCACCGAGAAGCTAATTTTTTTGCGAATTTTCTGTTACGTTGTAATGTGCAAAAGGTGGTCCAGAAGCAGAGATATTTGTACTTTTATTTTTCAGAAATCAGCCAAAACTGGCTTCCATCCTGTCTACTGGGCTGATGACCATCAGCGATTTCATTGAAATTTGGTATGCATATGGTTTCGAAACCTAGGATCGCGAATCTGAACTTCACTGCCCGAAATTCCTATTTATTTGCATTTTATGACGTGTCAAAGTTTACGCCAGTCCACTTTAGAGAGCTGTAATTTCAATACGCCTTAGGCTAGATCAAAATTATAAACGTTTTATACAGGTAGAGTGTAAAGAATGGTACTAATGCAAAAGGTTATTTCCCGCTGTTCCAAAAATGGTAACTAATGTATTGGTGGCAAAAACATTTTTAACAAAGAAAACAATTGCTTTAGCCAATCAACTATACCGTAATTTGTCCTGAAGCCACATATGACTAAATTATTGGATGGTACCACTGAATAATTACACTTCCAATTTTCTGCATAATGAACACCGTAACTTGCACATGTCATAACGTGTTTATAAATTCAAATATCGAAAATGTAAGACTGGTCCGGAATTCTGCTCTTCTTCAGCTTTCAAATGACACCAAAAACAGAGTTGTTTTTTTTCGGACACCAAGAAATGGCAAGGCTTTAGCCTTGGATTTTGGACCCCTTTTCGTAACTTTGAATGCGAATAACTTCTGAACGGACAGAGATACAGTGTCGAGCATATTTTCACCGAGAAGCTAATTTTTTTGCGAATTTTCTGTTACGTTGTAATGTGCAAAAGGTGGTCCAGAAGCAGAGATATTTGTACTTTTATTTTTCAGAAATCAGCCAAAACTGGCTTCCATCCTGTCTACTGGGCTGATGACCATCAGCGATTTCATTGAAATTTGGTATGCATATGGTTTCGAAACCTAGGATCGCGAATCTGAACTTCACTGCCCGAAATTCCTATTTATTTGCATTTTATGACGTGTCAAAGTTTACGCCAGTCCACTTTAGAGAGCTGTAATTTCAATACGCCTTAGGCTAGATCAAAATTATAAACGTTTTATAGAGGTAGAGTGTAAGGAATGGTACTAATGCAAAAGGTTATTTCCCGCTGTTCCAAAAATAGTAACTAATGGTATAGTGGCAAACAGATTTTTAACACAGAATCAATTGCTTTAGCCATTCAGCTATACTGTAATTTGTCCTGAAGCCATATATGTATCAATTATTCGATGATACCGCTGAATTTTTACACTTCAAATTTTCTGCATAATGAACACCGTAACTTGCAGATGTCGTAACGTGTCTATAAATTCAAGTATCGAAAATGTAAGACTGGTCCCGAATTCTGCTTTTCTTCAGCTTTCAAATGACACCAAAAACAGAGTTGTTTTTTTTCGGACACCAAAAAATGGCAAGGCTTTAGACTTGGATTTTGGACCTCTTTTCGTAACTTTGAATGCGAATAACTTCTGAACGGACAAAGATACGGTGTCCAACACATTTTCACCGAGAAGCTAATTTTTTTGCGAATTTTCTGTTACGTTGTAATGTGCAAAAGGTGGTCCAGAAGCAGAGATATTTGTACTTTTATTTTTCAGAAATCAGCGAAAACTGGCTTCCATCCTGTCTACTGGGCTGATGACCATCAGCGATTTCATTGAAATTTGGTATGCATATGGTTTCGAAACCTAGGATCGCGAATCTGAACTTCACTGCCCGAAATTCCTATTTATTTGCATTTTATGACGTGTCAAAGTTTACGCCAGTCCACTTTAGAGAGCTGTAATTTCAATACGCCTTAGGCTAGATCAAAATTATAAACGTTTTATACAGGTAGAGTGTAAAGAATGGTACTAATGCAAAAGGTTATTTCCCGCTGTTCCAAAATAGTAACTAATGGTATAGTGGCAAACAGATTTTTAACACAGAATCAATTGCTTTAGCCATTCAGCTATACTGTAATTTGTCCTGAAGCCATATATGTATCAATTATTCGATGGTACCGCTGAATTTTTACACTTCAAATTTTCTGCATAATGAACACCGTAACTTGCAGATGTCGTAACGTGTCTATAAATTCAAGTATCGAAAATGTAAGACTGGTCCCGAATTCTGCTTTTCTTCAGCTTACAAATGACACCAAAAACAGAGTTGTTTTTTTTCGGACACCAAAAAATGGCAAGGCTTTAGACTTGGATTTTGGACCTCTTTTCGTAACTTTGAATGCGAATAACTTCTGAACGGACAAAGATACGGTGTCCAACACATTTTCACCGAGAAGCTAATTTTTTGCGAATTTTCTGTTACGTTGTAATGTGCAAAAGGTGGTCCAGAAGCAGAGATATTTGTACTTTTATTTTTCAGAAATCAGCCAAAACTGGCTTCCATCCTGTCTACTGGGCTGATGACCATCAGCGATTTCATTGAAATTTGGTATGCATATGGTTTCGAAACCTAGGATCGCGAATCTGAACTTCACTGCCCGAAATTCCTATTTATTTGCATTTTATGACGTGTCAAAGTTTACGCCAGTCCACTTTAGAGAGCTGTAATTTCAATACGCCTTAGGCTAGATCAAAATTATAAACGTTTTATAGAGGTAGAGTGTAAAGAATGGTACTAATGCAAAAGGTTATTTCTCGCTGTTCCAAAAATAGTAACTAATGGTATAGTGGCAAACAGATTTTTAACACAGAATCAATTGCTTTAGCCATTCAGCTATACTGTAATTTGTCCTGAAGCCATATATGTATCAATTATTCGATGATACCGCTGAATTTTTACACTTCAAATTTTCTGCATAATGAACACCGTAACTTGCAGATGTCGTAACGTGTCTATAAATTCAAGTATCGAAAATGTAAGACTGGTCCCGAATTCTGCTCTTCTTCTGCTTTCAAATGACACCAAAAACAGAGTTGTTTTTTTTCGGACACCAAAAAATGGCAAGGCTTAGGCTTGGATTTTGGACCTCTTTTCGTAACTTTGAATGCGAATAACTTCTGAACGGACAAAGATACGGTGTCCAACACATTTTCACCGAGAAGCTAATTTTTTTGCGAATTTTCTGTTACGTTGTAATGTGCAAAAGGTGGTCCAGAAGCAGAGATATTTGTACTTTTATTTTTCAGAAATCAGCCAAAACTGGCTTCCATCCTGTCTACTGGGCTGATGACCATCAGCGATTTCATTGAAATTTGGTATGCATATGGTTTCGAAACCTAGGATCGCGAATCTGAACTTCACTGCCCGAAATTCCTATTTATTTGCATTTTATGACGTGTCAAAGTTTACGCCAGTCCACTTTAGAGAGCTGTAATTTCAATACGCCTTAGGCTAGATCAAAATTATAAACGTTTTATACAGGTAGAGTGTAAAGAATGGTCCTAATGCAAAAGGTTATTTCCCGCTGTTCCAAAAATGGTAACTAATGTTTTGGTGGCAAAAACATTTTTAACAAAGAAAACAATTGCTTTAGCCAATCAACTATACCGTAATTTGTCCTGAAGCCACATATGACTAAATTATTGGATGGTACCACTGAATAATTACACTTCAAATTTTCTGCATAATGAACACCGTAACTTGCACATGTCATAACGTGTTTATAAATTCAAATATCGAAAATGTAAGACTGGTCCGGAATTCTGCTCTTCTTCCACCTGCAAACAACACCAAAAACAGAGTTGTTTTTTTTCGGACACCAAAAAATGGCAAGGCTTTAGACTTGGATTTTGGACCCCTTTTCGTAACTTTGAATGCGAATAACTTCTGAACGGACAGAGATACAGTGTCGAGCATATTTTCACCGAGAAGCTAATTTTTTTGCGAATTTTCTGTTACGTTGTAATGTGCAAAAGGTGGTCCAGAAGCAGAGATATTTGTACTTTTATTTTTCAGAAATCAGCCAAAACTGGCTTCCATCCTGTCTACTGGGCTGATGACCATCAGCGATTTCATTGAAATTTGGTATGCATATGGTTTCGAAACCTAGGATCGCGAATCTGAACTTCACTGCCCGAAATTCCTATTTATTTGCATTTTATGACGTGTCAAAGTTTACGCCAGTCCACTTTAGAGAGCTGTAATTTCAATACGCCTTAGGCTAGATCAAAATTATAAACGTTTTATACAGGTAGAGTGTAAAGAATGGTACTAATGCAAAAGGTTATTTCCCGCTGTTCCAAAAATAGTAACTAATGGTATAGTGGCAAACAGATTTTTAACACAGAATCAATTCCTTTAGCCATTCAGCTATACTGTAATTTGTCCTGAAGCCATATATGTATCAATTATTCGATGATACCGCTGAATTTTTACACTTCAAATTTTCTGCATAATGAACACCGTAACTTGCAGATGTCGTAACGTGTCTATAAATTCAAGTATCGAAAATGTAAGACTGGTCCCGAATTCTGCTCTTCTTCAGCTTTCAAATGACACCAAAAACAGAGTTGTTTTTTTTCGGACACCAAAAAATGGCAAGGTAGACTTGGATTTTGGACCTCTTTTCGTAACTTTGAATGCGAATAACTTCTGAACGGACAAAGATACGGTGTCCAACACATTTCCACCGAGAAGCTAATTTTTTTGCAAATTTTCTGTTACGTTGTAATGTGCAAAAGGTGGTCCAGAAGCAGAGATATTTGTACTTTTATTTTTCAGAAATCAGCCAAAACTGGCTTCCATCCTGTCTACTGGGCTGATGACCATCAGCGATTTCATTGAAATTTGGTATGCATATGGTTTCGAAACCTAGGATCGCGAATCTGAACTTCACTGCCCGAAATTCCTATTTATTTGCATTTTATGACGTGTCAAAGTTTACGCCAGTCCACTTTAGAGAGCTGTAATTTCAATACGCCTTAGGCTAGATCAAAATTATAAACGTTTTATACAGGTAGAGTGTAAAGAATGGTCCTAATGCAAAAGGTTATTTCCCGCTGTTCCAAAAATGGTAACTAATGTTTTGGTGGCAAAAACATTTTTAACAAAGAAAACAATTGCTTTAGCCAATCAACTATACCGTAATTTGTCCTGAAGCCACATATGACTAAATTATTGGATGGTACCACTGAATAATTACACTTCAAATTTTCTGCATAATGAACACCGTAACTTGCACATGTCATAACGTGTTTATAAATTCAAATATCGAAAATGTAAGACTGGTCCGGAATTCTGCTCTTCTTCCACCTGCAAACAACACCAAAAACAGAGTTGTTTTTTTTCGGACACCAAAAAATGGCAAGGCTTTAGACTTGGATTTTGGACCCCTTTTCGTAACTTTGAATGCGAATAACTTCTGAACGGACAAAGATACGGTGTCCAACACATTTTCACCGAGAAGCTAATTTTTTTGCGAATTTTCTGTTACGTTGTAATGTGCAAAAGGTGGTCCAGAAGCAGAGATATTTGTACTTTTATTTTTCAGAAATCAGCCAAAACTGGCTTCCATCCTGTCTACTGGGCTGATGACCATCAGCGATTTCATTGAAATTTGGTATGCATATGGTTTCGAAACCTAGGATCGCGAATCTGAACTTCACTGCCCGAAATTCCTATTTATTTGCATTTTATGACGTGTCAAAGTTTACGCCAGTCCTCTTTAGAGAGCTGTAATTTCAATACGCCTTAGGCTAGATCAAAATTATAAACGTTTTATACAGGTAGAGTGTAAAGAATGGTACTAATGCAAAAGGTTATTTCCCGCTGTTCCAAAAATAGTAACTAATGGTATAGTGTCAAACAGATTTTTAACACAGAATCAATTGCTTTAGCCATTCAGCTATACTGTAATTTGTCCTGAAGCCATATATGTATCAATTATTCGATGGTACCGCTGAATTTTTACACTTTAAATTTTCTGCATAATGAACACCGTAACTTGCAGATGTCGTAACGTGTCTATAAATTCAAGTATCGAAAATGTAAGACTGGTCCCGAATTCTGCTCTTCTTCAGCTTACAAATGACACCAAAAACAGAGTTGTTTTTTTTCGGACACCAAAAAATGGCAAGGCTTTAGACTTGGATTTTGGACCTCTTTTCGTAACTTTGAATGCGAATAACTTCTGAACGGACAAAGATACGGTGTCCAACACATTTCCACCGAGAAGCTAATTTTTTTGCGAATTTTCTGTTACGTTGTAATGTGCAAAAGGTGGTCCAGAAGCAGAGATATTTGTACTTTTATTTTTCAGAAATCAGCCAAAACTGGCTTCCATCCTGTCTACTGGGCTGATGACCATCAGCGATTTCATTGAAATTTGGTATGCATATGGTTTCGAAACCTAGGATCGCGAATCTGAACTTCACTGCCCGAAATTCCTATTTATTTGCATTTTATGACGTGTCAAAGTTTACGCCAGTCCACTTTAGAGAGCTGTAATTTCAATACGCCTTAGGCTAGATCAAAATTATAAACGTTTTATACAGGTAGAGTGTAAAGAATGGTCCTAATGCAAAAGGTTATTTCCCGCTGTTCCAAAAATGGTAACTAATGTTTTGGTGGCAAAAACATTTTTAACAAAGAAAACAATTGCTTTAGCCAATCAACTATACCGTAATTTGTCCTGAAGCCACATATGACTAAATTATTGGATGGTACCACTGAATAATTACACTTTAAATTTTCTGCATAATGAACACCGTAACTTGCACATGTCATAACGTGTTTATAAATTAAAATATCGAAAATGTGAGACTGGTCCGGAATTCTGCTCTTCTTCTGCTTTCAAACAACACCAAAAACAGAGTTGTTTTTTTTCGGACACCAAAAAATGGCGAGGATTTTGGATTTTAGACCCCTTTTCGTAACTTTGAATGCGAATAACTTCTGAACGGACAAAGATACGGTGTCCAACACATTTTCACCGAGAAGCTAATTTTTTTGCGAATTTTCTGTTACGTTGTAATGTGCAAAAGGTGGTCCAGAAGCAGAGATATTTGTACTTTTATTTTTCAGAAATCAGCCAAAACTGGCTTCCATCCTGTCTACTGGGCTGATGACCATCAGCGATTTCATTGAAATTTGGTATGCATATGGTTTCGAAACCTAGGATCGCGAATCTGAACTTCACTGCCCGAAATTCCTATTTATTTGCATTTTATGACGTGTCAAAGTTTACGCCAGTCCACTTTAGAGAGCTGTAATTTCAATACGCCTTAGGCTAGATCAAAATTATAAACGTTTTATACAGGTAGAGTGTAAAGAATGGTACTAATGCAAAAGGTTATTTCCCGCTGTTCCAAAAATAGTAACTAATGGTATAGTGGCAAACAGATTTTTAACACAGAATCAATTGCTTTAGCCATTCAGCTATACTGTAATTTGTCCTGAAGCCATATATGTATCAATTATTCGATGATACCGCTGAATTTTTACACTTTAAATTTTCTGCATAATGAACACCGTAACTTGCAGATGTCGTAACGTGTCTATAAATTCAAGTATCGAAAATGTAAGACTGGTCCCGAATTCTGCTCTTCTTCAGCTTTCAAATGACACCAAAAACAGAGTTGTTTTTTTTCGGACACCAAAAAATGGCAAGGCTTTAGACTTGGATTTTGGACCTCTTTTCGTAACTATGAATGCGAATAACTTCTGAACGGACAAAGATACGGTGTCCAACACATTTTCACCGAGAAGCTAATTTTTTGCGAATTTTCTGTTACGTTGTAATGTGCAAAAGGTGGTCCAGAAGCAGAGATATTTGTACTTTTATTTTTCAGAAATCAGCCAAAACTGGCTTCCATCCTGTCTACTGGGCTGATGACCATCAGCGATTTCATTGAAATTTGGTATGCATATGGTTTCGAAACCTAGGATCGCGAATCTGAACTTCACTGCCCGAAATTCCTATTTATTTGCATTTTATGACGTGTCAAAGTTTACGCCAGTCCACTTTAGAGAGCTGTAATTTCAATACGCCTTAGGCTAGATCAAAATTATAAACGTTTTATAGAGGTAGAGTGTAAAGAATGGTACTAATGCAAAAGGTTATTTCTCGCTGTTCCAAAAATAGTAACTAATGGTATAGTGGCAAACAGATTTTTAACACAGAATCAATTGCTTTAGCCATTCAGCTATACTGTAATTTGTCCTGAAGCCATATATGTATCAATTATTCGATGATACCGCTGAATTTTTACACTTCAAATTTTCTGCATAATGAACACCGTATCTTGCAGATGTCGTAACGTGTCTATAAATTCAAGTATCGAAAATGTAAGACTGGTCCCGAATTCTGCTCTTCTTCAGCTTTCAAATGACACCAAAAACAGAGTTGTTTTTTTTCGGACACCAAAAAATGGCAAGGCTTTAGACTTGGATTTTGGACCTCTTTTCGTAACTTTGAATGCGAATAACTTCTGAACGGACAAAGATACGGTGTCCAACACATTTCCACCGAGAAGCTAATTTTTTTGCGAATTTTCTGTTACGTTGTAATGTGCAAAAGGTGGTCCAGAAGCAGAGATATTTGTACTTTTATTTTTCAGAAATCAGCCAAAACTGGCTTCCATCCTGTCTACTGGGCTGATGACCATCAGCGATTTCATTGAAATTTGGTATGCATATGGTTTCGAAACCTAGGATCGCGAATCTGAACTTCACTGCCCGAAATTCCTATTTATTTGCATTTTATGACGTGTCAAAGTTTACGCCAGTCCACTTTAGAGAGCTGTAATTTCAATACGCCTTAGGCTAGATCAAAATTATAAACGTTTTATACAGGTAGAGTGTAAAGAATGGTCCTAATGCAAAAGGTTATTTCCCGCTGTTCCAAAAATGGTAACTAATGTTTAGGTGGCAAAAACATTTTTAACAAAGAAAACAATTGCTTTAGCCAATCAACTATACCGTAATTTGTCCTGAAGCCACATATGACTAAATTATTGGATGGTACCACTGAATAATTACACTTCAAATTTTCTGCATAATGAACACCGTAACTTGCACATGTCATAACGTGTTTATAAATTAAAATATCGAAAATGTGAGACTGGTCCGGAATTCTGCTCTTCTTCAGCTTTCAAACAACACCAAAAACAGAGTTGTTTTTTTTCGGACACCAAAAAATGGCGAGGATTTTGGATTTTAGACCCCTTTTCGTAACTTTGAATGCGAATAACTTCTGAACGGACAAAGATACGGTGTCCAACACATTTTCACCGAGAAGCTAATTTTTTTGCGAATTTTCTGTTACGTTGTAATGTGCAAAAGGTGGTCCAGAAGCAGAGATATTTGTACTTTTATTTTTCAGAAATCAGCCAAAACTGGCTTCCATCCTGTCTACTGGGCTGATGACCATCAGCGATTTCATTGAAATTTGGTATGCATATGGTTTCGAAACCTAGGATCGCGAATCTGAACTTCACTGCCCGAAATTCCTATTTATTTGCATTTTATGACGTGTCAAAGTTTACGCCAGTCCACTTTAGAGAGCTGTAATTTCAATACGCCTTAGGCTAGATCAAAATTATAAACGTTTTATAGAGGTAGAGTGTAAAGAATGGTACTAATGCAAAAGGTTATTTCCCGCTGTTCCAAAAATAGTAACTAATGGTATAGTGGCAAACAGATTTTTAACACAGAATCAATTGCTTTAGCCATTCAGCTATACTGTAATTTGTCCTGAAGCCATATATGTATCAATTATTCGATGATACCGCTGAATTTTTACACTTCAAATTTTCTGCATAATGAACACCGTAACTTGCAGATGTCGTAACGTGTCTATAAATTCAAGTATCGAAAATGTAAGACTGGTCCCGAATTCTGCTCTTCTTCAGCTTTCAAATGACACCAAAAACAGAGTTGTTTTTTTTCGGACACCAAAAAATGGCAAGGCTTTAGACTTGGATTTTGGACCTCTTTTCGTAACTTTGAATGCGAATAACTTCTGAACGGACAAAGATACGGTGTCCAACACATTTTCACCGAGAAGCTATTTTTTTTGCGAATTTTCTGTTACATTGTAATGTGCAAAAGGTGGTCCAGAAGCAGAGATATTTGTACTTTTATTTTTCAGAAATCAGCCAAAACTGGCTTCCATCCTGTCTACTGGGCTGATGACCATCAGCCATTTCATTGAAATTTGGTATGCATATGGTTTCGAAACCTAGGATCGCGAATCTGAACTTCACTGCCCGAAATTCCTATTTATTTGCATTTTATGACGTGTCAAAGTTTACGCCAGTCCACTTTAGAGAGCTGTAATTTCAATACGCCTTAGGCTAGATCAAAATTATAAACGTTTTATAGAGGTAGAGTGTAAAGAATGGTACTAATGCAAAAGGTTATTTCTCGCTGTTCCAAAAATAGTAACTAATGGTATAGTGGCAAACAGATTTTTAACACAGAATCAATTGCTTTAGCCATTCAGCTATACTGTAATTTGTCCTGAAGCCATATATGTATCAATTATTCGATGATACCGCTGAATTTTTACACTTCAAATTTTCTGCATAATGAACACCGTAACTTGCAGATGTCGTAACGTGTCTATAAATTCAAGTATCGAAAATGTAAGACTGGTCCCGAATTCTGCTCTTCTTCAGCTTTCAAATGACACCAAAAACAGAGTTGTTTTTTTTCGGACACCAAAAAATGGCAAGGCTTTAGACTTGGATTTTGGACCTCTTTTCGTAACTTTGAATGCGAATAACTTCTGAACGGACAAAGATACGGTGTCCAACACATTTTCACCGAGAAGCTAATTTTTTTGCGAATTTTCTGTTACGTTGTAATGTGCAAAAGGTGGTCCAGAAGCAGAGATATTTGTACTTTTATTTTTCAGAAATCAGCCAAAACTGGCTTCCATCCTGTCTACTGGGCTGATGACCATCAGCGATTTCATTGAAATTTGGTATGCATATGGTTTCGAAACCTAGGATCGCGAATCTGAACTTCACTGCCCGAAATTCCTATTTATTTGCATTTTATGACGTGTCAAAGTTTACGCCAGTCCACTTTAGAGAGCTGTAATTTCAATACGCCTTAGGCTAGATCAAAATTATAAACGTTTTATACAGGTAGAGTGTAAAGAATGGTCCTAATGCAAAAGGTTATTTCCCGCTGTTCCAAAAATGGTAACTAATGTTTTGGTGGCAAAAACATTTTTAACAAAGAAAACAATTGCTTTAGCCAATCAACTATACCGTAATTTGTCCTGAAGCCACATATGACTAAATTATTGGATGGTACCACTGAATAATTACACTTCAAATTTTCTGCATAATGAACACCGTAACTTGCACATGTCATAACGTGTTTATAAATTCAAATATCGAAAATGTAAGACTGGTCCGGAATTCTGCTCTTCTTCCACTTTCAAACAACACCAAAAACAGAGTTGTTTTTTTTCGGACACCAAAAAATGGCAAGGCTTTAGACTTGGATTTTGGACCCCTTTTCGTAACTTTGAATGCGAATAACTTCTGAACGGACAGAGATACAGTGTCGAGCATATTTTCACCGAGAAGCTAATTTTTTTGCGAATTTTCTGTTACGTTGTAATGTGCAAAAGGTGGTCCAGAAGCAGAGATATTTGTACTTTTATTTTTCAGAAATCAGCCAAAACTGGCTTCCATCCTGTCTACTGGGCTGATGACCATCAGCGATTTCATTGAAAATTGGTATGCATATGGTTTCGAAACCTAGGATCGCGAATCTGAACTTCACTGCCCGAAATTCCTATTTATTTGCATTTTATGACGTGTCAAAGTTTACGCCAGTCCACTTTAGAGAGCTGTAATTTCAATACGCTTTAGGCTAGATCAAAATTATAAACGTTTTATACAGGTAGAGTGTAAAGAATGGTACTAATGCAAAAGGTTATTTCCCGCTGTTCCAAAAATAGTAACTAATGGTATAGTGGCAAACAGATTTTTAACACAGAATCAATTGCTTTAGCTATTCAGCTATACTGTAATTTGTCCTGAAGCCATATATGTATCAATTATTCGATGATACCGCTGAATTTTTACACTTCAAATTTTCTGCATAATGAACACCGTAACTTGCAGATGTCGTAACGTGTCTATAAATTCAAGTATCGAAAATGTAAGACTGGTCCCGAATTCTGCTCTTCTTCAGCTTTCAAATGACACCAAAAACAGAGTTGTTTTTTTTCGGACACCAAAAAATGGCAAGGCTTTAGACTTGGATTTTGGACCTCTTTTCGTAACTTTGAATGCGAATAACTTCTGAACGGACAAAGATACGGTGTCCAACACATTTTCACCGAGAAGCTAATTTTTTTGCGAATTTTCTGTTACGTTGTAATGTGCAAAAGGTGGTCCAGAAGCAGAGATATTTGTACTTTTATTTTTCAGAAATCAGCCAAAACTGGCTTCCATCCTGTCTACTGGGCTGATGACCATCAGCGATTTCATTGAAATTTGGTATGCATATGGTTTCGAAACCTAGGATCGCGAATCTGAACTTCACTGCCCGAAATTCCTATTTATTTGCATTTTATGACGTGTCAAAGTTTACGCCAGTCCACTTTAGAGAGCTGTAATTTCAATACGCCTTAGGCTAGATCAAAATTATAAACGTTTTATACAGGTAGAGTGTAAAGAATGGTACTAATGCAAAAGGTTATTTCCCGCTGTTCCAAAATAGTAACTAATGGTATAGTGGCAAACAGATTTTTAACACAGAATCAATTGCTTTAGCCATTCAGCTATACTGTAATTTGTCCTGAAGCCATATATGTATCAATTATTCGATGATACCGCTGAATTTTTACACTTCAAATTTTCTGCATAATGAACACCGTAACTTGCAGATGTCGTAACGTGTCTATAAATTCAAGTATCGAAAATGTAAGACTGGTCCCGAATTCTGCTCTTCTTCAGCTTTCAAATGACACCAAAAACAGAGTTGTTTTTTTTCGGACACCAAAAAATGGCAAGGTAGATTTGGATTTTGGACCTCTTTTCGTAACTTTGAATGCGAATAACTTCTGAACGGACAAAGATACGGTGTCCAACACATTTTCACCGAGAAGCTAATTTTTTTTGCGAATTTTCTGTTACGTTGTAATGTGCAAAAGGTGGTCCAGAAGCAGAGATATTTGTACTTTTATTTTTCAGAAATCAGCCAAAACTGGCTTCCATCCTGTCTACTGGGCTGATGACCATCAGCGATTTCATTGAAATTTGGTATGCATATGGTTTCGAAACCTAGGATCGCGAATCTGAACTTCACTGCCCGAAATTCCTATTTATTTGCATTTTATGACGTGTCAAAGTTTACGCCAGTCCACTTTAGAGAGCTGTAATTTCAATACGCCTTAGGCTAGATCAAAATTATAAACGTTTTATACAGGTAGAGTGTAAAGAATGGTACTAATGCAAAAGGTTATTTCCCGCTGTTCCAAAAATAGTAACTAATGGTATAGTGGCAAACAGATTTTTAACACAGAATCAATTGCTTTAGCCATTCAGCTATACTGTAATTTGTCCTGAAGCCATATATGTATCAATTATTCGATGGTACCGCTGAATTTTTACACTTCAAATTTTCTGCATAATGAACACCGTAACTTGCAGATGTCATAACGTGTTTATAAATTCAAGTATCGAAAATGTAAGACTGGTCCCGAATTCTGCTCTTCTTCAGCTTTCAAATGACACCAAACACAGAGTTGTTTTTTTTCGGACACCAAAAAATGGCAAGGCTTTGGACTTGGATTTTGGACCTCTTTTCGTAACTTTGAATGCGAATAACTTCTGAACGGACAAAGATACGGTGTCCAACACATTTCCACCGAGAAGCTAATTTTTTTGCGAATTTTCTGTTACGTTGTAATGTGCAAAAGGTGGTCCAGAAGCAGAGATATTTGTACTTTTATTTTTCAGAAATCAGCCAAAACTGGCTTCCATCCTGTCTACTGGGCTGATGACCATCAGCGATTTCATTGAAATTTGGTATGCATATGGTTTCGAAACCTAGGATCGCGAATCTGAACTTCACTGCCCGAAATTCCTATTTATTTGCATTTTATGACGTGTCAAAGTTTACGCCAGTCCACTTTAGAGAGCTGTAATTTCAATACGCCTTAGGCTAGATCAAAATTATAAACGTTTTATACAGGTAGAGTGTAAAGAATGGTCCTAATGCAAAAGGTTATTTCCCGCTGTTCCAAAAATGGTAACTAATGTTTTGGTGGCAAAAACATTTTTAACAAAGAAAACAATTGCTTTAGCCAATCAACTATACCGTAATTTGTCCTGAAGCCACATATGACTAAATTATTGGATGGTACCACTGAATAATTACACTTCAAATTTTCTGCATAATGAACACCGTAACTTGCACATGTCATAACGTGTTTATAAATTCAAATATCGAAAATGTAAGACTGGTCCGGAATTCTGCTCTTCTTCCACTTTCAAACAACACCAAAAACAGAGTTGTTTTTTTTCGGACACCAAAAAATGGCAAGGCTTTAGACTTGGATTTTGGACCCCTTTTCGTAACTTTGAATGCGAATAACTTCTGAACGGACAGAGATACAGTGTCGAGCATATTTTCACCGAGAAGCTAATTTTTTTGCGAATTTTCTGTTACGTTGTAATGTGCAAAAGGTGGTCCAGAAGCAGAGATATTTGTACTTTTATTTTTCAGAAATCAGCCAAAACTGGCTTCCATCCTGTCTACTGGGCTGATGACCATCAGCGATTTCATTGAAATTTGGTATGCATATGGTTTCGAAACCTAGGATCGCGAATCTGAACTTCACTGCCCGAAATTCCTATTTATTTGCATTTTATGACGTGTCAAAGTTTACGCCAGTCCACTTTAGAGAGCTGTAATTTCAATACGCCTTAGGCTAGATCAAAATTATAAACGTTTTATAGAGGTAGAGTGTAAAGAATGGTACTAATGTAAAAGGTTATTTCCCGCTGTTCCAAAAATAGTAACTAATGGTATAGTGGCAAACAGATTTTTAACACAGAATCAATTGCTTTAGCCATTCAGCTATACTGTAATTTGTCCTGAAGCCATAAATGTATCAATTATTCGATAATACCGCTGAATTTTTACACTTCAAATTTTCTGCATAATGAACACCGTAACTTGCAGATGTCGTAACGTGTCTATAAATTCAAGTATCGAAAATGTAAGACTGGTCCCGAATTCTGCTCTTCTTCAGCTTTCAAATGACACCAAAAACAGAGTTGTTTTTTTTCGGACACCAAAAAATGGCAAGGCTTTAGACTTGGATTTTGGACCCCTTTTCGTAACTTTGAATGCGAATAACTTCTGAACGGACAGAGATACAGTGTCGAGCATATTTTCACCGAGAAGCTAATTTTTTTGCGAATTTTCTGTTACGTTGTAATGTGCAAAAGGTGGTCCAGAAGCAGAGATATTTGTACTTTTATTTTTCAGAAATCAGCCAAAACTGGCTTCCATCCTGTCTACTGGGCTGATGACCATCAGCGATTTCATTGAAATTTGGTATGCATATGGTTTCGAAACCTAGGATCGCGAATCTGAACTTCACTGCCCGAAATTCCTATTTATTTGCATTTTATGACGTGTCAAAGTTTACGCCAGTCCACTTTAGAGAGCTGTAATTTCAATACGCCTTAGGCTAGATCAAAATTATAAACGTTTTATACAGGTAGAGTGTAAAGAATGGTACTAATGCAAAAGGTTATTTCCCGCTGTTCCAAAAATAGTAACTAATGGTATAGTGGCAAACAGATTTTTAACACAGAATCAATTGCTTTAGCCATTCAGCTATACTGTAATTTGTCCTGAAGCCATATATGTATCAATTATTCGATGGTACCGCTGAATTTTTACACTTCAAATTTTCTGCATAATGAACACCGTAACTTGCAGATGTCGTAACGTGTCTATAAATTCAAGTATCGAAAATGTAAGACTGGTCCCGAATTCTGCTCTTCTTCAGCTTTCAAATGACACCAAAAACAGAGTTGTTTTTTTTCGGACACCAAAAAATGGCAAGGCTTTAGACTTGGATTTTGGACCTCTTTTCGTAACTTTGAATGCGAATAACTTCTGAACGGACAAAGATACGGTGTCCAACACATTTTCACCGAGAAGCTAATTTTTTTGCGAATTTTCTGTTACTTTGTAATGTGAAAAAAGTGGTCCAAAAGCAGAGATATTTGTACTTTTATTTTTCAGAAATCAGCCAAATCTGGCTTCCATCCGGACTACTGTGTTGATGACCATCAGCGATTTCATTGAAATTTGGTATGCATATGGTTTCGAAACCTAGGATCGCGAATCTGAACTTCACTGCCCGAAATTCCTATTTATTTGCATTTTATGACGTGTCAAAGTTTACGCCAGTCCACTTTAGAGAGCTGTAATTTCAATACGCCTTAGGCTAGATCAAAATTATAAACGTTTTATAGAGGTAGAGTGTAAAGAATGGTACTAATGCAAAAGGTTATTTCCCGCTGTTCCAAAAATAGTAACAAATGGTATAGTGGCAAACAGATTTTTAACACAGAATCAATTGCTTTAGCCATTCAGCTATACTGTAATTTGTCCTGAAGCCATATATGTATCAATTATTCGATGGTACCGCTGAATTTTTACACTTCAAATTTTCTGCATAATGAACACCGTAACTTGCAGATGTCGTAACGTGTCTATAAATTCAAGTATCGAAAATGTAAGACTGGTCCCGAATTCTGCTCTTCTTCAGCTTTCAAATGACACCAAAAACAGAGTTGCTTTTTTTCGGACACCAAAAAATAGACATGGATTTTGGACCTCTTTTCGTAACTTTGAATGCGAATAACTTCTGAACGGACAAAGATACGGTGTCCCACACATTTTTACCGAGAAGCTAATTTTTTTGCGAATTTTCTGTTACGTTGTAATGTGCAAAAGGTGGTCCAGAAGCAGAGATATTTGTACTTTTATTTTTCAGAAATCAGCCAAAACTGGCTTCCATCCTGTCTACTGGGCTGATGACCATCAGCGATTTCATTGAAATTTGGTATGCATATGGTTTCGAAACCTAGGATCGCGAATCTGAACTTCACTGCCCGAAATTCCTATTTATTTGCATTTTATGACGTGTCAAAGTTTACGCCAGTCCACTATAGAGAGCTGTAATTTCAATACGCCTTAGGCTAGATCAAAATTATAAACGTTTTTTACTGGTAGAGTGTAAAGAATGGTCCTAATGCAAAAGGTTATTTCCCGCTGTTCCAAAAATAGTAACTATTGTTGTGGTGGCAAACAGATTTTTAACACAGAATCAATTGCTTTAGCCATTCAGCTATACTGTAATTTGTCCTGAAGCCATATATGTTTTAATTATTCGATGGTACCGCTGAATTTTTACACTTCAAATTTTCTGCATAATGAACACCGTAACTTGCACATGTCATAACGTGTTTATAAATTCAAATATCGAAAATGTAAGACTGGTCCGGAATTTTGCTCTTCTTCAGCTTTCAAACAACACCAAAAACAGAGTTGTTTTTTTTCGGACACCAAAAAATGGCAAGGCTTTAGACTTGGATTTTGGACCCCTTTTCGTAACTTTGAATGCGAATAACTTCTGAACGGACAAAGATACGGTGTCCAACACATTTTCACCGAGAAGCTAAATTTTTTGCGAATTTTCTGTTACGTTGTAATGTGCAAAAGGTGGTCCAGAAGCAGAGATATTTGTACTTTTATTTTTCAGAAATCAGCCAAAACTGGCTTCCATCCTGTCTACTGGGCTGATGACCATCAGCGATTTCATTGAAATTTGGTATGCATATGGTTTCGAAACCTAGGGTCGCGAATGTGAACTTCACTGCTCAAAACTCCTATTTATTTGCATTTTATGACGTGTCAAAGTTTACGCCAGTCCCCTATAGAGAGCTGTAAGTTCAATACGCCTTAGGCTAGATCTAAAATATAAACTGTTTTATACAGGTAGAGTGTAAACAATGGTCCTAATGCAAAAGGTTATTTCCCGCTGTTCCAAAAATGGTAACTAATGGTATAGTGGCAAACAGATTTTTAACACAGAATCAATTGCTTTAGCCATTCAGCTATACTGTAATTTGTCCTGAAGCCGTATATGATTCAATTATTCGACGGAACCGCTGAATTTTTACACTTCAAATTTTCTGCATAATGAACATCGTAATTTGCACATGTCGTAACGTGTTTATAAATTCATGTATCGAAAATGTAAGACTGGTCCCGAATTCTGCTCTTCTTCAGCTTTAAATAACACCAAAAAACATGAGTTTTTTTTTCGGACACCAAAAAATGGCAAGGCTTTAGACTTGGATTTTGGACCTCTTTTCGTAACTTTGAATGCGAATAACTTCTGAACGGACAAAGATACGGTGTCCAACACATTTTCACCGAGAAGCTAATTTTTTTGCGAATTTTCTGTTGCGTTGTAATGTGCAAAAGGTGGTCCAGAAGCAGAGATATTTGTACTTTTATTTTTCAGAAATCAGCCAAAACTGGCTTCCATCCTGTCTACTGGGCTGATGACCATCAGCGATTTCATTGAAATTTGGTATGCATATGGTTTCGAAACCTAGGATCGCGAATCTGAACTTCACTGCCCGAAATTCCTATTTATTTGCATTTTATGACGTGTCAAAGTTTACGCCAGTCCACTTTAGAGAGCTGTAATTTCAATACGCCTTAGGCTAGATCAAAATTATAAACGTTTTATAGAGGTAGAGTGTAAAGAATGGTACTAATGCAAAAGGTTATTTCCCGCTGTTCCAAAAATGGTAACTAATGGTATAGTGGCATACAGATTTTTAACACAGAATCAATTGCTTTAGCCATTCAGCTATACTGTAATTTGTCCTGAAGCCATATATGTATCAATTATTCGATGGTACCGCTGAATTTTTACACTTCAAATTTTCTGCATAATGAACACCGTAATCTGCAGATGTCGTAACGTGTCTATAAATTCAAGTATCGAAAATGTAAGACTGGTCCCGAATTCTGCTCTTCTTCAGCTTTCAAATGACACCAAAAACAGAGTTGTTTTTTTTCGGACACCAAAAAATGGCAAGGCTTTAGACTTGGATTTTGGACCTCTTTTCGTAACTTTGAATGCGAATAACTTCTGAACGGACAAAGATACGGTGTCCAACACATTTTCACCGAGAAGCTAATTTTTTTGCGAATTTTCTGTTACGTTGTAATGTGCAAAAGGTGGTCCAGAAGCAGAGATATTTGTACTTTTATTTTTCAGAAATCAGCCAAAACTGGCTTCCATCCTGTCTACTGGGCTGATGACCATCAGCGATTTCATTGAAATTTGGTATGCATATGGTTTCGAAACCTAGGATCGCGAATCTGAACTTCACTGCCCGAAATTCCTATTTATTTGCATTTTATGACGTGTCAAAGTTTACGCCAGTCCACTTTAGAGAGCTGTAATTTCAATACGCCTTAGGCTAGATCTAAAATATAAACTGTTTTATACAGGTAGAGTGTAAAGAATGGTCCTAATGCAAAGGGTTATTTCCCGCTGTTCCAAAAATAGTAACTATTGTTGTGGTGGCAAACAGATTTTTAACACAGAATCAATTGCTTTAGCCATTCAGCTATACTGTAATTTGTCCTGAAGCCATATATGTATCAATTATTCGATGGTACCGCTGAACTTTTACACTTCAAATTTTCTGCATAATGAACACCGTAACTTGCACATGTCATAACGTGTTTATAAATTCAAATATCGAAAATGTAAGACTGGTCCGGAATTCTGCTCTTCTTCAGCTTTCAAACAACACCAAAAACAGAGTTGTTTTTTTTCGGACACCAAAAAATGGCAAGGCTTTAGACTTGGATTTTGGACCTCTTTTCGTAACTTTGAATGCGAATAACTTCTGAACGGACAAAGATACGGTGTCCAACACATTTTCACCGAGAAGCTAATTTTTTTGCGAATTTTCTGTTACGTTGTAATGTGCAAAAGGTGGTCCAGAAGCAGAGATATTTGTACTTTTATTTTTCAGAAATCAGCCAAAACTGGCTTCCATCCTGTCTACTGGGCTGATGACCATCAGCGATTTCATTGAAATTTGGTATGCATATGGTTTCGAAACCTAGGATCGCGAATCTGAACTTCACTGCCCGAAATTCCTATTTATTTGCATTTTATGACGTGTCAAAGTTTACGCCAGTCCACTTTAGAGAGCTGTAATTTCAATACGCCTTAGGCTAGATCAAAATTATAAACGTTTTATACAGGTAGAGTGTAAAGAATGGTACTAATGCAAAAGGTTATTTCCCGCTGTTCCAAAAATAGTAACTAATGGTATAGTGGCAAACAGATTTTTAACACAGAATCAATTGCTTTAGCCATTCAGCTATACTGTAATTTGTCCTGAAGCCATATATGTATCAATTATTCGATGATACCGCTGAATTTTTACACTTCAAATTTTCTGCATAATGAACACCGTAACTTGCAGATGTCGTAACGTGTCTATAAATTCAAGTATCGAAAATGTAAGACTGGTCCCGAATTCTGCTCTTCTTCAGCTTTCAAATGACACCAAAAACAGAGTTGTTTTTTCTCGGACACCAAAAAATGGCAAGGCTTTAGACTTGGATTTTGGACCTCTTTTCGTAACTTTGAATGCGAATAACTTCTGAACGGACAAAGATACGGTGTCCAACGCATTTTCACCGAGAAGCTAATTTTTTTGCGAATTTTCTGTTACGTTGTAATGTGCAAAAGGTGGTCCAGAAGCAGAGATATTTGTACTTTTATTTTTCAGAAATCAGCCAAAACTGGCTTCCATCCTGTCTACTGGGCTGATGACCATCAGCGATTTCATTGAAATTTGGTATGCATATGGTTTCGAAACCTAGGATCGCGAATCTGAACTTCACTGCCCGAAATTCCTATTTATTTGCATTTTATGACGTGTCAAAGTTTACGCCAGTCCACTTTAGAGAGCTGTAATTTCAATACGCCTTAGGCTAGATCAAAATTATAAACGTTTTATACAGGTAGAGTGTAAAGAATGGTCCTAATGCAAAAGGTTATTTCCCGCTGTTCCAAAAATGGTAACTAATGTTTTGGTGGCAAAAACATTTTTAACAAAGAAAACAATTGCTTTAGCCAATCAACTATACCGTAATTTGTCCTGAAGCCACATATGACTAAATTATTGGATGGTACCACTGAATAATTACACTTCAAATTTTCTGCATAATGAACACCGTAACTTGCACATGTCATAACGTGTTTATAAATTCAAATATCGAAAATGTAAGACTGGTCCGGAATTCTGCTCTTCTTCCACCTGCAAACAACACCAAAAACAGAGTTGTTTTTTTTCGGACACCAAAAAATGGCAAGGCTTTAGACTTGGATTTTGGACCCCTTTTCGTAACTTTGAATGCGAATAACTTCTGAACGGACAGAGATACAGTGTCGAGCATATTTTCACCGAGAAGCTAATTTTTTTGCGAATTTTCTGTTACGTTGTAATGTGCAAAAGGTGGTCCAGAAGCAGAGATATTTGTACTTTTATTTTTCAGAAATCAGCCAAAACTGGCTTCCATCCTGTCTACTGGGCTGATGACCATCAGCGATTTCATTGAAATTTGGTATGCATATGGTTTCGAAACCTAGGATCGCGAATCTGAACTTCACTGCCCGAAATTCCTATTTATTTGCATTTTATGACGTGTCAAAGTTTACGCCAGTCCACTTTAGAGAGCTGTAATTTCAATACGCCTTAGGCTAGATCAAAATTATAAACGTTTTATACAGGTAGAGTGTAAAGAATGGTACTAATGCAAAAGGTTATTTCCCGCTGTTCCAAAAATAGTAACTAATGGTATAGTGGCAAACAGATTTTTAACACAGAATCAATTGCTTTAGCCATTCAGCTATACTGTAATTTGTCCTGAAGCCATATATGTATCAATTATTCGATGATACCGCTGAATTTTTACACTTCAAATTTTCTGCATAATGAACACCGTAACTTGCAGATGTCGTAACGTGTCTATAAATTCAAGTATCGAAAATGTAAGACTGGTCCCGAATTCTGCTCTTCTTCAGCTTTCAAATGACACCAAAAACAGAGTTGTTTTTTTTCGGACACCAAAAAATGGCAAGGTAGACTTGGATTTTGGACCTCTTTTCGTAACTTTGAATGCGAATAACTTCTGAACGGACAAAGATACGGTGTCCAACTCATTTCCACCGAGAAGCTAATTTTTTTGCGAATTTTCTGTTACGTTGTAATGTGCAAAAGGTGGTCCAGAAGCAGAGATATTTGTACTTTTATTTTTCAGAAATCAGCGAAAACTGGCTTCCATCCTGTCTACTGGGCTGATGACCATCAGCGATTTCATTGAAATTTGGTATGCATATGGTTTCGAAACCTAGGATCGCGAATCTGAACTTCACTGCCCGAAATTCCTATTTATTTGCATTTTATGACGTGTCAAAGTTTACGCCAGTCCACTTTAGAGAGCTGTAATTTCAATACGCCTTAGGCTAGATCAAAATTATAAAAGTTTTATACAGGTAGAGTGTAAAGAATGGTCCTAATGCAAAAGGTTATTTCCCGCTGTTCCAAAAATGGTAACTAATGTTTTGGTGGCAAAAACATTTTTAACAAAGAAAACAATTGCTTTAGCCAATCAACTATACCGTAATTTGTCCTGAAGCCACATATGACTAAATTATTGGATGGTACCACTGAATAATTACACTTCAAATTTTCTGCATAATGAACACCGTAACTTGCACATGTCATAACGTGTTTATAAATTCAAATATCGAAAATGTAAGACTGGTCCGGAATTCTGCTCTTCTTCCACCTGCAAACAACACCAAAAACAGAGTTGTTTTTTTTCGGACACCAAAAAATGGCAAGGCTTTAGACTTGGATTTTGGACCCCTTTTCGTAACTTTGAATGCGAATAACTTCTGAACGGACAAAGATACGGTGTCCAACACATTTTCACCGAGAAGCTAATTTTTGTGCGAATTTTCTGTTACGTTGTAATGTGCAAAAGGTGGTCCAGAAGCAGAGATATTTGTACTTTTATTTTTCAGAAATCAGCCAAAACTGGCTTCCATCCTGTCTACTGGGCTGATGACCATCAGCGATTTCATTGAAATTTGGTATGCATATGGCTTCGAAACCTAGGATCGCGAATCTGAACTTCACTGCCCGAAATTCCTATTTATTTGCATTTTATGACGTGTCAAAGTTTACGCCAGTCCTCTTTAGAGAGCTGTAATTTCAATACGCCTTAGGCTAGATCAAAATTATAAACGTTTTATACAGGTAGAGTGTAAAGAATGGTACTAATGCAAAAGGTTATTTCCCGCTGTTCCAAAAATAGTAACTAATGGTATAGTGTCAAACAGATTTTTAACACAGAATCAATTGCTTTAGCCATTCAGCTATACTGTAATTTGTCCTGAAGCCATATATGTATCAATTATTCGATGGTACCGCTGAATTTTTACACTTTAAATTTTCTGCATAATGAACACCGTAACTTGCAGATGTCGTAACGTGTCTATAAATTCAAGTATCGAAAATGTAAGACTGGTCCCGAATTCTGCTCTTCTTCAGCTTTCAAATGACACCAAAAACAGAGTTGTTTTTTTTCGGACACCAAAAAATGGCAAGGCTTTAGACTTGGATTTTGGACCTCTTTTCGTAACTTTGAATGCGAATAACTTCTGAACGGACAAAGATACGGTGTCCAACACATTTCCACCGAGAAGCTAATTTTTTTGCGAATTTTCTGTTACGTTGTAATGTGCAAAAGGTGGTCCAGAAGCAGAGATATTTGTACTTTTATTTTTCAGAAATCAGCCAAAACTGGCTTCCATCCTGTCTACTGGGCTGATGACCATCAGCGATTTCATTGAAATTTGGTATGCATATGGTTTCGAAACCTAGGATCGCGAATCTGAACTTCACTGCCCGAAATTCCTATTTATTTGCATTTTATGACGTGTCAAAGTTTACGCCAGTCCACTTTAGAGAGCTGTAATTTCAATACGCCTTAGGCTAGATCAAAATTATAAACGTTTTATACAGGTAGAGTGTAAAGAATGGTCCTAATGCAAAAGGTTATTTCCCGCTGTTCCAAAAATGGTAACTAATGTTTTGGTGGCAAAAACATTTTTAACAAAGAAAACAATTGCTTTAGCCAATCAACTATACCGTAATTTGTCCTGAAGCCACATATGACTAAATTATTGGATGGTACCACTGAATAATTACACTTTAAATTTTCTGCATAATGAACACCGTAACTTGCACATGTCATAACGTGTTTATAAATTAAAATATCGAAAATGTGAGACTGGTCCGGAATTCTGCTCTTCTTCTGCTTTCAAACAACACCAAAAACAGAGTTGTTTTTTTTCGGACACCAAAAAATGGCGAGGATTTTGGATTTTAGACCCCTTTTCGTAACTTTGAATGCGAATAACTTCTGAACGGACAAAGATACGGTGTCCAACACATTTTCACCGAGAAGCTAATTTTTTTGCGAATTTTCTGTTACGTTGTAATGTGCAAAAGGTGGTCCAGAAGCAGAGATATTTGTACTTTTATTTTTCAGAAATCAGCCAAAACTGGCTTCCATCCTGTCTACTGGGCTGATGACCATCAGCGATTTCATTGAAATTTGGTATGCATATGGTTTCGAAACCTAGGATCGCGAATCTGAACTTCACTGCCCGAAATTCCTATTTATTTGCATTTTATGACGTGTCAAAGTTTACGCCAGTCCACTTTAGAGAGCTGTAATTTCAATACGCCTTAGGCTAGATCAAAATTATAAACGTTTTATACAGGTAGAGTGTAAAGAATGGTACTAATGCAAAAGGTTATTTCCCGCTGTTCCAAAAATAGTAACTAATGGTATAGTGGCAAACAGATTTTTAACACAGAATCAATTGCTTTAGCCATTCAGCTATACTGTAATTTGTCCTGAAGCCATATATGTATCAATTTTTCGATGATACCGCTGAATTTTTACACTTTAAATTTTCTGCATAATGAACACCGTAACTTGCAGATGTCGTAACGTGTCTATAAATTCAAGTATCGAAAATGTAAGACTGGTCCCGAATTCTGCTCTTCTTCAGCTTTCAAATGACACCAAAAACAGAGTTGTTTTTTTTCGGACACCAAAAAATGGCAAGGCTTTAGACTTGGATTTTGGACCTCTTTTCGTAACTATGAATGCGAATAACTTCTGAACGGACAAAGATACGGTGTCCAACACATTTTCACCGAGAAGCTAATTTTTTGCGAATTTTCTGTTACGTTGTAATGTGCAAAAGGTGGTCCAGAAGCAGAGATATTTGTACTTTTATTTTTCAGAAATCAGCCAAAACTGGCTTCCATCCTGTCTACTGGGCTGATGACCATCAGCGATTTCATTGAAATTTGGTATGCATATGGTTTCGAAACCTAGGATCGCGAATCTGAACTTCACTGCCCGAAATTCCTATTTATTTGCATTTTATGACGTGTCAAAGTTTACGCCAGTCCACTTTAGAGAGCTGTAATTTCAATACGCCTTAGGCTAGATCAAAATTATAAACGTTTTATAGAGGTAGAGTGTAAAGAATGGTACTAATGCAAAAGGTTATTTCTCGCTGTTCCAAAAATAGTAACTAATGGTATAGTGGCAAACAGATTTTTAACACAGAATCAATTGCTTTAGCCATTCAGCTATACTGTAATTTGTCCTGAAGCCATATATGTATCAATTATTCGATGATACCGCTGAATTTTTACACTTCAAATTTTCTGCATAATGAACACCGTATCTTGCAGATGTCGTAACGTGTCTATAAATTCAAGTATCGAAAATGTAAGACTGGTCCCGAATTCTGCTCTTCTTCAGCTTTCAAATGACACCAAAAACAGAGTTGTTTTTTTTCGGACACCAAAAAATGGCAAGGCTTTAGACTTGGATTTTGGACCTCTTTTCGTAACTTTGAATGCGAATAACTTCTGAACGGACAAAGATACGGTGTCCAACACATTTCCACCGAGAAGCTAATTTTTTTGCGAATTTTCTGTTACGTTGTAATGTGCAAAAGGTGGTCCAGAAGCAGAGATATTTGTACTTTTATTTTTCAGAAATCAGCCAAAACTGGCTTCCATCCTGTCTACTGGGCTGATGACCATCAGCGATTTCATTGAAATTTGGTATGCATATGGTTTCGAAACCTAGGATCGCGAATCTGAACTTCACTGCCCGAAATTCCTATTTATTTGCATTTTATGACGTGTCAAAGTTTACGCCAGTCCACTTTAGAGAGCTGTAATTTCAATACGCCTTAGGCTAGATCAAAATTATAAACGTTTTATACAGGTAGAGTGTAAAGAATGGTCCTAATGCAAAGGGTTATTTCCCGCTGTTCCAAAAATAGTAACTATTGTTGTGGTGGCAAACAGATTTTTAACACAGAATCAATTGCTTTAGCCATTCAGCTATACTGTAATTTGTCCTGAAGCCATATATGTATCAATTATTCGATGGTACCGCTGAATTTTTACACTTCAAATTTTCTGCATAATGAACACCGTAACTTGCAGATGTCGTAACGTGTCTATAAATTCAAGTATCGAAAATGTAAGACTGGTCCCGAATTCTGCTCTTCTTCAGCTTACAAATGACACCAAAAACAGAGTTGTTTTTTTTCGGACACCAAAAAATGGCAAGGCTTTAGACTTGGATTTTGGACCTCTTTTCGTAACTTTGAATGCGAATAACTTCTGAACGGACAAAGATACGGTGTCCAACACATTTTCACCGAGAAGCTAATTTTTTTGCGAATTTTCTGTTACGTTGTAATGTGCAAAAGGTGGTCCAGAAGCAGAGATATTTGTACTTTTATTTTTCAGAAATCAGCCAAAACTGGCTTCCATCCTGTCTACTGGGCTGATGACCATCAGCGATTTCATTGAAATTTGGTATGCATATGGTTTCGAAACCTAGGATCGCGAATCTGAACTTCACTGCCCGAAATTCCTATTTATTTGCATTTTATGACGTGTCAAAGTTTACGCCAGTCCACTTTAGAGAGCTGTAATTTCAATACGCCTTAGGCTAGATCAAAATTATAAACGTTTTATAGAGGTAGAGTGTAAAGAATGGTACTAATGCAAAAGGTTATTTCCCGCTGTTCCAAAAATAGTAACTAATGGTATAGTGGCAAACAGATTTTTAACACAGAATCAATTGCTTTAGCCATTCAGCTATACTGTAATTTGTCCTGAAGCCATATATGTATCAATTATTCGATGATACCGCTGAATTTTTACACTTCAAATTTTCTGCATAATGAACACCGTAACTTGCAGATGTCGTAACGTGTCTATAAATTCAAGTATCGAAAATGTAAGACTGGTCCCGAATTCTGCTCTTCTTCAGCTTTCAAATGACACCAAAAACAGAGTTGTTTTTTTTCGGACACCAAAAAATGGCAAGGCTTTAGACTTGGATTTTGGACCTCTTTTCGTAACTTTGAATGCGAATAACTTCTGAACGGACAAAGATACGGTGTCCAACACATTTTCACCGAGAAGCTATTTTTTTTGCGAATTTTCTGTTACATTGTAATGTGCAAAAGGTGGTCCAGAAGCAGAGATATTTGTACTTTTATTTTTCAGAAATCAGCCAAAACTGGCTTCCATCCTGTCTACTGGGCTGATGACCATCAGCGATTTCATTGAAATTTGGTATGCATATGGTTTCGAAACCTAGGATCGCGAATCTGAACTTCACTGCCCGAAATTCCTATTTATTTGCATTTTATGACGTGTCAAAGTTTACGCCAGTCCACTTTAGAGAGCTGTAATTTCAATACGCCTTAGGCTAGATCAAAATTATAAACGTTTAATACAGGTAGAGTGTAAAGAATGGTCCTAATGCAAAAGGTTATTTCCCGCTGTTCCAAAAATGGTAACTAATGTTTTGGTGGCAAAAACATTTTTAACAAAGAAAACAATTGCTTTAGCCAATCAACTATACCGTAATTTGTCCTGAAGCCACATATGACTAAATTATTGGATGGTACCACTGAATAATTACACTTCAAATTTTCTGCATAATGAACACCGTAACTTGCACATGTCATAACGTGTTTATAAATTCAAATATCGAAAATGTAAGACTGGTCCGGAATTCTGCTCTTCTTCCACTTTCAAACAACACCAAAAACAGAGTTGTTTTTTTTCGGACACCAAAAAATGGCAAGGCTTTAGACTTGGATTTTGGACCCCTTTTCGTAATTTTGAATGCGAATAACTTCTGAACGGACAGAGATACAGTGTCGAGCATATTTTCACCGAGAAGCTAATTTTTTTGCGAATTTTCTGTTACGTTGTAATGTGCAAAAGGTGGTCCAGAAGCAGAGATATTTGTACTTTTATTTTTCAGAAATCAGCCAAAACTGGCTTCCATCCTGTCTACTGGGCTGATGACCATCAGCGATTTCATTGAAAATTGGTATGCATATGGTTTCGAAACCTAGGATCGCGAATCTGAACTTCACTGCCCGAAATTCCTATTTATTTGCATTTTATGACGTGTCAAAGTTTACGCCAGTCCACTTTAGAGAGCTGTAATTTCAATACGCTTTAGGCTAGATCAAAATTATAAACGTTTTATACAGGTAGAGTGTAAAGAATGGTACTAATGCAAAAGGTTATTTCCCGCTGTTCCAAAAATAGTAACTAATGGTATAGTGGCAAACAGATTTTTAACACAGAATCAATTGCTTTAGCTATTCAGCTATACTGTTATTTGTCCTGAAGCCATATATGTATCAATTATTCGATGATACCGCTGAATTTTTACACTTCAAATTTTCTGCATAATGAACACCGTAACTTGCAGATGTCGTAACGTGTCTATAAATTCAAGTATCGAAAATGTAAGACTGGTCCCGAATTCTGCTCTTCTTCAGCTTTCAAATGACACCAAAAACAGAGTTGTTTTTTTTCGGACACCAAAAAATGGCAAGGCTTTAGACTTGGATTTTGGACCTCTTTTCGTAACTTTGAATGCGAATAACTTCTGAACGGACAAAGATACGGTGTCCAACACATTTTCACCGAGAAGCTAATTTTTTTGCGAATTTTCTGTTACGTTGTAATGTGCAAAAGGTGGTCCAGAAGCAGAGATATTTGTACTTTTATTTTTCAGAAATCAGCCAAAACTGGCTTCCATCCTGTCTACTGGGCTGATGACCATCAGCGATTTCATTGAAATTTGGTATGCATATGGTTTCGAAACCTAGGATCGCGAATCTGAACTTCACTGCCCGAAATTCCTATTTATTTGCATTTTATGACGTGTCAAAGTTTACGCCAGTCCACTTTAGAGAGCTGTAATTTCAATACGCCTTAGGCTAGATCAAAATTATAAACGTTTTATACAGGTAGAGTGTAAAGAATGGTACTAATGCAAAAGGTTATTTCCCGCTGTTCCAAAATAGTAACTAATGGTATAGTGGCAAACAGATTTTTAACACAGAATCAATTGCTTTAGCCATTCAGCTATACTGTAATTTGTCCTGAAGCCATATATGTATCAATTATTCGATGATACCGCTGAATTTTTACACTTCAAATTTTCTGCATAATGAACACCGTAACTTGCAGATGTCGTAACGTGTCTATAAATTCAAGTATCGAAAATGTAAGACTGGTCCCGAATTCTGCTCTTCTTCAGCTTTCAAATGACACCAAAAACAGAGTTGTTTTTTTTCGGACACCAAAAAATGGCAAGGCTTTAGACTTGGATTTTGGACCTCTTTTCGTAACTTTGAATGCGAATAACTTCTGAACGGACAAAGATACGGTGTCCAACACATTTTCACCGAGAAGCTAATTTTTTTTGCGAATTTTCTGTTACGTTGTAATGTGCAAAAGGTGGTCCAGAAGCAGAGATATTTGTACTTTTATTTTTCAGAAATCAGCCAAAACTGGCTTCCATCCTGTCTACTGGGCTGATGACCATCAGCGATTTCATTGAAATTTGGTATGCATATGGTTTCGAAACCTAGGATCGCGAATCTGAACTTCACTGCCCGAAATTCCTATTTATTTGCATTTTATGACGTGTCAAAGTTTACGCCAGTCCACTTTAGAGAGCTGTAATTTCAATACGCCTTAGGCTAGATCAAAATTATAAACGTTTTATACAGGTAGAGTGTAAAGAATGGTACTAATGCAAAAGGTTATTTCCCGCTGTTCCAAAAATAGTAACTAATGGTATAGTGGCAAACAGATTTTTAACACAGAATCAATTGCTTTAGCCATTCAGCTATACTGTAATTTGTCCTGAAGCCATATATGTATCAATTATTCGATGGTACCGCTGAATTTTTACACTTCAAATTTTCTGCATAATGAACACCGTAACTTGCAGATGTCGTAACGTGTCTATAAATTCAAGTATCGAAAATGTAAGACTGGTCCCGAATTCTGCTCTTCTTCAGCTTTCAAATGACACCAAAAACAGAGTTGTTTTTTTTCGGACACCAAAAAATGGCAAGGCTTTGGACTTGGATTTTGGACCTCTTTTCGTAACTTTGAATGCGAATAACTTCTGAACGGACAAAGATACGGTGTCCAACACATTTCCACCGAGAAGCTAATTTTTTTGCGAATTTTCTGTTACGTTGTAATGTGCAAAAGGTGGTCCAGAAGCAGAGATATTTGTACTTTTATTTTTCAGAAATCAGCCAAAACTGGCTTCCATCCTGTCTACTGGGCTGATGACCATCAGCGATTTCATTGAAATTTGGTATGCATATGGTTTCGAAACCTAGGATCGCGAATCTGAACTTCACTGCCCGAAATTCCTATTTATTTGCATTTTATGACGTGTCAAAGTTTACGCCAGTCCACTTTAGAGAGCTGTAATTTCAATACGCCTTAGGCTAGATCAAAATTATAAACGTTTTATAGAGGTAGAGTGTAAAGAATGGTACTAATGCAAAAGGTTATTTCCCGCTGTTCCAAAAATAGTAACTAATGGTATAGTGGCAAACAGATTTTTAACACAGAATCAATTGCTTTAGCCATTCAGCTATACTGTAATTTGTCCTGAACCCATATATGTATCAATTATTCGATGATACCGCTGAATTTTTACACTTCAAATTTTCTGCATAATGAACACCGTATCTTGCAGATGTCGTAACGTGTCTATAAATTCAAGTATCGAAAATGTAAGACTGGTCCCGAATTCTGCTCTTCTTCAGCTTTCAAATGACACCAAAAACAGAGTTGTTTTTTTTCGGACACCAAAAAATGGCAAGGCTTTAGACTTGGATTTTGGACCTCTTTTCGTAACTTTGAATGCGAATAACTTCTGAACGGACAAAGATACGGTGTCCAACACATTTTCACCGAGAAGCTAATTTTTTTGCGAATTTTCTGTTACGTTGTAATGTGCAAAAGGTGGTCCAGAAGCATAGATATTTGTACTTTTATTTTTCAGAAATCAGCCAAAACTGGCTTCCATCCTGTCTACTGGGCTGATGACCATCAGCGATTTCATTGAAATTTGGTATGCATATGGGTTCGAAACCTAGGATCGCGAATCTGAACTTCACTGCCCGAAATTCCTATTTATTTGCATTTTATGACGTGTCAAAGTTTACGCCAGTCCACTTTAGAGAGCTGTAATTTCAATACGCCTTAGGCTAGATCAAAATTATAAACGTTTTTTACAGGTAGAGTGTAAAGAATGGTACTAATGCAAAAGGTTATTTCCCGCTGTTCCAAAAATAGTAACTATTGTTGTGGTGGCAAACAGATTTTTAACACAGAATCAATTGCTTTAGCCATTCAGCTATACTGTAATTTGTCCTGAAGCCATATATGTATCAATTATTCGATGGTACCGCTGAATTTTTACACTTCAAATTTTCTGCATAATGAACACCGTAACTTGCAGATGTCGTAACGTGTCTATAAATTCAAGTATCGAAAATGTAAGACTGGTCCCGAATTCTGCTCTTCTTCAGCTTTCAAATGACACCAAAAACAGAGTTGTTTTTTTTCGGACACCAAAAAATGGCAAGGCTTTAGACTTGGATTTTGGACCTCTTTTCGTAACTTTGAATGCGAATAACTTCTGAACGGACAAAGATACGGTGTCCAACACATTTTCACCGAGAAGCTAATTTTTTTGCGAATTTTCTGTTACTTTGTAATGTGAAAAAAGTGGTCCAAAAGCAGAGATATTTGTACTTTTATTTTTCAGAAATCAGCCAAATCTGGCTTCCATCCGGACTACTGTGTTGATGACCATCAGCGATTTCATTGAAATTTGGTATGCATATGGTTTCGAAACCTAGGATCGCGAATCTGAACTTCACTGCCCGAAATTCCTATTTATTTGCATTTTATGACGTGTCAAAGTTTACGCCAGTCCACTTTAGAGAGCTGTAATTTCAATACGCCTTAGGCTAGATCAAAATTATAAACGTTTTATAGAGGTAGAGTGTAAAGAATGGTACTAATGCAAAAGGTTATTTCCCGCTGTTCCAAAAATAGTAACAAATGGTATAGTGGCAAACAGATTTTTAACACAGAATCAATTGCTTTAGCCATTCTGCTATACTGTAATTTGTCCTGAAGCCATATATGTATCAATTATTCGATGGTACCGCTGAATTTTTACACTTCAAATTTTCTGCATAATGAACACCGTAACTTGCAGATGTCGTAACGTGTCTATAAATTCAAGTATCGAAAATGTAAGACTGGTCCCGAATTCTGCTCTTCTTCAGCTTTCAAATGACACCAAAAACAGAGTTGCTTTTTTTCGGACACCAAAAAATAGACATGGATTTTGGACCTCTTTTCGTAACTTTGAATGCGAATAACTTCTGAACGGACAAAGATACGGTGTCCCACACATTTTCACCGAGAAGCTAATTTTTTTGCGAATTTTCTGTTACGTTGTAATGTGCAAAAGGTGGTCCAGAAGCAGAGATATTTGTACTTTTATTTTTCAGAAATCAGCCAAAACTGGCTTCCATCCTGTCTACTGGGCTGATGACCATCAGCGATTTCATTGAAATTTGGTATGCATATGGTTTCGAAACCTAGGATCGCGAATCTGAACTTCACTGCCCGAAATTCCTATTTATTTGCACTTTATGACGTGTCAAAGTTTACGCCAGTCCACTATAGAGAGCTGTAATTTCAATACGCCTTAGGCTAGATCAAAATTATAAACGTTTTTTACTGGTAGAGTGTAAAGAATGGTCCTAATGCAAAAGGTTATTTCCCGCTGTTCAAAAATAGTAACTATTGTTGTGGTGGCAAACAGATTTTTAACACAGAATCAATTGCTTTAGCCATTCAGCTATACTGTAATTTGTCCTGAAGCCATATATGTTTTAATTATTCGATGGTACCGCTGAATTTTTACACTTCAAATTTTCTGCATAATGAACACCGTAACTTGCACATGTCATAACGTGTTTATAAATTCAAATATCGAAAATGTAAGACTGGTCCGGAATTTTGCTCTTCTTCAGCTTTCAAACAACACCAAAAACAGAGTTGTTTTTTTTCGGACACCAAAAAATGGCAAGGCTTTAGACTTGGATTTTGGACCCCTTTTCGTAACTTTGAATGCGAATAACTTCTGAACGGACAAAGATACGGTGTCCAACACATTTTCACCGAGAAGCTAAATTTTTTGCGAATTTTCTGTTACGTTGTAATGTGCAAAAGGTGGTCCAGAAGCAGAGATATTTGTACTTTTATTTTTCAGAAATCAGCCAAAACTGGCTTCCATCCTGTCTACTGGGCTGATGACCATCAGCGATTTCATTGAAATTTGGTATGCATATGGTTTCGAAACCTAGGGTCGCGAATGTGAACTTCACTGCTCAAAACTCCTATTTATTTGCATTTTATGACGTGTCAAAGTTTACGCCAGTCCCCTATAGAGAGCTGTAATTTCAATACGCCTTAGGCTAGATCAAAATTATAAACGTTTTATACAGGTAGAGTGTAAAGAATGGTACTAATGCAAAAGGTTATTTCCCGCTGTTCCAAAAATAGTAACTAATGGTATAGTGGCAAACAGATTTTTAACACAGAATCAATTGCTTTAGCCATTCAGCTATACTGTAATTTGTCCTGAAGCCATATATGTATCAATTATTCGACGGAACCGCTGAATTCTTACACTTCAAATTTTCTGCATAATGAACATCGTAATTTGCACATGTCGTAACGTGTTTATAAATTCATGTATCGAAAATGTAAGACTGGTCCCGAATTCTGCTCTTCTTCAGCTTTAAATAACACCAAAAAACATGAGTTTTTTTTTCGGACACCAAAAAATGGCAAGGCTTTAGACTTGGATTTTGGACCTCTTTTCGTAACTTTGAATGCGAATAACTTCTGAACGGACAAAGATACGGTGTCCAACACATTTTCACCGAGAAGCTAATTTTTTTGCGAATTTTCTGTTGCGTTGTAATGTGCAAAAGGTGGTCCAGAAGCAGAGATATTTGTACTTTTATTTTTCAGAAATCAGCCAAAACTGGCTTCCATCCTGTCTACTGGGCTGATGACCATCAGCGATTTCATTGAAATTTGGTATGCATATGGTTTCGAAACCTAGGATCGCGAATCTGAACTTCACTGCCCGAAATTCCTATTTATTTGCATTTTATGACGTGTCAAAGTTTACGCCAGTCCACTTTAGAGAGCTGTAATTTCAATACGCCTTAGGCTAGATCAAAATTATAAACGTTTTATAGAGGTAGAGTGTAAAGAATGGTACTAATGCAAAAGGTTATTTCCCGCTGTTCCAAAAATGGTAACTAATGGTATAGTGGCATACAGATTTTTAACACAGAATCAATTGCTTTAGCCATTCAGCTATACTGTAATTTGTCCTGAAGCCATATATGTATCAATTATTCGATGGTACCGCTGAATTTTTACACTTCAAATTTTCTGCATAATGAACACCGTAATCTGCAGATGTCGTAACGTGTCTATAAATTCAAGTATCGAAAATGTAAGACTGGTCCCGAATTCTGCTCTTCTTCAGCTTTCAAATGACACCAAAAACAGAGTTGTTTTTTTTCGGACACCAAAAAATGGCAAGGCTTTAGACTTGGATTTTGGACCTCTTTTCGTAACTTTGAATGCGAATAACTTCTGAACGGACAAAGATACGGTGTCCAACACATTTTCACCGAGAAGCTAATTTTTTTGCGAATTTTCTGTTACGTTGTAATGTGCAAAAGGTGGTCCAGAAGCAGAGATATTTGTACTTTTATTTTTCAGAAATCAGCCAAAACTGGCTTCCATCCTGTCTACTGGGCTGATGACCATCAGCGATTTCATTGAAATTTGGTATGCATATGGTTTCGAAACCTAGGATCGTGAATCTGAACTTCACTGCCCGAAATTCCTATTTATTTGCATTTTATGACGTGTCAAAGTTTACGCCAGTCCACTTTAGAGAGCTGTAATTTCAATACGCCTTAGGCTAGATCTAAAATATAAACTGTTTTATACAGGTAGAGTGTAAAGAATGGTCCTAATGCAAAGGGTTATTTCCCGCTGTTCCAAAAATAGTAACTATTGTTGTGGTGGCAAACAGATTTTTAACACAGAATCAATTGCTTTAGCCATTCAGCTATACTGTAATTTGTCCTGAAGCCATATATGTATCAATTATTCGATGGTACCGCTGAACTTTTACACTTCAAATTTTCTGCATAATGAACACCGTAACTTGCACATGTCATAACGTGTTTATAAATTCAAATATCGAAAATGTAAGACTGGTCCGGAATTCTGCTCTTCTTCAGCTTTCAAACAACACCAAAAACAGAGTTGTTTTTTTTCGGACACCAAAAAATGGCAAGGCTTTAGACTTGGATTTTGGACCTCTTTTCGTAACTTTGAATGCGAATAACTTCTGAACGGACAAAGATACGGTGTCCAACACATTTTCACCGAGAAGCTAATTTTTTTGCGAATTTTCTGTTACGTTGTAATGTGCAAAAGGTGGTCCAGAAGCAGAGATATTTGTACTTTTATTTTTCAGAAATCAGCCAAAACTGGCTTCCATCCTGTCTACTGGGCTGATGACCATCAGCGATTTCATTGAAATTTGGTATGCATATGGTTTCGAAACCTAGGATCGCGAATCTGAACTTCACTGCCCGAAATTCCTATTTATTTGCATTTTATGACGTGTCAAAGTTTACGCCAGTCCACTTTAGAGAGCTGTAATTTCAATACGCCTTAGGCTAGATCAAAATTATAAACGTTTTATACAGGTAGAGTGTAAAGAATGGTACTAATGCAAAAGGTTATTTCCCGCTGTTCCAAAAATAGTAACTAATGGTATAGTGGCAAACAGATTTTTAACACAGAATCAATTGCTTTAGCCATTCAGCTATACTGTAATTTGTCCTGAAGCCATATATGTATCAATTATTCGATGATACCGCTGAATTTTTACACTTCAAATTTTCTGCATAATGAACACCGTAACTTGCAGATGTCGTAACGTGTCTATAAATTCAAGTATCGAAAATGTAAGACTGGTCCCGAATTCTGCTCTTCTTCAGCTTTCAAATGACACCAAAAACAGAGTTGTTTTTTCTCGGACACCAAAAAATGGCAAGGCTTTAGACTTGGATTTTGGACCTCTTTTCGTAACTTTGAATGCGAATAACTTCTGAACGGACAAAGATACGGTGTCCAACGCATTTTCACCGAGAAGCTAATTTTTTTGCGAATTTTCTGTTACGTTGTAATGTGCAAAAGGTGGTCCAGAAGCAGAGATATTTGTACTTTTATTTTTCAGAAATCAGCCAAAACTGGCTTCCATCCTGTCTACTGGGCTGATGACCATCAGCGATTTCATTGAAATTTGGTATGCATATGGTTTCGAAACCTAGGATCGCGAATCTGAACTTCACTGCCCGAAATTCCTATTTATTTGCATTTTATGACGTGTCAAAGTTTACGCCAGTCCACTTTAGAGAGCTGTAATTTCAATACGCCTTAGGCTAGATCAAAATTATAAACGTTTTATACAGGTAGAGTGTAAAGAATGGTACTAATGCAAAAGGTTATTTCCCGCTGTTCCAAAATAGTAACTAATGGTATAGTGGCAAACAGATTTTTAACACAGAATCAATTGCTTTAGCCATTCAGCTATACTGTAATTTGTCCTGAAGCCATATATGTATCAATTATTCGATGGTACCGCTGAATTTTTACACTTCAAATTTTCTGCATAATGAACACCGTAACTTGCAGATGTCGTAACGTGTCTATAAATTCAAGTATCGAAAATGTAAGACTGGTCCCGAATTCTGCTCTTCTTCAGCTTTCAAATGACACCAAAAACAGAGTTGTTTTTTTTCGGACACCAAAAAATGGCAAGGCTTTGGACTTGGATTTTGGACCTCTTTTCGTAACTTTGAATGCGAATAACTTCTGAACGGACAAAGATACGGTGTCCAACACATTTCCACCGAGAAGCTAATTTTTTTGCGAATTTTCTGTTACGTTGTAATGTGCAAAAGGTGGTCCAGAAGCAGAGATATTTGTACTTTTATTTTTCAGAAATCAGCCAAAACTGGCTTCCATCCTGTCTACTGGGCTGATGACCATCAGCGATTTCATTGAAATTTGGTATGCATATGGTTTCGAAACCTAGGATCGCGAATCTGAACTTCACTGCCCGAAATTCCTATTTATTTGCATTTTATGACGTGTCAAAGTTTACGCCAGTCCACTTTAGAGAGCTGTAATTTCAATACGCCTTAGGCTAGATCAAAATTATAAACGTTTTATACAGGTAGAGTGTAAAGAATGGTCCTAATGCAAAAGGTTATTTCCCGCTGTTCCAAAAATGGTAACTAATGTTTTGGTGGCAAAAACATTTTTAACAAAGAAAACAATTGCTTTAGCCAATCAACTATACCGTAATTTGTCCTGAAGCCACATATGACTAAATTATTGGATGGTACCACTGAATAATTACACTTCAAATTTTCTGCATAATGAACACCGTAACTTGCACATGTCATAACGTGTTTATAAATTCAAATATCGAAAATGTAAGACTGGTCCGGAATTCTGCTCTTCTTCCACTTTCAAACAACACCAAAAACAGAGTTGTTTTTTTTCGGACACCAAAAAATGGCAAGGCTTTAGACTTGGATTTTGGACCCCTTTTCGTAACTTTGAATGCGAATAACTTCTGAACGGACAGAGATACAGTGTCGAGCATATTTTCACCGAGAAGCTAATTTTTTTGCGAATTTTCTGTTACGTTGTAATGTGCAAAAGGTGGTCCAGAAGCAGAGATATTTGTACTTTTATTTTTCAGAAATCAGCCAAAACTGGCTTCCATCCTTTCTACTGGGCTGATGACCATCAGCGATTTCATTGAAATTTGGTATGCATATGGTTTCGAAACCTAGGATCGCGAATCTGAACTTCACTGCCCGAAATTCCTATTTATTTGCATTTTATGACGTGTCAAAGTTTACGCCAGTCCACTTTAGAGAGCTGTAATTTCAATACGCCTTAGGCTAGATCAAAATTATAAACGTTTTATAGAGGTAGAGTGTAAAGAATGGTACTAATGTAAAAGGTTATTTCCCGCTGTTCCAAAAATAGTAACTAATGGTATAGTGGCAAACAGATTTTTAACACAGAATCAATTGCTTTAGCCATTCAGCTATACTGTAATTTGTCCTGAAGCCATATATGTATCAATTATTCGATAATACCGCTGAATTTTTACACTTCAAATTTTCTGCATAATGAACACCGTAACTTGCAGATGTCGTAACGTGTCTATAAATTCAAGTATCGAAAATGTAAGACTGGTCCCGAATTCTGCTCTTCTTCAGCTTTCAAATGACACCAAAAACAGAGTTGTTTTTTTTCGGACACCAAAAAATGGCAAGGCTTTAGACTTGGATTTTGGACCTCTTTTCGTAACTTTGAATGCGAATAACTTCTGAACGGACAAAGATACGGTGTCCAACACATTTTCACCGAGAAGCTAATTGTTTTGCGAATTTTCTGTTACGTTGTAATGTGTAAAAGGTGGTCCAGAAGCAGAGATATTTGTACTTTTATTTTTCAGAAATCAGCCAAAACTGGTTTCCATCCTGTCTACTGGGCTGATGACCATCAGCGATTTCATTGAAATTTGGTATGCATATGGTTTCGAAACCTAGGATCGCGAATCTGAACTTCACTGCCCGAAATTCCTATTTATTTGCATTTTATGACGTGTCAAAGTTTACGCCAGTCCACTTTAGAGAGCTGTAATTTCAATACGCCTTAGGCTAGATCAAAATTATAAACGTTTTATACAGGTAGAGTGTAAAGAATGGTACTAATGCAAAAGGTTATTTCCCGCTGTTCCAAAATAGTAACTAATGGTATAGTGGCAAACAGATTTTTAACACAGAATCAATTGCTTTAGCCATTCAGCTATACTGTAATTTGTCCTGAAGCCATATATGTATCAATTATTCGATGGTACCGCTGAATTTTTACACTTCAAATTTTCTGCATAATGAACACCGTAACTTGCAGATGTCGTAACGTGTCTACAAATTCAAGTATTGAAAATGTAAGACTGGTCCCGAATTCTGCTCTTCTTCAGCTTACAAATGACACCAAAAACAGAGTTGTTTTTTTTCGGACACCAAAAAATGGCAAGGCTTTAGACTTGGATTTTGGACCCCTTTTCGTAACTTTGAATGCGAATAACTTCTGAACGGACAGAGATACAGTGTCGAGCATATTTTCACCGAGAAGCTAATTTTTTTGCGAATTTTCTGTTACGTTGTAATGTGCAAAAGGTGGTCCAGAAGCAGAGATATTTGTACTTTTATTTTTCAGAAATCAGCCAAAACTGGCTTCCATCCTGTCTACTGGGCTGATGACCATCAGCGATTTCATTGAAATTTGGTATGCATATGGTTTCGAAACCTAGGATCGCGAATCTGAACTTCACTGCCCGAAATTCCTATTTATTTGCATTTTATGACGTGTCAAAGTTTACGCCAGTCCACTTTAGAGAGCTGTAATTTCAATACGCCTTAGGCTAGATCAAAATTATAAACGTTTTATACAGGTAGAGTGTAAAGAATGGTACTAATGCAAAAGGTTATTTCCCGCTGTTCCAAAAATAGTAACTAATGGTATAGTGGCAAACAGATTTTTAACACAGAATCAATTGCTTTAGCCATTCAGCTATACTGTAATTTGTCCTGAAGCCATATATGTATCAATTATTCGATGATACCGCTGAATTTTTACACTTCAAATTTTCTGCATAATGAACACCGTAACTTGCAGATGTCGTAACGTGTCTATAAATTCAAGTATCGAAAATGTAAGACTGGTCCCGAATTCTGCTCTTCTTCAGCTTTCAAATGACACCAAAAACAGAGTTGTTTTTTCTCGGACACCAAAAAATGGCAAGGCTTTAGACTTGGATTTTGGACCTCTTTTCGTAACTTTGAATGCGAATAACTTCTGAACGGACAAAGATACGGTGTCCAACGCATTTTCACCGAGAAGCTAATTTTTTTGCGAATTTTCTGTTACGTTGTAATGTGCAAAAGGTGGTCCAGAAGCAGAGATATTTGTACTTTTATTTTTCAGAAATCAGCCAAAACTGGCTTCCATCCTGTCTACTGGGCTGATGACCATCAGCGATTTCATTGAAATTTGGTATGCATATGGTTTCGAAACCTAGGATCGCGAATCTGAACTTCACTGCCCGAAATTCCTATTTATTTGCATTTTATGACGTGTCAAAGTTTACGCCAGTCCACTTTAGAGAGCTGTAATTTCAATACGCCTTAGGCTAGATCAAAATTATAAACGTTTTATACAGGTAGAGTGTAAAGAATGGTACTAATGCAAAAGGTTATTTCCCGCTGTTCCAAAATAGTAACTAATGGTATAGTGGCAAACAGATTTTTAACACAGAATCAATTGCTTTAGCCATTCAGCTATACTGTAATTTGTCCTGAAGCCATATATGTATCAATTATTCGATGGTACCGCTGAATTTTTACACTTCAAATTTTCTGCATAATGAACACCGTAACTTGCAGATGTCGTAACGTGTCTATAAATTCAAGTATCGAAAATGTAAGACTGGTCCGGAATTCTGCTCTTCTTCAGCTTACAAATGACACCAAAAACAGAGTTGTTTTTTTTCGGACACCAAAAAATGGCAAGGCTTTAGACTTGGATTTTGGACCTCTTTTCGTAACTTTGAATGCGAATAACTTCTGAACGGACAAAGATACGGTGTCCAACACATTTTCACCGAGAAGCTAATTTTTTGCGAATTTTCTGTTACGTTGTAATGTGCAAAAGGTGGTCCAGAAGCAGAGATATTTGTACTTTTATTTTTCAGAAATCAGCCAAAACTGGCTTCCATCCTGTCTACTGGGCTGATGACCATCAGCGATTTCATTGAAATTTGGTATGCATATGGTTTCGAAACCTAGGATCGCGAATCTGAACTTCACTGCCCGAAATTCCTATTTATTTGCATTTTATGACGTGTCAAAGTTTACGCCAGTCCACTTTAGAGAGCTGTAATTTCAATACGCCTTAGGCTAGATCAAAATTATAAACGTTTTATAGAGGTAGAGTGTAAAGAATGGTACTAATGCAAAAGGTTATTTCCCGCTGTTCCAAAAATAGTAACTAATGGTATAGTGGCAAACAGATTTTTAACACAGAATCAATTGCTTTAGCCATTCAGCTATACTGTAATTTGTCCTGAACCCATATATGTATCAATTATTCGATGATACCGCTGAATTTTTACACTTCAAATTTTCTGCATAATGAACACCGTATCTTGCAGATGTCGTAACGTGTCTATAAATTCAAGTATCGAAAATGTAAGACTGGTCCCGAATTCTGCTCTTCTTCAGCTTTCAAATGACACCAAAAACAGAGTTGTTTTTTTTCGGACACCAAAAAATGGCAAGGCTTTAGACTTGGATTTTGGACCTCTTTTCGTAACTTTGAATGCGAATAACTTCTGAACGGACAAAGATACGGTGTCCAACACATTTTCACCGAGAAGCTAATTTTTTTGCGAATTTTCTGTTACGTTGTAATGTGCAAAAGGTGGTCCAGAAGCATAGATATTTGTACTTTTATTTTTCAGAAATCAGCCAAAACTGGCTTCCATCCTGTCTACTGGGCTGATGACCATCAGCGATTTCATTGAAATTTGGTATGCATATGGGTTCGAAACCTAGGATCGCGAATCTGAACTTCACTGCCCGAAATTCCTATTTATTTGCATTTTATGACGTGTCAAAGTTTACGCCAGTCCACTTTAGAGAGCTGTAATTTCAATACGCCTTAGGCTAGATCAAAATTATAAACGTTTTTTACAGGTAGAGTGTAAAGAATGGTACTAATGCAAAAGGTTATTTCCCGCTGTTCCAAAAATAGTAACTATTGTTGTGGTGGCAAACAGATTTTTAACACAGAATCAATTCTTTAGCCATTCAGCTATACTGTAATTTGTCCTGAAGCCATATATGTATCAATTATTCGATGGTACCGCTGAATTTTTACACTTCAAATTTTCTGCATAATGAACACCGTAACTTGCAGATGTCGTAACGTGTCTATAAATTCAAGTATCGAAAATGTAAGACTGGTCCCGAATTCTGCTCTTCTTCAGCTTTCAAATGACACCAAAAACAGAGTTGTTTTTTTTCGGACACCAAAAAATGGCAAGGCTTTAGACTTGGATTTTGGACCTCTTTTCGTAACTTTGAATGCGAATAACTTCTGAACGGACAAAGATACGGTGTCCAACACATTTTCACCGAGAAGCTAATTTTTTTGCGAATTTTCTGTTACTTTGTAATGTGAAAAAAGTGGTCCAAAAGCAGAGATATTTGTACTTTTATTTTTCAGAAATCAGCCAAATCTGGCTTCCATCCGGACTACTGTGTTGATGACCATCAGCGATTTCATTGAAATTTGGTATGCATATGGTTTCGAAACCTAGGATCGCGAATCTGAACTTCACTGCCCGAAATTCCTATTTATTTGCATTTTATGACGTGTCAAAGTTTACGCCAGTCCACTTTAGAGAGCTGTAATTTCAATACGCCTTAGGCTAGATCAAAATTATAAACGTTTTATAGAGGTAGAGTGTAAAGAATGGTACTAATGCAAAAGGTTATTTCCCGCTGTTCCAAAAATAGTAACAAATGGTATAGTGGCAAACAGATTTTTAACACAGAATCAATTGCTTTAGCCATTCAGCTATACTGTAATTTGTCCTGAAGCCATATATGTATCAATTATTCGATGGTACCGCTGAATTTTTACACTTCAAATTTTCTGCATAATGAACACCGTAACTTGCAGATGTCGTAACGTGTCTATAAATTCAAGTATCGAAAATGTAAGACTGGTCCCGAATTCTGCTCTTCTTCAGCTTTCAAATGACACCAAAAACAGAGTTGCTTTTTTTCGGACACCAAAAAATAGACATGGATTTTGGACCTCTTTTCGTAACTTTGAATGCGAATAACTTCTGAACGGACAAAGATACGGTGTCCCACACATTTTCACCGAGAAGCTAATTTTTTTGCGAATTTTCTGTTACGTTGTAATGTGCAAAAGGTGGTCCAGAAGCAGAGATATTTGTACTTTTATTTTTCAGAAATCAGCCAAAACTGGCTTCCATCCTGTCTACTGGGCTGATGACCATCAGCGATTTCATTGAAATTTGGTATGCATATGGTTTCGAAACCTAGGATCGCGAATCTGAACTTCACTGCCCGAAATTCCTATTTATTTGCATTTTATGACGTGTCAAAGTTTACGCCAGTCCACTATAGAGAGCTGTAATTTCAATACGCCTTAGGCTAGATCAAAATTATAAACGTTTTTTACTGGTAGAGTGTAAAGAATGGTCCTAATGCAAAAGGTTATTTCCCGCTGTTCCAAAAATAGTAACTATTGTTGTGGTGGCAAACAGATTTTTAACACAGAATCAATTGCTTTAGCCATTCAGCTATACTGTAATTTGTCCTGAAGCCATATATGTTTTAATTATTCGATGGTACCGCTGAATTTTTACACTTCAAATTTTCTGCATAATGAACACCGTAACTTGCACATGTCATAACGTGTTTATAAATTCAAATATCGAAAATGTAAGACTGGTCCGGAATTTTGCTCTTCTTCAGCTTTCAAACAACACCAAAAACAGAGTTGTTTTTTTTCGGACACCAAAAAATGGCAAGGCTTTAGACTTGGATTTTGGACCCCTTTTCGTAACTTTGAATGCGAATAACTTCTGAACGGACAAAGATACGGTGTCCAACACATTTTCACCGAGAAGCTAAATTTTTTGCGAATTTTCTGTTACGTTGTAATGTGCAAAAGGTGGTCCAGAAGCAGAGATATTTGTACTTTTATTTTTCAGAAATCAGCCAAAACTGGCTTCCATCCTGTCTACTGGGCTGATGACCATCAGCGATTTCATTGAAATTTGGTATGCATATGGTTTCGAAACCTAGGGTCGCGAATGTGAACTTCACTGCTCAAAACTCCTATTTATTTGCATTTTATGACGTGTCAAAGTTTACGCCAGTCCCCTATAGAGAGCTGTAAGTTCAATACGCCTTAGGCTAGATCTAAAATATAAACTGTTTTATACAGGTAGAGTGTAAACAATGGTCCTAATGCAAAAGGTTATTTCCCGCTGTTCCAAAAATGGTAACTAATGGTATAGTGGCAAACAGATTTTTAACACAGAATCAATTGCTTTAGCCATTCAGCTATACTGTAATTTGTCCTGAAGCCGTATATGATTCAATTATTCGACGGAACCGCTGAATTTTTACACTTCAAATTTTCTGCATAATGAACATCGTAATTTGCACATGTCGTAACGTGTTTATAAATTCATGTATCGAAAATGTAAGACTGGTCCCGAATTCTGCTCTTCTTCAGCTTTAAATAACACCAAAAAACATGAGTTTTTTTTTCGGACACCAAAAAATGGCAAGGCTTTAGACTTGGATTTTGGACCTCTTTTCGTAACTTTGAATGCGAATAACTTCTGAACGGACAAAGATACGGTGTCCAACACATTTTCACCGAGAAGCTAATTTTTTTGCGAATTTTCTGTTGCGTTGTAATGTGCAAAAGGTGGTCCAGAAGCAGAGATATTTGTACTTTTATTTTTCAGAAATCAGCCAAAACTGGCTTCCATCCTGTCTACTGGGCTGATGACCATCAGCGATTTCATTGAAATTTGGTATGCATATGGTTTCGAAACCTAGGATCGCGAATCTGAACTTCACTGCCCGAAATTCCTATTTATTTGCATTTTATGACGTGTCAAAGTTTACGCCAGTCCACTTTAGAGAGCTGTAATTTCAATACGCCTTAGGCTAGATCAAAATTATAAACGTTTTATAGAGGTAGAGTGTAAAGAATGGTACTAATGCAAAAGGTTATTTCCCGCTGTTCCAAAAATGGTAACTAATGGTATAGTGGCATACAGATTTTTAACACAGAATCAATTGCTTTAGCCATTCAGCTATACTGTAATTTGTCCTGAAGCCATATATGTATCAATTATTCGATGGTACCGCTGAATTTTTACACTTCAAATTTTCTGCATAATGAACACCGTAATCTGCAGATGTCGTAACGTGTCTATAAATTCAAGTATCGAAAATGTAAGACTGGTCCCGAATTCTGCTCTTCTTCAGCTTTCAAATGACACCAAAAACAGAGTTGTTTTTTTTCGGACACCAAAAAATGGCAAGGCTTTAGACTTGGATTTTGGACCTCTTTTCGTAACTTTGAATGCGAATAACTTCTGAACGGACAAAGATACGGTGTCCAACACATTTTCACCGAGAAGCTAATTTTTTTGCGAATTTTCTGTTACGTTGTAATGTGCAAAAGGTGGTCCAGAAGCAGAGATATTTGTACTTTTATTTTTCAGAAATCAGCCAAAACTGGCTTCCATCCTGTCTACTGGGCTGATGACCATCAGCGATTTCATTGAAATTTGGTATGCATATGGTTTCGAAACCTAGGATCGCGAATCTGAACTTCACTGCCCGAAATTCCTATTTATTTGCATTTTATGACGTGTCAAAGTTTACGCCAGTCCACTTTAGAGAGCTGTAATTTCAATACGCCTTAGGCTAGATCTAAAATATAAACTGTTTTATACAGGTAGAGTGTAAAGAATGGTCCTAATGCAAAGGGTTATTTCCCGCTGTTCCAAAAATAGTAACTATTGTTGTGGTGGCAAACAGATTTTTAACACAGAATCAATTGCTTTAGCCATTCAGCTATACTGTAATTTGTCCTGAAGCCATATATGTATCAATTATTCGATGGTACCGCTGAACTTTTACACTTCAAATTTTCTGCATAATGAACACCGTAACTTGCACATGTCATAACGTGTTTATAAATTCAAATATCGAAAATGTAAGACTGGTCCGGAATTCTGCTCTTCTTCAGCTTTCAAACAACACCAAAAACAGAGTTGTTTTTTTTCGGACACCAAAAAATGGCAAGGCTTTAGACTTGGATTTTGGACCTCTTTTCGTAACTTTGAATGCGAATAACTTCTGAACGGACAAAGATACGGTGTCCAACACATTTTCACCGAGAAGCTAATTTTTTTGCGAATTTTCTGTTACGTTGTAATGTGCAAAAGGTGGTCCAGAAGCAGAGATATTTGTACTTTTATTTTTCAGAAATCAGCCAAAACTGGCTTCCATCCTGTCTACTGGGCTGATGACCATCAGCGATTTCATTGAAATTTGGTATGCATATGGTTTCGAAACCTAGGATCGCGAATCTGAACTTCACTGCCCGAAATTCCTATTTATTTGCATTTTATGACGTGTCAAAGTTTACGCCAGTCCACTTTAGAGAGCTGTAATTTCAATACGCCTTAGGATAGATCAAAATTATAAACGTTTTATACAGGTAGAGTGTAAAGAATGGTACTAATGCAAAAGGTTATTTCCCGCTGTTCCAAAAATAGTAACTAATGGTATAGTGGCAAACAGATTTTTAACACAGAATCAATTGCTTTAGCCATTCAGCTATACTGTAATTTGTCCTGAAGCCATATATGTATCAATTATTCGATGATACCGCTGAATTTTTACACTTCAAATTTTCTGCATAATGAACACCGTAACTTGCAGATGTCGTAACGTGTCTATAAATTCAAGTATCGAAAATGTAAGACTGGTCCCGAATTCTGCTCTTCTTCAGCTTTCAAATGACACCAAAAACAGAGTTGTTTTTTCTCGGACACCAAAAAATGGCAAGGCTTTAGACTTGGATTTTGGACCTCTTTTCGTAACTTTGAATGCGAATAACTTCTGAACGGACAAAGATACGGTGTCCAACGCATTTTCACCGAGAAGCTAATTTTTTTGCGAATTTTCTGTTACGTTGTAATGTGCAAAAGGTGGTCCAGAAGCAGAGATATTTGTACTTTTATTTTTCAGAAATCAGCCAAAACTGGCTTCCATCCTGTCCACTGGGCTGATGACCATCAGCGATTTCATTGAAATTTGGTATGCATATGGTTTCGAAACCTAGGATCGCGAATCTGAACTTCACTGCCCGAAATTCCTATTTATTTGCATTTTATGACGTGTCAAAGTTTACGCCAGTCCACTTTAGAGAGCTGTAATTTCAATACGCCTTAGGCTAGATCAAAATTATAAACGTTTTATACAGGTAGAGTGTAAAGAATGGTACTAATGCAAAAGGTTATTTCCCGCTGTTCCAAAATAGTAACTAATGGTATAGTGGCAAACAGATTTTTAACACAGAATCAATTGCTTTAGCCATTCAGCTATACTGTAATTTGTCCTGAAGCCATATATGTATCAATTATTCGATGGTACCGCTGAATTTTTACACTTCAAATTTTCTGCATAATGAACACCGTAACTTGCAGATGTCGTAACGTGTCTATAAATTCAAGTATCGAAAATGTAAGACTGGTCCGGAATTCTGCTCTTCTTCAGCTTACAAATGACACCAAAAACAGAGTTGTTTTTTTTCGGACACCAAAAAATGGCAAGGCTTTAGACTTGGATTTTGGACCTCTTTTCGTAACTTTGAATGCGAATAACTTCTGAACGGACAAAGATACGGTGTCCAACACATTTTCACCGAGAAGCTAATTTTTTGCGAATTTTCTGTTACGTTGTAATGTGCAAAAGGTGGTCCAGAAGCAGAGATATTTGTACTTTTATTTTTCAGAAATCAGCCAAAACTGGCTTCCATCCTGTCTACTGGGCTGATGACCATCAGCGATTTCATTGAAATTTGGTATGCATATGGTTTCGAAACCTAGGATCGCGAATCTGAACTTCACTGCCCGAAATTCCTATTTATTTGCATTTTATGACGTGTCAAAGTTTACGCCAGTCCACTTTAGAGAGCTGTAATTTCAATACGCCTTAGGCTAGATCAAAATTATAAACGTTTTATACAGGTAGAGTGTAAAGAATGGTACTAATGCAAAAGGTTATTTCCCGCTGTTCCAAAAATAGTAACTAATGGTATAGTGGCAAACAGATTTTTAACACAGAATCAATTGCTTTAGCCATTCAGCTATACTGTAATTTGTCCTGAAGCCATATATGTATCAATTATTCGATGATACCGCTGAATTTTTACACTTCAAATTTTCTGCATAATGAACACCGTAACTTGCAGATGTCGTAACGTGTCTATAAATTCAAGTATCGAAAATGTAAGACTGGTCCCGAATTCTGCTCTTCTTCAGCTTTCAAATGACACCAAAAACAGAGTTGTTTTTTCTCGGACACCAAAAAATGGCAAGGCTTTAGACTTGGATTTTGGACCTCTTTTCGTAACTTTGAATGCGAATAACTTCTGAACGGACAAAGATACGGTGTCCAACGCATTTTCACCGAGAAGCTAATTTTTTTGCGAATTTTCTGTTACGTTGTAATGTGCAAAAGGTGGTCCAGAAGCAGAGATATTTGTACTTTTATTTTTCAGAAATCAGCCAAAACTGGCTTCCATCCTGTCTACTGGGCTGATGACCATCAGCGATTTCATTGAAATTTGGTATGCATATGGTTTCGAAACCTAGGATCGCGAATCTGAACTTCACTGCCCGAAATTCCTATTTATTTGCATTTTATGACGTGTCAAAGTTTACGCCAGTCCACTTTAGAGAGCTGTAATTTCAATACGCCTTAGGCTAGATCAAAATTATAAACGTTTTATACAGGTAGAGTGTAAAGAATGGTACTAATGCAAAAGGTTATTTCCCGCTGTTCCAAAATAGTAACTAATGGTATAGTGGCAAACAGATTTTTAACACAGAATCAATTGCTTTAGCCATTCAGCTATACTGTAATTTGTCCTGAAGCCATATATGTATCAATTATTCGATGGTACCGCTGAATTTTTACACTTCAAATTTTCTGCATAATGAACACCGTAAGTTGCAGATGTCGTAACGTGTCTATAAATTCAAGTATCGAAAATGTAAGACTGGTCCGGAATTCTGCTCTTCTTCAGCTTACAAATGACACCAAAAACAGAGTTGTTTTTTTTCGGACACCAAAAAATGGCAAGGCTTTAGACTTGGATTTTGGACCTCTTTTCGTAACTTTGAATGCGAATAACTTCTGAACGGACAAAGATACGGTGTCCAACACATTTTCACCGAGAAGCTAATTTTTTGCGAATTTTCTGTTACGTTGTAATGTGCAAAAGGTGGTCCAGAAGCAGAGATATTTGTACTTTTATTTTTCAGAAATCAGCCAAAACTGGCTTCCATCCTGTCTACTGGGCTGATGACCATCAGCGATTTCATTGAAATTTGGTATGCATATGGTTTCGAAACCTAGGATCGCGAATCTGAACTTCACTGCCCGAAATTCCTATTTATTTGCATTTTATGACGTGTCAAAGTTTACGCCAGTCCACTTTAGAGAGCTGTAATTTCAATACGCCTTAGGCTAGATCAAAATTATAAACGTTTTATAGAGGTAGAGTGTAAAGAATGGTACTAATGCAAAAGGTTATTTCCCGCTGTTCCAAAAATAGTAACTAATGGTATAGTGGCAAACAGATTTTTAACACAGAATCAATTGCTTTAGCCATTCAGCTATACTGTAATTTGTCCTGAACCCATATATGTATCAATTATTCGATGATACCGCTGAATTTTTACACTTCAAATTTTCTGCATAATGAACACCGTATCTTGCAGATGTCGTAACGTGTCTATAAATTCAAGTATCGAAAATGTAAGACTGGTCCCGAATTCTGCTCTTCTTCAGCTTTCAAATGACACCAAAAACAGAGTTGTTTTTTTTCGGACACCAAAAAATGGCAAGGCTTTAGACTTGGATTTTGGACCTCTTTTCGTAACTTTGAATGCGAATAACTTCTGAACGGACAAAGATACGGTGTCCAACACATTTTCACCGAGAAGCTAATTTTTTTGCGAATTTTCTGTTACGTTGTAATGTGCAAAAGGTGGTCCAGAAGCATAGATATTTGTACTTTTATTTTTCAGAAATCAGCCAAAACTGGCTTCCATCCTGTCTACTGGGCTGATGACCATCAGCGATTTCATTGAAATTTGGTATGCATATGGTTTCGAAACCTAGGATCGCGAATCTGAACTTCACTGCCCGAAATTCCTATTTATTTGCATTTTATGACGTGTCAAAGTTTACGCCAGTCCACTTTAGAGAGCTGTAATTTCAATACGCCTTAGGCTAGATCAAAATTATAAACGTTTTATAGAGGTAGAGTGTAAAGAATTGTACTAATGCAAAAGGTTATTTCCCGCTGTTCCAAAAATAGTAACTAATGGTATAGTGGCAAACAGATTTTTAACACAGAATCAATTGCTTTAGCCATTCAGCTATACTGTAATTTGTCCTGAAGCCATATATGTATCAATTATTCGATGGTACCGCTGAATTTTTACACTTCAAATTTTCTGCATAATGAACACCGTAACTTGCAGATGTCGTAACGTGTCTATAAATTCAAGTATCGAAAATGTAAGACTGGTCCCGAATTCTGCTCTTCTTCAGCTTTCAAATGACACCAAAAACAGAGTTGTTTTTTTTCGGACACCAAAAAATGGCAAGGCTTTAGACTTGGATTTTGGACCTCTTTTCGTAACTTTGAATGCGAATAACTTCTGAACGGACAAAGATACGGTGTCCAACACATTTTCACCGAGAAGCTAATTTTTTTGCGAATTTTCTGTTACTTTGTAATGTGAAAAAAGTGGTCCAAAAGCAGAGATATTTGTACTTTTATTTTTCAGAAATCAGCCAAATCTGGCTTCCATCCGGACTACTGTGTTGATGACCATCAGCGATTTCATTGAAATTTGGTATGCATATGGTTTCGAAACCTAGGATCGCGAATCTGAACTTCACTGCCCGAAATTCCTATTTATTTGCATTTTATGACGTGTCAAAGTTTACGCCAGTCCACTTTAGAGAGCTGTAATTTCAATACGCCTTAGGCTAGATCAAAATTATAAACGTTTTATAGAGGTAGAGTGTAAAGAATGGTACTAATGCAAAAGGTTATTTCCCGCTGTTCCAAAAATAGTAACAAATGGTATAGTGGCAAACAGATTTTTAACACAGAATCAATTGCTTTAGCCATTCAGCTATACTGTAATTTGTCCTGAAGCCATATATGTATCAATTATTCGATGGTACCGCTGAATTTTTACACTTCAAATTTTCTGCATAATGAACACCGTAACTTGCAGATGTCGTAACGTGTCTATAAATTCAAGTATCGAAAATGTAAGACTGGTCCCGAATTCTGCTCTTCTTCAGCTTTCAAATGACACCAAAAACAGAGTTGCTTTTTTTCGGACACCAAAAAATAGACATGGATTTTGGACCTCTTTTCGTAACTTTGAATGCGAATAACTTCTGAACGGACAAAGATACGGTGTCCCACACATTTTCACCGAGAAGCTAATTTTTTTGCGAATTTTCTGTTACGTTGTAATGTGCAAAAGGTGGTCCAGAAGCAGAGATATTTGTACTTTTATTTTTCAGAAATCAGCCAAAACTGGCTTCCATCCTGTCTACTGGGCTGATGACCATCAGCGATTTCATTGAAATTTGGTATGCATATGGTTTCGAAACCTAGGATCGCGAATCTGAACTTCACTGCCCGAAATTCCTATTTATTTGCATTTTATGACGTGTCGAAGTTTACGCCAGTCCACTATAGAGAGCTGTAATTTCAATACGCCTTAGGCTAGATCAAAATTATAAACGTTTTTTACTGGTAGAGTGTAAAGAATGGTCCTAATGCAAAAGGTTATTTCCCGCTGTTCCAAAAATAGTAACTATTGTTGTGGTGGCAAACAGATTTTTAACACAGAATCAATTGCTTTAGCCATTCAGCTATACTGTAATTTGTCCTGAAGCCATATATGTTTTAATTATTCGATGGTACCGCTGAATTTTTACACTTCAAATTTTCTGCATAATGAACACCGTAACTTGCACATGTCATAACGTGTTTATAAATTCAAATATCGAAAATGTAAGACTGGTCCGGAATTTTGCTCTTCTTCAGCTTTCAAACAACACCAAAAACAGAGTTGTTTTTTTTCGGACACCAAAAAATGGCAAGGCTTTAGACTTGGATTTTGGACCCCTTTTCGTAACTTTGAATGCGAATAACTTCTGAACGGACAAAGATACGGTGTCCAACACATTTTCACCGAGAAGCTAAATTTTTTGCGAATTTTCTGTTACGTTGTAATGTGCAAAAGGTGGTCCAGAAGCAGAGATATTTGTACTTTTATTTTTCAGAAATCAGCCAAAACTGGCTTCCATCCTGTCTACTGGGCTGATGACCATCAGCGATTTCATTGAAATTTGGTATGCATATGGTTTCGAAACCTAGGGTCGCGAATGTGAACTTCACTGCTCAAAACTCCTATTTATTTGCATTTTATGACGTGTCAAAGTTTACGCCAGTCCCCTATAGAGAGCTGTAAGTTCAATGCGCCTTAGGCTAGATCTAAAATATAAACTGTTTTATACAGGTAGAGTGTAAACAATGGTCCTAATGCAAAAGGTTATTTCCCGCTGTTCCAAAAATGGTAACTAATGGTATAGTGGCAAACAGATTTTTAACACAGAATCAATTGCTTTAGCCATTCAGCTATACTGTAATTTGTCCTGAAGCCGTATATGATTCAATTATTCGACGGAACCGCTGAATTTTTACACTTCAAATTTTCTGCATAATGAACATCGTAATTTGCACATGTCGTAACGTGTTTATAAATTCATGTATCGAAAATGTAAGACTGGTCCCGAATTCTGCTCTTCTTCAGCTTTAAATAACACCAAAAAACATGAGTTTTTTTTTCGGACACCAAAAAATGGCAAGGCTTTAGACTTGGATTTTGGACCTCTTTTCGTAACTTTGAATGCGAATAACTTCTGAACGGACAAAGATACGGTGTCCAACACATTTTCACCGAGAAGCTAATTTTTTTGCGAATTTTCTGTTGCGTTGTAATGTGCAAAAGGTGGTCCAGAAGCAGAGATATTTGTACTTTTATTTTTCAGAAATCAGCCAAAACTGGCTTCCATCCTGTCTACTGGGCTGATGACCATCAGCGATTTCATTGAAATTTGGTATGCATATGGTTTCGAAACCTAGGATCGCGAATCTGAACTTCACTGCCCGAAATTCCTATTTATTTGCATTTTATGACGTGTCAAAGTTTACGCCAGTCCACTTTAGAGAGCTGTAATTTCAATACGCCTTAGGCTAGATCAAAATTATAAACGTTTTATAGAGGTAGAGTGTAAAGAATGGTACTAATGCAAAAGGTTATTTCCCGCTGTTCCAAAAATAGTAACTAATGGTATAGTGGCATACAGATTTTTAACACAGAATCAATTGCTTTAGCCATTCAGCTATACTGTAATTTGTCCTGAAGCCATATATGTATCAATTATTCGATGGTACCGCTGAATTTTTACACTTCAAATTTTCTGCATAATGAACACCGTAACTTGCAGATGTCGTAACGTGTCTATAAATTCAAGTATCGAAAATGTAAGACTGGTCCCGAATTCTGCTCTTCTTCAGCTTTCAAATGACACCAAAAACAGAGTTGTTTTTTTTCGGACACCAAAAAATGGCAAGGCTTTAGACTTGGATTTTGGACCTCTTTTCGTAACTTTGAATTCGAATAACTTCTGAACGGACAAAGATACAGTGTCCAACACATTTTCACCGAGAAGCTAATTTTTTTGCGAATTTTCTGTTACGTTGTAATGTGCAAAAGGTGGTCCAGAAGCAGAGATATTTGTACTTTTATTTTTCAGAAATCAGCCAAAACTGGCTTCCATCCTGTCTACTGGGCTGATGACCATCAGCGATTTCATTGAAATTTGGTATGCATATGGTTTCGAAACCTAGGATCGCGAATCTGAACTTCACTGCCCGAAATTCCTATTTATTTGCATTTTATGACGTGTCAAAGTTTACGCCAGTCCACTTTAGAGAGCTGTAATTTCAATACGCCTTAGGCTAGATCAAAATTATAAACGTTTTATACAGGTAGAGTGTAAAGAATGGTCCTAATGCAAAAGGTTATTTCCCGCTGTTCCAAAAATGGTAACTAATGTTTTGGTGGCAAAAACATTTTTAACAAAGAAAACAATTGCTTTAGCCAATCAACTATACCGTAATTTGTCCTGAAGCCACATATGACTAAATTATTGGATGGTACCACTGAATAATTACACTTCAAATTTTCTGCATAATGAACACCGTAACTTGCACATGTCATAACGTGTTTATAAATTCAAATATCGAAAATGTAAGACTGGTCCGGAATTCTGCTCTTCTTCCACTTTCAAACAACACCAAAAACAGAGTTGTTTTTTTTCGGACACCAAAAAATGGCAAGGCTTTAGACTTGGATTTTGGACCCCTTTTCGTAACTTTGAATGCGAATAACTTCTGAACGGACAGAGATACGGTGTCGAGCATATTTTCACCGAGAAGCTAATTTTTTTGCGAATTTTCTGTTACTTTGTAATGTGAAAAAAGTGGTCCAGAAGCAGAGATATTTGTACTTTTATTTTTCAGAAATCAGCCAAATCTGGCTTCCATCCGGACTACTGTGTTGATGACCATCAGCGATTTCATTGAAATTTGGTATGCATATGGTTTCGAAACCCAGGATCGCGAATCTGAACTTCACTGCCCGAAATTCCTATTTATTTGCATTTTATGACGTGTCAAGGTTTACGCCAGTCCACTTTAGAGAGCTGTAATTTCAATACGCCTTAGGCTAGATCTAAAATATAAACTGTTTTATACAGGTAGAGTGTAAAGAATGGTCCTAATGCAAAAGGTTATTTCCCGCTGTTCCAAAAATAGTAACTATTGTTGTGGTGGCAAACAGATTTTTAACACAGAATCAATTGCTTTAGCCATTCAGCTATACTGTAATTTGTCCTGAAGCCATATATGTTTCAATTATTCGATGGTACCGCTGAACTTTTACACTTCAAATTTTCTGCATAATGAACACCGTAGCTTGCACATGTCATAACGTGTTTATAAATTCAAATATCGAAAATGTAAGACTGGTCCGGAATTCTGCTCTTCTTCAGCTTTCGAACAACAGCAAAAACAGAGTTGTTTTTTTTCGGACACCAAAGAATGGCAAGGCTTTGGACTTGGATTTTGGACCTCTTTTCGTAACTTTGAATGCGAATAACTTCTGAACGGACAAAGATACGGTGTCCAACACATTTTCACCGAGAAGCTAATTTTTTTGCGAATTTTCTGTTACGTTGTAATGTGCAAAAGGTTGTCCAGAAGCAGAGATATTTGTACTTTTATTTTTCAGAAATCAGCCAAAACTGGCTTCCATCCTGTCTACTGGGCTGATGACCATCAGCGATTTCATTGAAATTTGGTATGCATATGGTTTCGAAACCTAGGATCGCGAATCTGAGCTTCACTGCCCGAAACTCCTATTTATTTGCATTTTATGACGTGTCAAAGTTTACGCCAGTCCACTTTAGAGAGCTGTAATTTCAATACGCCTTAGGATAGATCAAACTTATAAACGTTTTATACAGGTAGAGTGTAAAGAATGGTACTAATGCAAAAGGTTATTTCCCGCTGTTCCAAAAATAGTAACTAATGGTATAGTGGCAAACAGATTTTTAACACAGAATCAATTGCTTTAGCCATTCAGCTATACTGTAATTTGTCCTGAAGCCATATATGTTTTAATTATTCGATGGTACCGCTGACTTTTTACACTTCAAATTTTCTGCATAATGAACACCGTAACTTGCACAGGTCATAACGTGTTTATAAATTCAAATATCGAAAATGTAAGACTGGTCCGGAATTCTGCTCTTCTTCAGCTTTCAAACAACACCAAAAACAGAGTTGTTTTTTTTCGGACACAAAAAAATGGCAAGGCTTTAGACTTGGATTTTGGACCCCTTTTCGTAACTTTGAATGCGAATAACTTCTGAACGGACAGAGATACAGTGTCGAGCATATTTTCACCGAGAAGCTAATTTTTTTGCGAATTTTCTGTTACTTTGTAATGTGAAAAAAGTGGTCCAGAAGCAGAGATATTTGTACTTTTATTTTTCAGAAATCAGCCAAATCTGGCTTCCATCCGGACTACTGTGTTGATGACCATCAGCGATTTCATTGAAATTTGGTATGCATATGGTTTCGAAACCTAGGATCGCGAATCTGAACTTCACTGCCCGAAATTCCTATTTATTTGCATTTTATGACGTGTCAAAGTTTACGCCAGTCCACTTTAGAGAGCTGTAATTTCAATACGCCTTAGGCTAGATCTAAAATATAAATTGTTTTATACAGGTAGAGTGTAAAGAATGGTCCTAATGCAAAAGGTTATTTCCCGCTGTTCCAAAAATAGTAACTATTGTTGTGGTGGCAAACAGATTTTTAACACAGAATCAATTGCTTTAGCCATTCAGCTATACTGTAATTTGTCCTGAAGCCATATATGTTTTAATTATTCGATGGTACCGCTGAACTTTTACACTTCAAATTTTCTGCATAATGAACACCGTAACTTGCACATGTCATAACGTGTTTATAAATTCAAATATCGAAAATGTAAGACTGGTCCGGAATTCTGCTCTTCTTCAGCTTTCAAACAACACCAAAAACAGAGTTGTTTTTTTTCGGACACCAAAAAATGGCAAGGCTTTAGACTTGGATTTTGGACCTCTTTTCGTAACTTTGAATGCGAATAACTTCTGAACGGACAAAGATACGGTGTCCAACACATTTTCACCGAGAAGCTAATTTTTTTGCGAATTTTCTGTTACGTTGTAATGTGCAAAAGGTGGTCCAGAAGCAGAGATATTTGTACTTTTATTTTTCAGAAATCAGCCAAAACTGGCTTCCATCCTGTCTACTGGGCTGATGACCATCAGCGATTTCATTGAAATTTGGTATGCATATGGGTTCGAAACCTATGATCGCGAATCTGAGCTTCACTGCCCGAAATTCCTATTTATTTGCATTTTATGACGTGTCAAAGTTTACGCCAGTCCACTTTAGAGAGCTGTAATTTCAATACGCCTTAGGATAGATCAAAATTATAAACGTTTTATACAGGTAGAGTGTAAAGAATGGTACTAATGCAAAAGGTTATTTCCCGCTGTTCCAAAAATAGTAACAAATGGTATAGTGGCAAACAGATTTTTAACACAGAATCAATTGCTTTAGCCATTCAGCTATACTGTAATTTGTCCTGAAGCCATATATGTATCAATTATTCGATGGTACCGCTGAATTTTTACACTTCAAATTTTCTGCATAACGAACACCGTAACTTGCAGATGTCGTAACGTGTCTATAAATTCAAGTATCGAAAATGTAAGACTGGTCCCGAATTCTGCTCTTCTTCAGCTTTCAAATGACACCAAAAACAGAGTTGTTTTTTTTCGGACACCAAAAAATGGCAAGGCTTTAGACTTGGATTTTGGACCTCTTTTCGTAACTTTGAATGCGAATAACTTCTGAACGGACAAAGATACGGTGTCCAACACATTTTCACCGAGAAGCTAATTTTTTTGCGAATTTTCTGTTACGTTGTAATGTGCAAAAGGTGGTCCAGAAGCAGAGATATTTGTACTTTTATTTTTCAGAAATCAGCCAAAACTGGCTTCCATCCTGTCTACTGGGCTGATGACCATCAGCGATTTCATTGAAATTTGGTATGCATATGGTTTCGAAATCTAGGATCGCGAATCTGAACTTCACTGCCCGAAATTCCTATTTATTTGCATTTTATGACGTGTCAAAGTTTACGTCAGTCCACTTTAGAGAGCTGTAATTTCAATACGCCTTAGGCTAGATCAAAATTATAAACGTTTTATACAGGTAGAGTGTAAAGAATGGTACTAATGCAAAAGGTTAATTCCCGCTGTTCCAAAAATAGTAACTAATGGTATAGTGTCAAACAGATTTTTAACACAGAATCAATTGCTTTAGCCATTCAGCTATACTGTAATTTGTCCTGAAGCCATATATGTATCAATTATTCGATGGTACCGCTGAATTTTTACACTTTAAATTTTCTGCATAATGAACACCGTAACTTGCAGATGTCGTAACGTGTCTATAAATTCAAGTATCGAAAATGTAAGACTGGTCCCGAATTCTGCTCTTCTTCAGCTTTCAAATGGCACCAAAAACAGAGTTGTTTTTTTTCGGACACCAAAAAATGGCAAGGCTTTAGACTTGGATTTTGGACCTCTTTTCGTAACTTTGAATGCGAATAACTTCTGAACGGACAAAGATACGGTGTCCAACACATTTTCACCGAGAAGCTAATTTTTTTTGCGAATTTTCTGTTACGTTGTAATGTGCAAAAGGTGGTCCAGAAGCAGAGATATTTGTACTTTTATTTTTCAGAAATCAGCCAAAACTGGCTTCCATCCTGTCTACTGGGCTGATGACCATCAGCGATTTCATTGAAATTTGGTATGCATATGGTTTCGAAACCTAGGATCGCGAATCTGAACTTCACCGCCCGAAATTCCTATTTATTTGCATTTTATGACGTGTCAAAGTTTACGCCAGTCCACTTTAGAGAGCTGTAATTTCAATACGCCTTAGGCTAGATCAAAATTATAAACGTTTTTTACAGGTAGAGTGTAAAGAATGGTCCTATTGCAAAAGGTTATTTCCCGCTGTTCCAAAAATAGTAACTATTGTTGTGGTGGCAAACAGATTTTTAACACAGAATCAATTGCTTTAGCCATTCAGCTATACTGTAATTTGTCCTGAAGCCATATATGTATCAATTATTCGATGGTACCGCTGAATTTTTACACTTCAAATTTTCTGCATAATGAACACCGTAACTTGCAGATGTCGTAACGTGTCTATAAATTCAAGTATCGAAAATGTAAGACTGGTCCCGAATTCTGCTCTTCTTCAGCTTTCAAATGACACCAAAAACAGAGTTGTTTTTTTTCGGACACCAAAAAATGGCAGGGCTTTAGACTTGGATTTTGGACCTCTTTTCGTAACTTTGAATGCGAATAACTTCTGAACGGACAAAGATACGGTGTCCAACACATTTTCACCGAGAAGCTAATTTTTTTGCGAATTTTCTGTTACGTTGTAATGTGCAAAAGGTGGTCCAGAAGCAGAGATATTTGTACTTTTATTTTTCAGAAATCAGCCAAAACTGGCTTCCATCCTGTCTACTGGGCTGATGACCATCAGCGATTTCATTGAAATTTGGTATGCATATGGGTTCGAAACCTATGATCGCGAATCTGAGCTTCACTGCCCGAAATTCCTATTTATTTGCATTTTATGACGTGTCAAAGTTTACGCCAGTCCACTTTAGAGAGCTGTAATTTCAATACGCCTTAGGATAGATCAAAATTATAAACGTTTTATACAGGTAGAGTGTAAAGAATGGTACTAATGCAAAAGGTTATTTCCCGCTGTTCCAAAAATAGTAATTAATGGTATAGTGGCAAACAGATTTTTAACACAGAATCAATTGCTTTAGCCATTCAGCTATACTGTAATTTGTCCTGAAGCCATATATGTATCAATTATTCATGGTACCGCTGAATTTTTACACTTCAAATTTTCTGCATAATGAACACCGTAACTTGCAGATGTCGTAACGTGTCTATAAATTCAAGTATCGAAAATGTAAGACTGGTCCCGAATTCTGCTCTTCTTCAGCTTTCAAATGACACCAAAAACAGAGTTGTTTTTTTTCGGACACCAAAAAATGGCAAGGCTTTAGACTTGGATTTTGGACCTCTTTTCGTAACTTTGAATGCGAATAACTTATGAACGGACAAAGATACGGTGTCCAACACATTTTCACAGAGAAGCTAATTTTTTTGCGAATTTTCTGTTACGTTGTAATGTGCAAAAGGTGGTCCAGAAGCAGAGATATTTGTACTTTTATTTTTCAGAAATCAGCCAAAACTGGCTTCCATCCTGTCTACTGGGCTGATGACCATCAGCGATTTCATTGAAATTTGGTATGCATATGGTTTCGAAATCTAGGATCGCGAATCTGAACTTCACTGCCCGAAATTCCTATTTATTTGCATTTTATGACGTGTCAAAGTTTACGCCAGTCCACTTTAGAGAGCTGTAATTTCAATACGCCTTAGGCTAGATCAAAATTATAAACGTTTTATACAGGTAGAGTGTAAAGAATGGTACTAATGCAAAAGGTTAATTCCCGCTGTTCCAAAAATAGTAACTAATGGTATAGTGTCAAACAGATTTTTAACACAGAATCAATTGCTTTAGCCATTCAGCTATACTGTAATTTGTCCTGAAGCCATATATGTATCAATTATTCGATGGTACCGCTGAATTTTTACACTTTAAATTTTCTGCATAATGAACACCGTAACTTGCAGATGTCGTAACGTGTCTATAAATTCAAGTATCGAAAATGTAAGACTGGTCCCGAATTCTGCTCTTCTTCAGCTTTCAAATGGCACCAAAAACAGAGTTGTTTTTTTTCGGACACCAAAAAATGGCAAGGCTTTAGACTTGGATTTTGGACCTCTTTTCGTAACTTTGAATGCGAATAACTTCTGAACGGACAAAGATACGGTGTCCAACACATTTTCACCGAGAAGCTAATTTTTTTTGCGAATTTTCTGTTACGTTGTAATGTGCAAAAGGTGGTCCAGAAGCAGAGATATTTGTACTTTTATTTTTCAGAAATCAGCCAAAACTGGCTTCCATCCTGTCTACTGGGCTGATGACCATCAGCGATTTCATTGAAATTTGGTATGCATATGGTTTCGAAACCTAGGATCGCGAATCTGAACTTCACCGCCCGAAATTCCTATTTATTTGCATTTTATGACGTGTCAAAGTTTACGCCAGTCCACTTTAGAGAGCTGTAATTTCAATACGCCTTAGGCTAGATCAAAATTATAAACGTTTTTTACAGGTAGAGTGTAAAGAATGGTCCTATTGCAAAAGGTTATTTCCCGCTGTTCCAAAAATAGTAACTATTGTTGTGGTGGCAAACAGATTTTTAACACAGAATCAATTGCTTTAGCCATTCAGCTATACTGTAATTTGTCCTGAAGCCATATATGTATCAATTATTCGATGGTACCGCTGAATTTTTACACTTCAAATTTTCTGCATAATGAACACCGTAACTTGCAGATGTCGTAACGTGTCTATAAATTCAAGTATCGAAAATGTAAGACTGGTCCCGAATTCTGCTCTTCTTCAGCTTTCAAATGACACCAAAAACAGAGTTGTTTTTTTTCGGACACCAAAAAATGGCAGGGCTTTAGACTTGGATTTTGGACCTCTTTTCGTAACTTTGAATGCGAATAACTTCTGAACGGACAAAGATACGGTGTCCAACACATTTTCACCGAGAAGCTAATTTTTTTGCGAATTTTCTGTTACGTTGTAATGTGCAAAAGGTGGTCCAGAAGCAGAGATATTTGTACTTTTATTTTTCAGAAATCAGCCAAAACTGGCTTCCATCCTGTCTACTGGGCTGATGACCATCAGCGATTTCATTGAAATTTGGTATGCATATGGGTTCGAAACCTATGATCGCGAATCTGAGCTTCACTGCCCGAAATTCCTATTTATTTGCATTTTATGACGTGTCAAAGTTTACGCCAGTCCACTTTAGAGAGCTGTAATTTCAATACGCCTTAGGATAGATCAAAATTATAAACGTTTTATACAGGTAGAGTGTAAAGAATGGTACTAATGCAAAAGGTTATTTCCCGCTGTTCCAAAAATAGTAACAAATGGTATAGTGGCAAACAGATTTTTAACACAGAATCAATTGCTTTAGCCATTCAGCTATACTGTAATTTGTCCTGAAGCCATATATGTATCAATTATTCATGGTACCGCTGAATTTTTACACTTCAAATTTTCTGCATAATGAACACCGTAAATTGCAGATGTCGTAACGTGTCTATAAATTCAAGTATCGAAAATGTAAGACTGGTCCCGAATTCTGCTCTTCTTCAGCTTTCAAATGACACCAAAAACAGAGTTGTTTTTTTTCGGACACCAAAAAATGGCAAGGCTTTAGACTTGGATTTTGGACCTCTTTTCGTAACTTTGAATGCGAATAACTTCTGAACGGACAAAGATACGGTGTCCAACACATTTTCACCGAGAAGCTAATTTTTTTGCGAATTTTCTGTTACGTTGTAATGTGCAAAAGGTGGTCCAGAAGCAGAGATATTTGTACTTTTATTTTTCAGAAATCAGCCAAAACTGGCTTCCATCCTGTCTACTGGGCTGATGACCATCAGCGATTTCATTGAAATTTGGTATGCATATGGTTTCGAAACCTAGGATCGCGAATCTGAGCTTCACTGCCCGAAATTCCTATTTATTTGCATTTTATGACGTGTCAAAGTTTACGCCAGTCCACTTTAGAGAGCTGTAATTTCAATACGCCTTAGGCTAGATCAAAATTATAAACGTTTTTTACAGGTAGAGTGTAAAGAATGGTACTAATGCAAAAGGTTATTTCCCGCTGTTCCAAAAATAGTAACTATTGTTGTGGTGGCAAACAGATTTTTAACACAGAATCAATTGCTTTAGCCATTCAGCTATACTGTAATTTGTCCTGAAGCCATATATGTTTTAATTATTCGATGGTACCGCTGACTTTTTACACTTCAAATTTTCTGCATAATGAACACCGTAACTTGCACAAGTCATAACGTGTTTATAAATTCAAATATCGAAAATGTAAGACTGGTCCGGAATTCTGCTCTTCTTCAGCTTTCAAACAACACCAAAAACAGAGTTGTTTTTTTTCGGACACAAAAAAATGGCAAGGCTTTAGACTTGGATTTTGGACCCCTTTTCGTAACTTTGAATGCGAATAACTTCTGAACGGACATAGATACAGTGTCGAGCATATTTTCACCGAGAAGCTAATTTTTTTGCGAATTTTCTGTTACTTTGTAATGTGAAAAAAGTGGTCCAGAAGCAGAGATATTTGTACTTTTATTTTTCAGAAATCAGCCAAATCTGGCTTCCATCCGGACTACTGTGTTGATGACCATCAGCGATTTCATTGAAATTTGGTATGCATATGGTTTCGAAACCTAGGATCGCGAATCTGAACTTCACTGCCCGAAATTCCTATTTATTTGCATTTTATGACGTGTCAAAGTTTACGCCAGTCCACTTTAGAGAGCTGTAATTTCAATACGCCTTAGGCTAGATCTAAAATATAAATTGTTTTATACAGGTAGAGTGTAAAGAATGGTCCTAATGCAAAAGGTTATTTCCCGCTGTTCCAAAAATAGTAACTATTGTTGTGGTGGCAAACAGATTTTTAACACAGAATCAATTGCTTTAGCCATTCAGCTATACTGTAATTTGTCCTGAAGCCATATATGTTTTAATTATTCGATGGTACCGCTGAACTTTTACACTTCAAATTTTCTGCATAATGAACACCGTAACTTGCACATGTCATAACGTGTTTATAAATTCAAATATCGAAAATGTAAGACTGGTCCGGAATTCTGCTCTTCTTCAGCTTTCAAACAACACCAAAAACAGAGTTGTTTTTTTTCGGACACCAAAAAATGGCAAGGCTTTAGACTTGGATTTTGGACCTCTTTTCGTAACTTTGAATGCGAATAACTTCTGAACGGACAAAGATACGGTGTCCAACACATTTTCACCGAGAAGCTAATTTTTTTGCGAATGTTCTGTTACGTTGTAATGTGCAAAAGGTGGTCCAGAAGCAGAGATATTTGTACTTTTATTTTTCAGAAATCAGCCAAAACTGGCTTCCATCCTGTCTACTGGGCTGATGACCATCAGCGATTTCATTGAAATTTGGTATGCATATGGTTTCGACACCTAGGATCGCGAATCTGAACTTCACTGGCCGAAATTCCTATTTATTTGCATTTTATGACGTGTCAAATTTTACGCCAGTCCACTTTAGAGAGCTGTAATTTCAATACGCCTTAGGATAGATCAAAATTATAAACGTTTTATACAGGTAGAGTGTAAAGAATGGTACTAATGCAAAAGGTTATTTCCCGCTGTTCCAAAAATAGTAACTAATGGTATAGTGGCAAACAGATTTTTAACACAGAATCAATTGCTTTAGCCATTCAGCTATACTGTAATTTGTCCTGAAGCCATATATGTATCAATTATTCGATGGTACCGCTGAATTTTTACACTTCAAATTTTCTGCATAACGAACACCGTAACTTGCAGATGTCGTAACGTGTCTATAAATTCAAGTATCGAAAATGTAAGACTGGTCCCGAATTCTGCTCTTCTTCAGCTTTCAAATGACACCAAAAACAGAGTTGTTTTTTTTCGGACACCAAAAAATGGCAAGGCTTTAGACTTGGATTTTGGACCTCTTTTCGTAACTTTGAATGCGAATAACTTCTGAACGGACAAAGATACGGTGTCCAACACATTTTCACCGAGAAGCTAATTTTTTTGCGAATTTTCTGTTACGTTGTAATGTGCAAAAGGTGGTCCAGAAGCAGAGATATTTGTACTTTTATTTTTCAGAAATCAGCCAAAACTGGCTTCCATCCTGTCTACTGGGCTGATGACCATCAGCGATTTCATTGAAATTTGGTATGCATATGGTTTCGAAACCTAGGATCGCGAATCTGAACTTCACTGCCCGAAATTCCTATTTATTTGCATTTTATGACGTGTCAAAGTTTACGTCAGTCCACTTTAGAGAGCTGTAATTTCAATACGCCTTAGGCTAGATCAAAATTATAAACGTTTTATACAGGTAGAGTGTAAAGAATGGTACTAATGCAAAAGGTTATTTCCCGCTGTTCCAAAAATAGTAACTAATGGTATAGTGTCAAACAGATTTTTAACACAGAATCAATTGCTTTAGCCATTCAGCTATACTGTAATTTGTCCTGAAGCCATATATGTATCAATTATTCATGGTACCGCTGAATTTTTACACTTCAAATTTTCTGCATAATGAACACCGTAACTTGCAGATGTCGTAATGTGTCTATAAATTCAAGTATCGAAAATGTAAGACTGGTCCCGAATTCTGCTCTTCTTCAGCTTTCAAATGACACCAAAAACAGAGTTGTTTTTTTTCGGACACCACAAAATGGCAAGGCTTTAGACTTGGATTTTGGACCTCTTTTCGTAACTTTGAATGCGAATAACTTATGAACGGACAAAGATACGGTGTCCAACACATTTTCACAGAGAAGCTAATTTTTTTGCGAATTTTCTGTTACGTTGTAATGTGCAAAAGGTGGTCCAGAAGCAGAGATATTTGTACTTTTATTTTTCAGAAATCAGCCAAAACTGGCTTCCATCCTGTCTACTGGGCTGATGACCATCAGCGATTTCATTGAAATTTGGTATGCATACGGTTTCGAAACCTAGGATCGCGAATCTGAACTTCACTGCCCGAAATTCCTATTTATTTGCATTTTATGACGTGTCAAAGTTTACGCCAGTCCACTTTAGAGAGCTGTAATTTCAATACGCCTTAGGCTAGATCAAAATTATAAACGTTTTTTACAGGTAGAGTGTAAAGAATGGTATTAATGCAAAAGGTTATTTCCCGCTGTTCCAAAAATAGTAACTATTGTTGTGGTGGCAAACAGATTTTTAACACAGAATCAATTGCTTTAGCCATTCAGCTATACTGTAATTTGTCCTGAAGCCATATATGTTTTAATTATTCGATGGTACCGCTGACTTTTTACACTTCAAATTTTCTGCATAATGAACACCGTAACTTGCACAAGTCATAACGTGTTTATAAATTCAAATATCGAAAATGTAAGACTGGTCCGGAATTCTGCTCTTCTTCAGCTTTCAAACAACACCAAAAACAGAGTTGTTTTTTTTCGGACACAAAAAAATGGCAAGGCTTTAGACTCGGATTTTGGACCCCTTTTCGTAACTTTGAATGCGAATAACTTCTGAACGGACAGAGATACAGTGTCGAGCATATTTTCACCGAGAAGCTAATTTTTTTGCGAATTTTCTGTTACTTTGTAATGTGAAAAAAGTGGTCCAGAAGCAGAGATATTTGTACTTTTATTTTTCAGAAATCAGCCAAATCTGGCTTCCATCCGGACTACTGTGTTGATGACCATCAGCGATTTCATTGAAATTTGGTATGCATATGGTTTCGAAACCTAGGATCGCGAATCTGAACTTCACTGCCCGAAATTCCTATTTATTTGCATTTTATGACGTGTCAAAGTTTACGCCAGTCCACTTTAGAGAGCTGTAATTTCAATACGCCTTAGGCTAGATCTAAAATATAAATTGTTTTATACAGGTAGAGTGTAAAGAATGGTCCTAATGCAAAAGGTTATTTCCCGCTGTTCCAAAAATAGTAACTATTGTTGTGGTGGCAAACAGATTTTTAACACAGAATCAATTGCTTTAGCCATTCAGCTATACTGTAATTTGTCCTGAAGCCATATATGTTTTAATTATTCGATGGTACCGCTGAACTTTTACACTTCAAATTTTCTGCATAATGAACACCGTAACTTGCACATGTCATAACGTGTTTATAAATTCAAATATCGAAAATGTAAGACTGGTCCGGAATTCTGCTCTTCTTCAGCTTTCAAACAACACCAAAAACAGAGTTGTTTTTTTTCGGACACCAAAAAATGGCAAGGCTTTAGACTTGGATTTTGGACCTCTTTTCGTAACTTTGAATGCGAATAACTTCTGAACGGACAAAGATACGGTGTCCAACACATTTTCACCGAGAAGCTAATTTTTTTGCGAATGTTCTGTTACGTTGTAATGTGCAAAAGGTGGTCCAGAAGCAGAGATATTTGTACTTTTATTTTTCAGAAATCAGCCAAAACTGGCTTCCATCCTGTCTACTGGGCTGATGACCATCAGCGATTTCATTGAAATTTGGTATGCATATGGTTTCGACACCTAGGATCGCGAATCTGAACTTCACTGCCCGAAATTCCTATTTATTTGCATTTTATGACGTGTCAAATTTTACGCCAGTCCACTTTAGAGAGCTGTAATTTCAATACGCCTTAGGATAGATCAAAATTATAAACGTTTTATACAGGTAGAGTGTAAAGAATGGTACTAATGCAAAAGGTTATTTCCCGCTGTTCCAAAAATAGTAACTAATGGTATAGTGGCAAACAGATTTTTAACACAGAATCAATTGCTTTAGCCATTCAGCTATACTGTAATTTGTCCTGAAGCCATATATGTATCAATTATTCGATGGTACCGCTGAATTTTTACACTTCAAATTTTCTGCATAACGAACACCGTAACTTGCAGATGTCGTAACGTGTCTATAAATTCAAGTATCGAAAATGTAAGACTGGTCCCGAATTCTGCTCTTCTTCAGCTTTCAAATGACACCAAAAACAGAGTTGTTTTTTTTCGGACACCAAAAAATGGCAAGGCTTTAGACTTGGATTTTGGACCTCTTTTCGTAACTTTGAATGCGAATAACTTCTGAACGGACAAAGATACGGTGTCCAACACATTTTCACCGAGAAGCTAATTTTTTTTGCGAATTTTCTGTTACGTTGTAATGTGCAAAAGGTGGTCCAGAAGCAGAGATATTTGTACTTTTATTTTTCAGAAATCAGCAAAAACTGGCTTCCATCCTGTCTACTGGGCTGATGACCATCAGCGATTTCATTGAAATTTGGTATGCATATGGTTTCGAAACCTAGGATCGCGAATCTGAACTTCACCGCCCGAAATTCCTATTTATTTGCATTTTATGACGTGTCAAAGTTTACGCCAGTCCACTTTAGAGAGCTGTAATTTCAATACGCCTTAGGCTAGATCAAAATTATAAACGTTTTTTACAGGTAGAGTGTAAAGAATGGTCCTATTGCAAAAGGTTATTTCCCGCTGTTCCAAAAATAGTAACTATTGTTGTGGTGGCAAACAGATTTTTAACACAGAATCAATTGCTTTAGCCATTCAGCTATACTGTAATTTGTCCTGAAGCCATATATGTATCAATTATTCGATGGTACCGCTGAATTTTTACACTTCAAATTTTCTGCATAATGAACACCGTAACTTGTAGATGTCGTAACGTGTCTATAAATTCAAGTATCGAAAATGTAAGACTGGTCCCGAATTCTGCTCTTCTTCAGCTTTCAAATGACACCAAAAACAGAGTTGTTTTTTTTCGGACACCAAAAAATGGCAGGGCTTTAGACTTGGATTTTGGACCTCTTTTCGTAACTTTGAATGCGAATAACTTCTGAACGGACAAAGATACGGTGTCCAACACATTTTCACCGAGAAGCTAATTTTTTTGCGAATTTTCTGTTACGTTGTAATGTGCAAAAGGTGGTCCAGAAGCAGAGATATTTGTACTTTTATTTTTCAGAAATCAGCCAAAACTGGCTTCCATCCTGTCTACTGGGCTGATGACCATCAGCGATTTCATTGAAATTTGGTATGCATATGGGTTCGAAACCTATGATCGCGAATCTGAGCTTCACTGCCCGAAATTCCTATTTATTTGCATTTTATGACGTGTCAAAGTTTACGCCAGTCCACTTTAGAGAGCTGTAATTTCAATACGCCTTAGGATAGATCAAAATTATAAACGTTTTATACAGGTAGAGTGTAAAGAATGGTACTAATGCAAAAGGTTATTTCCCGCTGTTCCAAAAATAGTAACAAATGGTATAGTGGCAAACAGATTTTTAACACAGAATCAATTGCTTTAGCCATTCAGCTATACTGTAATTTGTCCTGAAGCCATATATGTATCAATTATTCGATGATACCGCTGAATTTTTACACTTTAAATTTTCTGCATAATGAACACCGTAACTTGCAGATGTCGTAACGTGTCTATAAATTCAAGTATCGAAAATGTAAGACTGGTCCCGAATTCTGCTCTTCTTCAGCTTTCAAATGGCACCAAAAACAGAGTTGTTTTTTTTCGGACACCAAAAAATGGCAAGGCTTTAGACTTGGATTTTGGACCTCTTTTCGTAACTTTGAATGCGAATAACTTCTGAACGGACAAAGATACGGTGTCCAACACATTTTCACCGAGAAGCTAATTTTTTTGCGAATTTTCTGTTACGTTGTAATGTGCAAAAGGTGGTCCAGAAGCAGAGATATTTGTACTTTTATTTTTCAGAAATCAGCCAAAACTGGCTTCCATCCTGTCTACTGGGCTGATGACCATCAGCGATTTCATTGAAATTTGGTATGCATATGGTTTCGAAACCTAGGATCGCGAATCTGAACTTCACTGCCCGAAATTCCTATTTATTTGCATTTTATGACGTGTCAAAGTTTACGCCAGTCCACTTTAGAGAGCTGTAATTTCAATACGCCTTAGGCTAGATCAAAATTATAAACGTTTTTTACAGGTAGAGTGTAAAGAATGGTCCTATTGCAAAAGGTTATTTCCCGCTGTTCCAAAAATAGTAACTATTGTTGTGGTGGCAAACAGATTTTTAACACAGAATCAATTGCTTTAGCCATTCAGCTATACTGTAATTTGTCCTGAAGCCATATATGTATCAATTATTCGATGGTACCGCTGAATTTTTACACTTCAAATTTTCTGCATAATGAACACCGTAACTTGCAGATGTCGTAACGTGTCTATAAATTCAAGTATCGAAAATGTAAGACTGGTCCCGAATTCTGCTCTTCTTCAGCTTTCAAATGACACCAAAAACAGAGTTGTTTTTTTTCGGACACCAAAAAATGGCAGGGCTTTAGACTTGGATTTTGGACCTCTTTTCGTAAATTTGAATGCGAATAACTTCTGAACGAACAAAGATACGGTGTCCAACACATTTTCACCGAGAAGCTAATTTTGTTGCGAATTTTCTGTTACGTTGTAATGTGCAAAAGGTGGTCCAGAAGCAGAGATATTTGTACTTTTATTTTTCAGAAATCAGCCAAAACTGGCTTCCATCCTGTCTACTGGACTGATGACCATCAGCGATTTCATTGAAATTTGGTATGCATATGGTTTCGACACCTAGCATCGCGAATCTGAACTTCACTGCCCGAAATTCCTATTTATTTGCATTTTATGACGTGTCAAAGTTTACGCCAGTCCACTTTAGAGAGCTGTAATTTCAATACGCCTTAGGCTAGATCAAAATTATAAACGTTTTATAGACGTAGAGTGTAAAGAATGGTACTAATGCAAACGGTTATTTCCCGCTTTTCCAAAAATAGTAACTAATGCTATAGTGTCAAACAGATTTTTAACACAGAATCAATTGCTTTAGCCATTCAGCTATACTGTAATTTGTCCTGAAGCCATATATGTATCAATTATTCGATGGTACCGCTGAATTTTTACACTTTAAATTTTCTGCATAATGAACACCGTAACTTGCAGATGTCGTAACGTGTCTATAAATTCAAGTATCGAAAATGTAAGACAGGTCCCGAATTCTGCTCTTCTTCAGCTTTCAAATGACACCAAAAACAGAGTTGTTTTTTTTCGGACAACAAAAAATGGCAAGGCTTTAGACTTGGATTTTGGACCCCTTTTCGTAACTTTGAATGCGAATAACTTCTGAACGGACAGAGATACAGTGTCGAGCATATTTTCACCGAGAAGCTAATTTTTTTGCGAATTTTCTGTTACTTTGTAATGTGAAAAAAGTGGTCCAGAAGCAGAGATATTTGTACTTTTATTTTTCAGAAATCAGCCAAATCTGGCTTCCATCCGGACTACTGTGTTGATGACCATCAGCGATTTCATTGAAATTTGGTATGCATATGGTTTCGAAACCTAGGATCGCGAATCTGAACTTCACTGCCCGAAATTCCTATTTATTTGCATTTTATGACGTGTCAAAGTTTACGCCAGTCCACTTTAGAGAGCTGTAATTTCAATACGCCTTAGGCTAGATCAAAATTATAAACGTTTTTTACAGGTAGAGTGTAAAGAATGGTCCTAATGCAAAAGGTTATTTCCCGCTGTTCCAAAAATAGTAACTATTGTTGTGGTGGCAAACAGATTTTTAACACAGAATCAATTGCTTTAGCCATTCAGCTATACTGTAATTTGTCCTGAAGCCATATATGTTTCAATTATTCGATGGTACCGCTGAATTTTTACACTTCAAATTTTCTGCATAATGAACACCGTAACTTGCACATGTCATAACGTGTTTATAAATTCAAATATCGAAAATGTAAGACTGGTCTGGAATTCTGCTCTTCTTCAGCTTTCAAACAACACCAAAAACAGAGTTGTTTTTTTTCGGACACCAAAAAATGGCAAGGCTTTAGACTTGGATTTTGGACCCCTTTTCGTAACTTTGAATGCGAATAACTTCTGAACGGACAGAGATACAGTGTCGAGCATATTTCCACCGAGAAGCTAATTTTTTTGCGAATTTTCTGTTACTTTGTAATGTGAAAAAAGTGGTCCAGAAGCAGAGATATTTGTACTTTTATTTTTCAGAAATCAGCCAAATCTGGCTTCCATCCGGACTACTGTGTTGATGACCATCAGCGATTTAATTGAAATTTGGTATGCATATGGTTTCGAAACCTAGGATCGCGAATCTGAACTTCACTGCCCGAAATTCCTATTTATTTGCATTTTATGACGTGTCAAAGTTTACGCCAGTCCACTTTAGAGAGCTGTAATTTCAATACGCCTTAGGCTAGATCTAAAATATAAACCGTTTTATACAGGTAGAGTGTAAAGAATGGTCCTAATGCAAAAGGTTATTTCCCGCTGTTCCAAAAATAGTAACTAATGGTATAGTGGCAAACAGATTTTTAACACAGAATCAATTGCTTTAGCCATTCAGCTATACTGTAATTTGTCCTGAAGCCATATATGTATCAATTATTCGATGGTACCGCTGAATTTTTACACTTCAAATTTTCTGCATAATGAACACCGTAACTTGCAGATGTCGTAACGTGTCTATAAATTCAAATATCGAAAATGTAAGACTGGTCCGGAATTCTGCTCTTCTTCAGCTTTCAAATGACACCAAAAACATGAGTTTTTTTTTCGGACACCAAAAAATGGCAAGGCTTTAGACTTGGATTTTGGACCTCTTTTCGTAACTTTGAATGCGAATAACTTCTGAACGGACAAATATACAGTGTCCACTATATTTTGCTCGAGAAGCTAATTTTTTTGCGAATTTTGTGTTACCTTTGTAATGTGCAAAAGGTGGTCCAGAAGCAGAGATATTTGTACTTTTAGTTTTCAGAAATCAGCCAAAACTGGCTACCATCCGGACTACTGTGCTGATGACCATCAGCGATTTCATTGAAATTTGGTATGCATATGGTTTCGACACCTAGCATCGCGAATCTGAACTTCACTGCCCGAAATTCCTATTTATTTGCATTTTATGAGGTTTCAAAGTTTACGCCATTCCACTTTAGAGAGCTGTAATTTCAATACGCCTTAGGCTAGATCAAAAATATAAACTGTTTTATACAGGTAAAGTGCAAAGAATGGTCCTAATGCAAAAGGTTATTTCCCGCTGTTCCAAAAATGGTAACTAATGTTTTGGTGGCAAAAACATTTTTAACAAAGAAAACAATTGCTTTAGCCAATCAACTATACCGTAATTTGTCCTGAAGCCACATATGACTAAATTAATGGATGGTACCACTGAATTATTACACTTCAAATTTTCTGCATAATGAACACCGTAACTTGCACATGTCATAACGTGTTTATAAATTCAAATATCGAAAATGTAACACTGGTCCGGAATTCTGCTCTTCTTCAGCTTTCAAACAACAGCAAAAACAGAGTTGGTTTTTTTTCGGACACCAAAAAATGGCAAGGCTTTAGACTTGGATTTTGGACCTCTTTTCGTAACTTTGAATGCGAATAACTTCTGAACGGACAAAGATACGGTGTCCAACACATTTTCACCGAGAAGCTAATTTTTTTGCGAATTTTCTGTTACGTTGTAATGTGCAAAAGGTGGTCCAGAAGCAGAGATATTTGTACTTTTATTTTTCAGAAATCAGCCAAAACTGGCTTCCATCCTGTCTACTGGACTGATGACCATCAGCGATTTCATTGAAATTTGTTATGCATATGGTTTCGAAACCTAGGATCGCGAATCTGAACTTCACTGCCCGAAATTCCTATTTATTTGCATTTTATGACGTGTCAAAGTTTACGCCAGTCCACTTTAGAGAGCTGTAATTTCAATACGCCTTAGGCTAGATCAAAATTATAAACGTTTTATACAGGTAGAGTGTAAAGAATGGTACTAATGCAAAAGGTTATTTCCCGCTGTTCCAAAAATAGTAACTAATGGTATAGTGTCAAACAGATTTTTAACACAGAATCAATTGCTTTAGCCATTCAGCTATACTGTAATTTGTCCTGAAGCCATATATGTATCAATTATTCGATGGTACCGCTGAATTTTTACACTTTAAATTTTCTGCATAATGAACACCGTAACTTGCAGATGTCGTAACGTGTCTATAAATTCAAGTATCGAAAATGTAAGACTGGTCCCGAATTCTGCTCTTCTTCAGCTTTCAAATGACACCAAAAACAGAGTTGTTTTTTTTCGGACACCAAAAAATGGCAAGGCTTTAGACTTGGATTTTGGACCCCTTTTCGTAACTTTGAATGCGAATAACTTCTGAACGGACAGAGATACAGTGTCGAGCATATTTTCACCGAGAAGCTAATTTTTTTCGAATTTTCTGTTACTTTGTAATGTGAAAAAAGTGGTCCAGAAGCAGAGATATTTGTACTTTTATTTTTCAGAAATCAGCCAAATCTGGCTTCCATCCGGACTACTGTGCTGATGACCATCAGCGATTTCATTGAAATTTGGTATGCATATGGTTTCGACACCTAGCATCGCGAATCTGACCTTCACTGCCCGAAATTCCTATTTATTTGCATTTTATGAGGTTTCAAAGTTTACGCCATTCCACTTTAGAGAGCTGTAATTTCAATACGCCTTAGGCTAGATCAAAAATATAAACTGTTTTATACAGGTAAAGTGCAAAGAATGGTCCTAATGCAAAAGGTTATTTCCCGCTGTTCCAAAAATGGTAACTAATGTTTTGGTGGCAAAAACATTTTTAACAAAGAAAACAATTGCTTTAGCCAATCAACTATACCGTAATTTGTCCTGAAGCCACATATGACTAAATTAATGGATGGTACCACTGAATTATTACACTTCAAATTTTCTGCATAATGAACACCGTAACTTGCACATGTCATAACGTGTTTATAAATTCAAATATCGAAAATGTAAGACTGGTCCGGAATTCTGCTCTTCTTCAGCTTTCAAACAACACCAAAAACAGAGTTGGTTTTTTTTCGGACACCAAAAAATGGCAAGGCTTTAGACTTGGATTTTGGACCTCTTTTCGTAACTTTGAATGCGAATAACTTCTGAACGGACAAAGATACGGTGTCCAACACATTTTCACCGAGAAGCTAATTTTTTTGCGAATTTTCTGTTACTTTGTAATGTGAAAAAAGTGGTCCAGAAGCAGAGATATTTGTACTTTTATTTTTCAGAAATCAGCCAAATCTGGCTTCCATCCGGACTACTGTGTTGATGACCATCAGCGATTTAATTGAAATTTGGTATGCATATGGTTTCGAAACCTAGGATCGCGAATCTGAACTTCACTGCCCGAAATTCCTATTTATTTGCATTTTATGACGTGTCAAAGTTTACGCCAGTCCACTTTAGAGAGCTGTAATTTCAATACGCCTTAGGCTAGATCTAAAATATAAACCGTTTTATACAGGTAGAGTGTAAAGAATGGTCCTAATGCAAAAGGTTATTTCCCGCTGTTCCAAAAATAGTAACTAATGGTATAGTGGCAAACAGATTTTTAACACAGAATCAATTGCTTTAGCCATTCAGCTATACTGTAATTTGTCCTGAAGCCATATATGTATCAATTATTCGATGGTACCGCTGAATTTTTACACTTCAAATTTTCTGCATAATGAACACCGTAACTTGCAGATGTCGTAACGTGTCTATAAATTCAAATATCGAAAATGTAAGACTGGTCCGGAATTCTGCTCTTCTTCAGCTTTCAAATGACACCAAAAACATGAGTTTTTTTTTCGGACACCAAAAAATGGCAAGGCTTTAGACTTGGATTTTGGACCTCTTTTCGTAACTTTGAATGCGAATAACTTCTGAACGGACAAATATACAGTGTCCACTATATTTTGCTCGAGAAGCTAATTTTTTTGCGAATTTTGTGTTACCTTTGTAATGTGCAAAAGGTGGTCCAGAAGCAGAGATATTTGTACTTTTAGTTTTCAGAAATCAGCCAAAACTGGCTACCATCCGGACTACTGTGCTGATGACCATCAGCGATTTCATTGAAATTTGGTATGCATATGGTTTCGACACCTAGCATCGCGAATCTGAACTTCACTGCCCGAAATTCCTATTTATTTGCATTTTATGAGGTTTCAAAGTTTACGCCATTCCACTTTAGAGAGCTGTAATTTCAATACGCCTTAGGCTAGATCAAAAATATAAACTGTTTTATACAGGTAAAGTGCAAAGAATGGTCCTAATGCAAAAGGTTATTTCCCGCTGTTCCAAAAATGGTAACTAATGTTTTGGTGGCAAAAACATTTTTAACAAAGAAAACAATTGCTTTAGCCAATCAACTATACCGTAATTTGTCCTGAAGCCACATATGACTAAATTAATGGATGGTACCACTGAATTATTACACTTCAAATTTTCTGCATAATGAACACCGTAACTTGCACATGTCATAACGTGTTTATAAATTCAAATATCGAAAATGTAACACTGGTCCGGAATTCTGCTCTTCTTCAGCTTTCAAACAACAGCAAAAACAGAGTTGGTTTTTTTTCGGACACCAAAAAATGGCAAGGCTTTAGACTTGGATTTTGGACCTCTTTTCGTAACTTTGAATGCGAATAACTTCTGAACGGACAAAGATACGGTGTCCAACACATTTTCACCGAGAAGCTAATTTTTTTGCGAATTTTCTGTTACGTTGTAATGTGCAAAAGGTGGTCCAGAAGCAGAGATATTTGTACTTTTATTTTTCAGAAATCAGCCAAAACTGGCTTCCATCCTGTCTACTGGACTGATGACCATCAGCGATTTCATTGAAATTTGTTATGCATATGGTTTCGAAACCTAGGATCGCGAATCTGAACTTCACTGCCCGAAATTCCTATTTATTTGCATTTTATGACGTGTCAAAGTTTACGCCAGTCCACTTTAGAGAGCTGTAATTTCAATACGCCTTAGGCTAGATCAAAATTATAAACGTTTTATACAGGTGGAGTGTAAAGAATGGTACTAATGCAAAAGGTTATTTCCCGCTGTTCCAAAAATAGTAACTAATGGTATAGTGTCAAACAGATTTTTAACACAGAATCAATTGCTTTAGCCATTCAGCTATACTGTAATTTGTCCTGAAGCCATATATGTATCAATTATTCGATGGTACCGCTGAATTTTTACACTTTAAATTTTCTGCATAATGAACACCGTAACTTGCAGATGTCGTAACGTGTCTATAAATTCAAGTATCGAAAATGTAAGACTGGTCCCGAATTCTGCTCTTCTTCAGCTTTCAAATGACACCAAAAACAGAGTTGTTTTTTTTCGGACACCAAAAAATGGCAAGGCTTTAGACTTGGATTTTGGACCCCTTTTCGTAACTTTGAATGCGAATAACTTCTGAACGGACAGAGATACAGTGTCGAGCATATTTTCACCGAGAAGCTAATTTTTTTCGAATTTTCTGTTACTTTGTAATGTGAAAAAAGTGGTCCAGAAGCAGAGATATTTGTACTTTTATTTTTCAGAAATCAGCCAAAACTGGCTACCATCCGGACTACTGTGCTGATGACCATCAGCGACTTCATTGAAATTTGGTATGCATATGGTTTCGACACCTAGCATCGCGAATCTGACCTTCACTGCCCGAAATTCCTATTTATTTGCATTTTATGAGGTTTCAAAGTTTACGCCATTCCACTTTAGAGAGCTGTAATTTCAATACGCCTTAGGCTAGATCAAAAATATAAACTGTTTTATACAGGTAAAGTGCAAAGAATGGTCCTAATGCAAAAGGTTATTTCCCGCTGTTCCAAAAATGGTAACTAATGTTTTGGTGGCAAAAACATTTTTAACAAAGAAAACAATTGCTTTAGCCAATCAACTATACCGTAATTTGTCCTGAAGCCACATATGACTAAATTAATGGATGGTACCACTGAATTATTACACTTCAAATTTTCTGCATAATGAACACCGTAACTTGCACATGTCATAACGTGTTTATAAATTCAAATATCGAAAATGTAAGACTGGTCCGGAATTCTGCTCTTCTTCAGCTTTCAAACAACACCAAAAACAGAGTTGGTTTTTTTTCGGACACCAAAAAATGGCAAGGCTTTAGACTTGGATTTTGGACCTCTTTTCGTAACTTTGAATGCGAATAACTTCTGAACGGACAAAGATACGGTGTCCAACACATTTTCACCGAGAAGCTAATTTTTTTGCGAATTTTCTGTTACGTTGTAATGTGCAAAAGGTGGTCCAGAAGCAGAGATATTTGTACTTTTATTTTTCAGAAATCAGCCAAAACTGGCTTCCATCCTGTCTACTGGGCTGATGACCATCAGCGAGTTCATTGAAATTTGGTATGCATATGGTTTCGAAACCTAGGATCGCGAATCTGAACTTCACTGCCCGAAATTCCTATTTATTTGCATTTTATGACGTGTCAAAGTTTACGCCAGTCCACTTTAGAGAGCTGTAATTTCAATACGCCTTAGGCTAGATCAAAATTATAAACGTTTTATACAGGTAGAGTGTAAAGAATGGTACTAATGCAAAAGGTTATTTCCCGCTGTTCCAAAAATAGTAACTAATGGTATAGTGGCAAACAGATTTTTAACACGGAATCAATTGCTTTAGCCATTCAGCTATACTGTAATTTGTCCTGAAGCCATATATGTATCAATTATTCGATGGTACCGCTGAATTTTTACACTTCAAATTTTCTGCATAATGAACACCGTAACTTGCAGATGTCGTAACGTGTCTATAAATTCAAGTATCGAAAATGTAAGACTGGTCCCGAATTCTGCTCTTCTTCAGCTTTCAAATGACACCAAAACCAGAGTTGTTTTTTTTCGGACACCAAAATATGGCAAGGCTTTAGACTTGGATTTTGGACCTCTTTTCGTAACTTTGAATGCGAATAACTTCTGAACGGACAGAGATACGGTGTCCAACACATTTTCACCGAGAAGCTAATTTTTTTGCGAATTTTCTGTTACGTTGTAATGTGCAAAAGGTGGTCCAGAAGCAGAGATATTTGTACTTTTATTTTTCAGAAATCAGCCAAAACTGGCTTCCATCCTGTCTACTGGGCTGATGACCATCAGCGATTTCATTGAAATTTGGTATGCATATGGTTTCGAAACCTAGGAGCGCGAATCTGAACTTCACTGCCCGAAATTCCTATTTATTTGCATTTTATGACGTGTCAAAGTTTACGCCAGTCCACTTTAGAGAGCTGTAATTTCAATACGCCTTAGGCTAGATCAAAATTATAAACGTTTTTTACAGGTAGAGTGTAAAGAATGGTCCTAATGCAAAAGGTTATTTCCCGCTGTTCCAAAAATAGTAACTATTGTTGTGGTGGCAAACAGATTTTTAACACAGAATCAATTGCTTTAGCCATTCAGCTATACTGTAATTTGTCCTGAAGCCATATATGTTTTAATTATTCGATGGTACCGCTGAATTTTTACACATCAAATTTTCTGCATAATGAACACCGTAACTTGCACATGTCATAACGTGTTTATAAATTCAAATATCGAAAATGTAAGACTGGTCCGGAATTCTGCTCTTCTTCAGCTTTCAAACAACACCAAAAACAGAGTTGTTTTTTTTCGGACACCAAAAAATGGCAAGGCTTGGACAAAGATACGGTGTCCAACACATTTTCACCGAGAAGCTAATTTTTTTGCGAATTTTCTGTTTCGTTGTAATGTGCAAAAGGTGGTCCAGAAGCAGAGATATTTGTACTTTTATTTTTCAGAAATCAGCCAAAACTGGCTTCCATCCTGTCTACTGGGCTGATGACCATCAGCGATTTCATTGAAATTTGGTATGCATATGGTTTCGAAACCTAGGGTCGCGAATGTGAACTTCACTGCTCAAAACTCCTATTTATTTGCATTTTATGACGTGTCAAAGTTTACGACAGTCCCCTATAGAGAGCTGTAAGTTCAATACGGCTTAGGCTAGATCTAAAATATAAACTGTTTTATACAGGTAGAGTGTAAACAATGGTCCTAATGCAAAAGGTTATTTCCCGCTGTTCCAAAAATGGTAACTAATGGTATAGTGGCAAACAGATTTTTAACACAGAATCAATTGCTTTAGCCATTCAGCTATACTGTAATTTGTCCTGAAGCCGTATATGATTCAATTATTCGACGGAACCGCTGAATTTTTACACTTCAAATTTTCTGCATAATGAACATCGTAATTTGCACATGTCGTAACGTGTTTATAAATTCATGTATCGAAAATGTAAGACTGGTCCCGAATTCTGCTCTTCTTCAGCTTTCAAATAACACCAAAACCAGAGTTGTTTTTTTTCGGACACCAAAAAATGGCAAGGCTTTAGACTTGGATTTTGGACCTCTTTTCGTAACTTTGAATGCGAATAACTTCTGAACGGACAGAGATACGGTGTCCAACACATTTTCACCGAGAAGCTAATTTTTTTGCGAATTTTCTGTTACGTTGTAATGTGCAAAAGGTGGTCCAGAAGCAGAGATATTTGTACTTTTATTTTTCAGAAATCAGCCAAAACTGGCTTCCATCCTGTCTACTGGGCTGATGACCATCAGCGATTTCATTGAAATTTGGTATGCATATGGTTTCGAAACCTAGGATCGCGAATCTGAACTTCACTGCCCGAAATTCCTATTTATTTGCATTTTATGACGTGTCAAAGTTTACGCCAGTCCACTTTAGAGAGCTGTAATTTCAATACGCCTTAGGCTAGATCAAAATTATAAACGTTTTTTACAGGTAGAGTGTAAAGAATGGTCCTAATGCAAAAGGTTGTTTCCCGCTGTTCCAAAAATGGTAACTAATGTTTTGTTGGCAAAAACATTTTTAACACAGAATCAATTGCTTTAGCCATTCAGCTATACTGTAATTTGTCCTGAAGCCATATATGTTTTAATTATTCGATGGTACCGCTGAATTTTTACACATCAAATTTTCTGCATAATGAACACCGTAACTTGCACATGTCATAACGTGTTTATAAATTCAAATATCGAAAATGTAAGACTGGTCCGGAATTCTGCTCTTCTTCAGCTTTCAAACAACACCAAAAACAGAGTTGTTTTTTTTCGGACACCAAAAAATGGCAAGGCTTTAGACTTGGATTTTGGACCCCTTTTCGTAACTTTGAATGCGAATAACTTCTGAACGGACAAAGATACGGTGTCCAACACATTTTCACCGAGAAGCTAATTTTTTTGCGAATTTTCTGTTTTGTTGTAATGTGCAAAAGGTGGTCCAGAAGCAGAGATATTTGTACTTTTATTTTTCAGAAATCAGCCAAAACTGGCTTCCATCCTGTCTACTGGGCTGATGACCATCAGCGATTTCATTGAAATTTGGTATGCATATGGTTTCGAAACCTAGGGTCGCGAATGTGAACTTCACTGCTCAAAACTCCTATTTATTTGCATTTTATGACGTGTCAAAGTTTACGACAGTCCCCTATAGAGAGCTGTAAGTTCAATACGCCTTAGGCTAGATCTAAAATATAAACTGTTTTATACAGGTAGAGTGTAAACAATGGTCCTAATGCAAAAGGTTATTTCCCGCTGTTCCAAAAATGGTAACTAATGGTATAGTGGCAAACAGATTTTTAACACAGAATCAATTGCTTTAGCCATTCAGCTATACTGTAATTTGTCCTGAAGCCGTATATGATTCAATTATTCGACGGAACCGCTGAATTTTTACACTTCAAATTTTCTGCATTATGAACATCGTAATTTGCACATGTCGTAACGTGTTTATAAATTCAAGTATCGAAAATGTAAGACTGGTCCCGCATTCTGCTCTTCTTCAGCTTTAAATAACACCAAAAACATGAGTTTTTTTTTTCGGACACCAAAAAATGGTAAGGCTTTAGACTTGGATTTTGGACCTCTTTTCGTAACTTTGAATGCGAATAACTTCTGAACGGACAAATATACAGTGTCCACTATATTTTGCTCGAGAAGCTAATTTGTTTGCAAATTTTGTGTTACCTTTGTAATGTGCAAAAGGTGGTCCAGAAGCAGAGATATTTGTACTTTTATTTTTCAGAAATCAGCCAAAACTGGCTACCATCCCGACTACTGTGCTGATGACCATCAGCGATTTCATTGAAATTTGGTATGCATATGGTTTCGACACCTAGCATCGCGAATCTGAACTTCACTGCCCGAAATTCCTATTTATTTGCATTTTATGAGGTTTCAAAGTTTACGCCATTCCACTTTAGAGAGCTGTAATTTCAATACGCCTTAGGCTAGATCAAAAATATAAACTGTTTTATACAGGTAAAGTGCAAAGAATGGTCCTAATGCAAAAGGTTATTTCCCGCTGTTCCAAAAATGGTAACTAATGTTTTGGTGGCAAAAACATTTTTAACAAAGAAAACAATTGCTTTAGCCAATCAACTATACCGTAATTTGTCCTGAAGCCACATATGACTAAATTAATGGATGGTACCACTGAATTATTACACTTCAAATTTCCTGCATAATGAACACCGTAACTTGCAGATGTCGTAACGTGTCTATAAATTCAAGTATCGAAAATGTAAGACTGGTCCCGAATTTTGCTCTTCTTCAGCTTTCAAATGACACCAAGAACAGAGTTGTTTTTTTTCGGACACCAAAAAATGGCAAGGCTTTAGACTTGGATTTTGGACCTCTTTTTGTAACTTTGAATGCGAATATCTTCTGAACGGACACAGATACAGTGTGCAACATATTTTCCACGAGAAGCTAATTTTTTGTGAATTTTCTGTTATTTTGTAATGTGCGAAATGTGGTTCAGAAGCAGAGATATTTGTACTTCTATTTTTTAGAAATCAGCCAAAACTGGTTTCCATCCGGACTACTGGGCTAATGACCATCAGCGATTTCGATGAAATTTGGTATGCATATGGCTTCGAATCCCAAGATCACGAATCTGAAACTGGCTGCTCGAAATTCCTATTTATTTGCATTTTATGACGTGTCAAAGTTTACGCCAGTTCACTTTAGAGAGCTGTAGTTTAAATAACCCTAAGGCTAGGACAAAAATATAAACTGTTTCGTACAGGTAGAGTGTAAAGATTGGTCCTAATGCAAAAGGTTATTTCCCGCTGTTCCAAAAATAGTAAGTAATGGTTTGGTGGCAAACAGATTTTTAACACAGAATCTATTGCTTTAGCCATTCAGCTATACTGTAATTAGTCCTGAAGCCACATATGTCTCAATTATTCGATGGTACCACTGAATTCGTACACTTCAAATTTTCTGCATAATGAACACCGTAACTTGCACATGTCATAACGTGTTTATAAATTCAAATATCGAAAATATAAGACTGGTCCCGAATTCTGCTCTTCTTCAGCTTTTAAATGACACCAAAGGCAAGACTTTTTTCGGACACCAGAAAATGGCAAGGCTTTAAACTTGGACCTCTTTTCGTAAATTTGAATGCGAATAACTTCTGAACGGACAAAGATACAGTGTCCAGCATATTTTCCAGAGAAACTGATTTTGTTGCAAATTATATTTTACCTTTGTAATGTGCAAAATGTGGTCCAGAGGCAGAGATAATTGTACTTTTGTTTTTCAGAAATCAGCCAAAACTGGCTTCCATCCTGTCTACTGGGCTGATGACCATCAGCGATTTCATTGAAATTTGGTATGCATATGGTTTCGGAACCTAGGATCGCGAATCTGAACTTCACTGCCCGAAATTCCTATTTATTTGCATTTTATGACGTGTCAAAGTTTACGCCAGTCCACTTTAGAGAGCTGTAATTTCAATACGCCTTAGGCTAGATCAAAATTATAAACGTTTTATACAGGTAGAGTGTAAAGAATGGTACTAATGCAAAAGGTTATTTCCCGCTGTTCCAAAAATAGTAACTAATGGTATAGTGGCAAACAGATTTTTAACACAGAATCAATTGCTTTAGCCATTCAGCTATACTGTAATTTGTCCTGAAGCCATATATGTATCAATTATTCGATGGTACCGCTGAATTTTTACACTTCAAATTTTCTGCATAATGAACACCGTAACTTGCAGATGTCGTAACGTGTCTATAAATTCAAGTATCGAAAATGTAAGACTGGTCCCGAATTTTGCTCTTCTTCAGCTTTCAAATGACACCAAAAAATTGAGTTTTTTTTCGGACACCAAAAAATGGCAAGGCTTTAGACTTGGATTTTGGACCTCTTTTCGTAAATTTGAATGCGAATAACTTCTGAACGGTCAAAAATATAGTGTCCAGCATATTTTCCACGACAAGCTGATTTTGTTGTGAATTTTTTGTTACTCTGTAATGTGCAAAATATGGTCCAGAAGCAGAGATATTTGTACTTTTATTTTTCAGAAATCAGCCAAAACTGGCTTCCATCCGGACTACTGGGCTATTGACCATCAGCGATTTCATTGAAATTTGGTATGCATATGGTTTCGAAACCTAGGATCGCGAATCTGAACTTCACTGCCCGAAATTCCTATTTATTTGCATTTTATGACGTGTCAAAGTTTACGCCAGTCCACTTTAGAGAGCTGTAATTTCAATACGCCTTAGGCTAGATCAAAATTATAAACGTTTTTTACAGGTAGAGTGTAAAGAATGGTCCTAATGCAAAAGGTTATTTCCCGCTGTTCCAAAAATGGTAACTAATGGTATAGTGTCAAACAGATTTTTAACACAGAATCAATTGCTTTAGCCATTCAGCTATACTGTAATTTGTCCTGAAGCCATATATGTATCAATTATTCGATGATACCGCTGAATTTTTACACTTCAAATTTTCTGCATAATGAACACCGTAACTTGCAGATGTCGTAACGTGTCTATAAATTCAAGTATCGAAAATGTAAGACTGGTCCCGAATTCTGCTCTTCTTCAGCTTTCAAATGACACCAAAAACAGAGTTGTTTTTTCTCGGACACCAAAAAATGGCAAGGCTTTAGACTTGGATTTTGGACCTCTTTTCGTAACTTTGAATGCGAATAACTTCTGAACGGACAAAGATACGGTGTCCAACGCATTTTCACCGAGAAGCTAATTTTTTTGCGAATTTTCTGTTACGTTGTAATGTGCAAAAGGTGGTCCAGAAGCAGAGATATTTGTACTTTTATTTTTCAGAAATCAGCCAAAACTGGCTTCCATCCTGTCTACTGGGCTGATGACCATCAGCGATTTCATTGAAATTTGGTATGCATATGGTTTCGAAACCTAGGATCGCGAATCTGAACTTCACTGCCCGAAATTCCTATTTATTTGCATTTTATGACGTGTCAAAGTTTACGCCAGTCCACTTTAGAGAGCTGTAATTTCAATACGCCTTAGGCTAGATCAAAATTATAAACGTTTTATACAGGTAGAGTGTAAAGAATGGTACTAATGCAAAAGGTTATTTCCCGCTGTTCCAAAATAGTAACTAATGGTATAGTGGCAAACAGATTTTTAACACAGAATCAATTGCTTTAGCCATTCAGCTATACTGTAATTTGTCCTGAAGCCATATATGTATCAATTATTCGATGGTACCGCTGAATTTTTACACTTCAAATTTTCTGCATAATGAACACCGTAACTTGCAGATGTCGTAACGTGTCTATAAATTCAAGTATCGAAAATGTAAGACTGGTCCGGAATTCTGCTCTTCTTCAGCTTACAAATGACACCAAAAACAGAGTTGTTTTTTTTCGGACACCAAAAAATGGCAAGGCTTTAGACTTGGATTTTGGACCTCTTTTCGTAACTTTGAATGCGAATAACTTCTGAACGGACAAAGATACGGTGTCCAACACATTTTCACCGAGAAGCTAATTTTTTGCGAATTTTCTGTTACGTTGTAATGTGCAAAAGGTGGTCCAGAAGCAGAGATATTTGTACTTTTATTTTTCAGAAATCAGCCAAAACTGGCTTCCATCCTGTCTACTGGGCTGATGACCATCAGCGATTTCATTGAAATTTGGTATGCATATGGTTTCGAAACCTAGGATCGCGAATCTGAACTTCACTGCCCGAAATTCCTATTTATTTGCATTTTATGACGTGTCAAAGTTTACGCCAGTCCACTTTAGAGAGCTGTAATTTCAATACGCCTTAGGCTAGATCAAAATTATAAACGTTTTATAGAGGTAGAGTGTAAAGAATGGTACTAATGCAAAAGGTTATTTCCCGCTGTTCCAAAAATAGTAACTAATGGTATAGTGGCAAACAGATTTTTAACACAGAATCAATTGCTTTAGCCATTCAGCTATACTGTAATTTGTCCTGAACCCATATATGTATCAATTATTCGATGATACCGCTGAATTTTTACACTTCAAATTTTCTGCATAATGAACACCGTATCTTGCAGATGTCGTAACGTGTCTATAAATTCAAGTATCGAAAATGTAAGACTGGTCCCGAATTCTGCTCTTCTTCAGCTTTCAAATGACACCAAAAACAGAGTTGTTTTTTTTCGGACACCAAAAAATGGCAAGGCTTTAGACTTGGATTTTGGACCTCTTTTCGTAACTTTGAATGCGAATAACTTCTGAACGGACAAAGATACGGTGTCCAACACATTTTCACCGAGAAGCTAATTTTTTTGCGAATTTTCTGTTACGTTGTAATGTGCAAAAGGTGGTCCAGAAGCAGAGATATTTGTACTTTTATTTTTCAGAAATCAGCCAAAACTGGCTTCCATCCTGTCTACTGGGCTGATGACCATCAGCGATTTCATTGAAATTTGGTATGCATATGGGTTCGAAACCTAGGATCGCGAATCTGAACTTCACTGCCCGAAATTCCTATTTATTTGCATTTTATGACGTGTCAAAGTTTACGCCAGTCCACTTTAGAGAGCTGTAATTTCAATACGCCTTAGGCTAGATCAAAATTATAAACGTTTTTTACAGGTAGAGTGTAAAGAATGGTACTAATGCAAAAGGTTATTTCCCGCTGTTCCAAAAATAGTAACTATTGTTGTGGTGGCAAACAGATTTTTAACACAGAATCAATTCTTTAGCCATTCAGCTATACTGTAATTTGTCCTGAAGCCATATATGTATCAATTATTCGATGGTACCGCTGAATTTTTACACTTCAAATTTTCTGCATAATGAACACCGTAACTTGCAGATGTCGTAACGTGTCTATAAATTCAAGTATCGAAAATGTAAGACTGGTCCCGAATTCTGCTCTTCTTCAGCTTTCAAATGACACCAAAAACAGAGTTGTTTTTTTTCGGACACCAAAAAATGGCAAGGCTTTAGACTTGGATTTTGGACCTCTTTTCGTAACTTTGAATGCGAATAACTTCTGAACGGACAAAGATACGGTGTCCAACACATTTTCACCGAGAAGCTAATTTTTTTGCGAATTTTCTGTTACTTTGTAATGTGAAAAAAGTGGTCCAAAAGCAGAGATATTTGTACTTTTATTTTTCAGAAATCAGCCAAATCTGGCTTCCATCCGGACTACTGTGTTGATGACCATCAGCGATTTCATTGAAATTTGGTATGCATATGGTTTCGAAACCTAGGATCGCGAATCTGAACTTCACTGCCCGAAATTCCTATTTATTTGCATTTTATGACGTGTCAAAGTTTACGCCAGTCCACTTTAGAGAGCTGTAATTTCAATACGCCTTAGGCTAGATCAAAATTATAAACGTTTTATAGAGGTAGAGTGTAAAGAATGGTACTAATGCAAAAGGTTATTTCCCGCTGTTCCAAAAATAGTAACAAATGGTATAGTGGCAAACAGATTTTTAACACAGAATCAATTGCTTTAGCCATTCAGCTATACTGTAATTTGTCCTGAAGCCATATATGTATCAATTATTCGATGGTACCGCTGAATTTTTACACTTCAAATTTTCTGCATAATGAACACCGTAACTTGCAGATGTCGTAACGTGTCTATAAATTCAAGTATCGAAAATGTAAGACTGGTCCCGAATTCTGCTCTTCTTCAGCTTTCAAATGACACCAAAAACAGAGTTGCTTTTTTTCGGACACCAAAAAATAGACATGGATTTTGGACCTCTTTTCGTAACTTTGAATGCGAATAACTTCTGAACGGACAAAGATACGGTGTCCCACACATTTTCACCGAGAAGCTAATTTTTTTGCGAATTTTCTGTTACGTTGTAATGTGCAAAAGGTGGTCCAGAAGCAGAGATATTTGTACTTTTATTTTTCAGAAATCAGCCAAAACTGGCTTCCATCCTGTCTACTGGGCTGATGACCATCAGCGATTTCATTGAAATTTGGTATGCATATGGTTTCGAAACCTAGGATCGCGAATCTGAACTTCACTGCCCGAAATTCCTATTTATTTGCATTTTATGACGTGTCAAAGTTTACGCCAGTCCACTATAGAGAGCTGTAATTTCAATACGCCTTAGGCTAGATCAAAATTATAAACGTTTTTTACTGGTAGAGTGTAAAGAATGGTCCTAATGCAAAAGGTTATTTCCCGCTGTTCCAAAAATAGTAACTATTGTTGTGGTGGCAAACAGATTTTTAACACAGAATCAATTGCTTTAGCCATTCAGCTATACTGTAATTTGTCCTGAAGCCATATATGTTTTAATTATTCGATGGTACCGCTGAATTTTTACACTTCAAATTTTCTGCATAATGAACACCGTAACTTGCACATGTCATAACGTGTTTATAAATTCAAATATCGAAAATGTAAGACTGGTCCGGAATTTTGCTCTTCTTCAGCTTTCAAACAACACCAAAAACAGAGTTGTTTTTTTTCGGACACCAAAAAATGGCAAGGCTTTAGACTTGGATTTTGGACCCCTTTTCGTAACTTTGAATGCGAATAACTTCTGAACGGACAAAGATACGGTGTCCAACACATTTTCACCGAGAAGCTAAATTTTTTGCGAATTTTCTGTTACGTTGTAATGTGCAAAAGGTGGTCCAGAAGCAGAGATATTTGTACTTTTATTTTTCAGAAATCAGCCAAAACTGGCTTCCATCCTGTCTACTGGGCTGATGACCATCAGCGATTTCATTGAAATTTGGTATGCATATGGTTTCGAAACCTAGGGTCGCGAATGTGAACTTCACTGCTCAAAACTCCTATTTATTTGCATTTTATGACGTGTCAAAGTTTACGCCAGTCCCCTATAGAGAGCTGTAAGTTCAATACGCCTTAGGCTAGATCTAAAATATAAACTGTTTTATACAGGTAGAATGTAAACAATGGTCCTAATGCAAAAGGTTATTTCCCGCTGTTCCAAAAATGGTAACTAATGGTATAGTGGCAAACAGATTTTTAACACAGAATCAATTGCTTTAGCCATTCAGCTATACTGTAATTTGTCCTGAAGCCGTATATGATTCAATTATTCGACGGAACCGCTGAATTTTTACACTTCAAATTTTCTGCATAATGAACATCGTAATTTGCACATGTCGTAACGTGTTTATAAATTCATGTATCGAAAATGTAAGACTGGTCCCGAATTCTGCTCTTCTTCAGCTTTAAATAACACCAAAAAACATGAGTTTTTTTTTCGGACACCAAAAAATGGCAAGGCTTTAGACTTGGATTTTGGACCTCTTTTCGTAACTTTGAATGCGAATAACTTCTGAACGGACAAAGATACGGTGTCCAACACATTTTCACCGAGAAGCTAATTTTTTTGCGAATTTTCTGTTGCGTTGTAATGTGCAAAAGGTGGTCCAGAAGCAGAGATATTTGTACTTTTATTTTTCAGAAATCAGCCAAAACTGGCTTCCATCCTGTCTACTGGGCTGATGACCATCAGCGATTTCATTGAAATTTGGTATGCATATGGTTTCGAAACCTAGGATCGCGAATCTGAACTTCACTGCCCGAAATTCCTATTTATTTGCATTTTATGACGTGTCAAAGTTTACGCCAGTCCACTTTAGAGAGCTGTAATTTCAATACGCCTTAGGCTAGATCAAAATTATAAACGTTTTATAGAGGTAGAGTGTAAAGAATGGTACTAATGCAAAAGGTTATTTCCCGCTGTTCCAAAAATGGTAACTAATGGTATAGTGGCATACAGATTTTTAACACAGAATCAATTGCTTTAGCCATTCAGCTATACTGTAATTTGTCCTGAAGCCATATATGTATCAATTATTCGATGGTACCGCTGAATTTTTACACTTCAAATTTTCTGCATAATGAACACCGTAATCTGCAGATGTCGTAACGTGTCTATAAATTCAAGTATCGAAAATGTAAGACTGGTCCCGAATTCTGCTCTTCTTCAGCTTTCAAATGACACCAAAAACAGAGTTGTTTTTTTTCGGACACCAAAAAATGGCAAGGCTTTAGACTTGGATTTTGGACCTCTTTTCGTAACTTTGAATGCGAATAACTTCTGAACGGACAAAGATACGGTGTCCAACACATTTTCACCGAGAAGCTAATTTTTTTGCGAATTTTCTGTTACGTTGTAATGTGCAAAAGGTGGTCCAGAAGCAGAGATATTTGTACTTTTATTTTTCAGAAATCAGCCAAAACTGGCTTCCATCCTGTCTACTGGGCTGATGACCATCAGCGATTTCATTGAAATTTGGTATGCATATGGTTTCGAAACCTAGGATCGCGAATCTGAACTTCACTGCCCGAAATTCCTATTTATTTGCATTTTATGACGTGTCAAAGTTTACGCCAGTCCACTTTAGAGAGCTGTAATTTCAATACGCCTTAGGCTAGATCTAAAATATAAACTGTTTTATACAGGTAGAGTGTAAAGAATGGTCCTAATGCAAAGGGTTATTTCCCGCTGTTCCAAAAATAGTAACTATTGTTGTGGTGGCAAACAGATTTTTAACACAGAATCAATTGCTTTAGCCATTCAGCTATACTGTAATTTGTCCTGAAGCCATATATGTATCAATTATTCGATGGTACCGCTGAACTTTTACACTTCAAATTTTCTGCATAATGAACACCGTAACTTGCACATGTCATAACGTGTTTATAAATTCAAATATCGAAAATGTAAGACTGGTCCGGAATTCTGCTCTTCTTCAGCTTTCAAACAACACCAAAAACAGAGTTGTTTTTTTTCGGACACCAAAAAATGGCAAGGCTTTAGACTTGGATTTTGGACCTCTTTTCGTAACTTTGAATGCGAATAACTTCTGAACGGACAAAGATACGGTGTCCAACACATTTTCACCGAGAAGCTAATTTTTTTGCGAATTTTCTGTTACGTTGTAATGTGCAAAAGGTGGTCCAGAAGCAGAGATATTTGTACTTTTATTTTTCAGAAATCAGCCAAAACTGGCTTCCATCCTGTCTACTGGGCTGATGACCATCAGCGATTTCATTGAAATTTGGTATGCATATGGTTTCGAAACCTAGGATCGCGAATCTGAACTTCACTGCCCGAAATTCCTATTTATTTGCATTTTATGACGTGTCAAAGTTTACGCCAGTCCACTTTAGAGAGCTGTAATTTCAATACGCCTTAGGATAGATCAAAATTATAAACGTTTTATACAGGTAGAGTGTAAAGAATGGTACTAATGCAAAAGGTTATTTCCCGCTGTTCCAAAAATAGTAACTAATGGTATAGTGGCAAACAGATTTTTAACACAGAATCAATTGCTTTAGCCATTCAGCTATACTGTAATTTGTCCTGAAGCCATATATGTATCAATTATTCGATGATACCGCTGAATTTTTACACTTCAAATTTTCTGCATAATGAACACCGTAACTTGCAGATGTCGTAACGTGTCTATAAATTCAAGTATCGAAAATGTAAGACTGGTCCCGAATTCTGCTCTTCTTCAGCTTTCAAATGACACCAAAAACAGAGTTGTTTTTTCTCGGACACCAAAAAATGGCAAGGCTTTAGACTTGGATTTTGGACCTCTTTTCGTAACTTTGAATGCGAATAACTTCTGAACGGACAAAGATACGGTGTCCAACGCATTTTCACCGAGAAGCTAATTTTTTTGCGAATTTTCTGTTACGTTGTAATGTGCAAAAGGTGGTCCAGAAGCAGAGATATTTGTACTTTTATTTTTCAGAAATCAGCCAAAACTGGCTTCCATCCTGTCCACTGGGCTGATGACCATCAGCGATTTCATTGAAATTTGGTATGCATATGGTTTCGAAACCTAGGATCGCGAATCTGAACTTCACTGCCCGAAATTCCTATTTATTTGCATTTTATGACGTGTCAAAGTTTACGCCAGTCCACTTTAGAGAGCTGTAATTTCAATACGCCTTAGGCTAGATCAAAATTATAAACGTTTTATACAGGTAGAGTGTAAAGAATGGTACTAATGCAAAAGGTTATTTCCCGCTGTTCCAAAATAGTAACTAATGGTATAGTGGCAAACAGATTTTTAACACAGAATCAATTGCTTTAGCCATTCAGCTATACTGTAATTTGTCCTGAAGCCATATATGTATCAATTATTCGATGGTACCGCTGAATTTTTACACTTCAAATTTTCTGCATAATGAACACCGTAACTTGCAGATGTCGTAACGTGTCTATAAATTCAAGTATCGAAAATGTAAGACTGGTCCGGAATTCTGCTCTTCTTCAGCTTACAAATGACACCAAAAACAGAGTTGTTTTTTTTCGGACACCAAAAAATGGCAAGGCTTTAGACTTGGATTTTGGACCTCTTTTCGTAACTTTGAATGCGAATAACTTCTGAACGGACAAAGATACGGTGTCCAACACATTTTCACCGAGAAGCTAATTTTTTGCGAATTTTCTGTTACGTTGTAATGTGCAAAAGGTGGTCCAGAAGCAGAGATATTTGTACTTTTATTTTTCAGAAATCAGCCAAAACTGGCTTCCATCCTGTCTACTGGGCTGATGACCATCAGCGATTTCATTGAAATTTGGTATGCATATGGTTTCGAAACCTAGGATCGCGAATCTGAACTTCACTGCCCGAAATTCCTATTTATTTGCATTTTATGACGTGTCAAAGTTTACGCCAGTCCACTTTAGAGAGCTGTAATTTCAATACGCCTTAGGCTAGATCAAAATTATAAACGTTTTATACAGGTAGAGTGTAAAGAATGGTACTAATGCAAAAGGTTATTTCCCGCTGTTCCAAAAATAGTAACTAATGGTATAGTGGCAAACAGATTTTTAACACAGAATCAATTGCTTTAGCCATTCAGCTATACTGTAATTTGTCCTGAAGCCATATATGTATCAATTATTCGATGATACCGCTGAATTTTTACACTTCAAATTTTCTGCATAATGAACACCGTAACTTGCAGATGTCGTAACGTGTCTATAAATTCAAGTATCGAAAATGTAAGACTGGTCCCGAATTCTGCTCTTCTTCAGCTTTCAAATGACACCAAAAACAGAGTTGTTTTTTCTCGGACACCAAAAAATGGCAAGGCTTTAGACTTGGATTTTGGACCTCTTTTCGTAACTTTGAATGCGAATAACTTCTGAACGGACAAAGATACGGTGTCCAACGCATTTTCACCGAGAAGCTAATTTTTTTGCGAATTTTCTGTTACGTTGTAATGTGCAAAAGGTGGTCCAGAAGCAGAGATATTTGTACTTTTATTTTTCAGAAATCAGCCAAAACTGGCTTCCATCCTGTCTACTGGGCTGATGACCATCAGCGATTTCATTGAAATTTGGTATGCATATGGTTTCGAAACCTAGGATCGCGAATCTGAACTTCACTGCCCGAAATTCCTATTTATTTGCATTTTATGACGTGTCAAAGTTTACGCCAGTCCACTTTAGAGAGCTGTAATTTCAATACGCCTTAGGCTAGATCAAAATTATAAACGTTTTATACAGGTAGAGTGTAAAGAATGGTACTAATGCAAAAGGTTATTTCCCGCTGTTCCAAAATAGTAACTAATGGTATAGTGGCAAACAGATTTTTAACACAGAATCAATTGCTTTAGCCATTCAGCTATACTGTAATTTGTCCTGAAGCCATATATGTATCAATTATTCGATGGTACCGCTGAATTTTTACACTTCAAATTTTCTGCATAATGAACACCGTAACTTGCAGATGTCGTAACGTGTCTATAAATTCAAGTATCGAAAATGTAAGACTGGTCCGGAATTCTGCTCTTCTTCAGCTTACAAATGACACCAAAAACAGAGTTGTTTTTTTTCGGACACCAAAAAATGGCAAGGCTTTAGACTTGGATTTTGGACCTCTTTTCGTAACTTTGAATGCGAATAACTTCTGAACGGACAAAGATACGGTGTCCAACACATTTTCACCGAGAAGCTAATTTTTTGCGAATTTTCTGTTACGTTGTAATGTGCAAAAGGTGGTCCAGAAGCAGAGATATTTGTACTTTTATTTTTCAGAAATCAGCCAAAACTGGCTTCCATCCTGTCTACTGGGCTGATGACCATCAGCGATTTCATTGAAATTTGGTATGCATATGGTTTCGAAACCTAGGATCGCGAATCTGAACTTCACTGCCCGAAATTCCTATTTATTTGCATTTTATGACGTGTCAAAGTTTACGCCAGTCCACTTTAGAGAGCTGTAATTTCAATACGCCTTAGGCTAGATCAAAATTATAAACGTTTTATAGAGGTAGAGTGTAAAGAATGGTACTAATGCAAAAGGTTATTTCCCGCTGTTCCAAAAATAGTAACTAATGGTATAGTGGCAAACAGATTTTTAACACAGAATCAATTGCTTTAGCCATTCAGCTATACTGTAATTTGTCCTGAACCCATATATGTATCAATTATTCGATGATACCGCTGAATTTTTACACTTCAAATTTTCTGCATAATGAACACCGTATCTTGCAGATGTCGTAACGTGTCTATAAATTCAAGTATCGAAAATGTAAGACTGGTCCCGAATTCTGCTCTTCTTCAGCTTTCAAATGACACCAAAAACAGAGTTGTTTTTTTTCGGACACCAAAAAATGGCAAGGCTTTAGACTTGGATTTTGGACCTCTTTTCGTAACTTTGAATGCGAATAACTTCTGAACGGACAAAGATACGGTGTCCAACACATTTTCACCGAGAAGCTAATTTTTTTGCGAATTTTCTGTTACGTTGTAATGTGCAAAAGGTGGTCCAGAAGCATAGATATTTGTACTTTTATTTTTCAGAAATCAGCCAAAACTGGCTTCCATCCTGTCTACTGGGCTGATGACCATCAGCGATTTCATTGAAATTTGGTATGCATATGGTTTCGAAACCTAGGATCGCGAATCTGAACTTCACTGCCCGAAATTCCTATTTATTTGCATTTTATGACGTGTCAAAGTTTACGCCAGTCCACTTTAGAGAGCTGTAATTTCAATACGCCTTAGGCTAGATCAAAATTATAAACGTTTTATAGAGGTAGAGTGTAAAGAATTGTACTAATGCAAAAGGTTATTTCCCGCTGTTCCAAAAATAGTAACTAATGGTATAGTGGCAAACAGATTTTTAACACAGAATCAATTGCTTTAGCCATTCAGCTATACTGTAATTTGTCCTGAAGCCATATATGTATCAATTATTCGATGGTACCGCTGAATTTTTACACTTCAAATTTTCTGCATAATGAACACCGTAACTTGCAGATGTCGTAACGTGTCTATAAATTCAAGTATCGAAAATGTAAGACTGGTCCCGAATTCTGCTCTTCTTCAGCTTTCAAATGACACCAAAAACAGAGTTGTTTTTTTTCGGACACCAAAAAATGGCAAGGCTTTAGACTTGGATTTTGGACCTCTTTTCGTAACTTTGAATGCGAATAACTTCTGAACGGACAAAGATACGGTGTCCAACACATTTTCACCGAGAAGCTAATTTTTTTGCGAATTTTCTGTTACTTTGTAATGTGAAAAAAGTGGTCCAAAAGCAGAGATATTTGTACTTTTATTTTTCAGAAATCAGCCAAATCTGGCTTCCATCCGGACTACTGTGTTGATGACCATCAGCGATTTCATTGAAATTTGGTATGCATATGGTTTCGAAACCTAGGATCGCGAATCTGAACTTCACTGCCCGAAATTCCTATTTATTTGCATTTTATGACGTGTCAAAGTTTACGCCAGTCCACTTTAGAGAGCTGTAATTTCAATACGCCTTAGGCTAGATCAAAATTATAAACGTTTTATAGAGGTAGAGTGTAAAGAATGGTACTAATGCAAAAGGTTATTTCCCGCTGTTCCAAAAATAGTAACAAATGGTATAGTGGCAAACAGATTTTTAACACAGAATCAATTGCTTTAGCCATTCAGCTATACTGTAATTTGTCCTGAAGCCATATATGTATCAATTATTCGATGGTACCGCTGAATTTTTACACTTCAAATTTTCTGCATAATGAACACCGTAACTTGCAGATGTCGTAACGTGTCTATAAATTCAAGTATCGAAAATGTAAGACTGGTCCCGAATTCTGCTCTTCTTCAGCTTTCAAATGACACCAAAAACAGAGTTGCTTTTTTTCGGACACCAAAAAATAGACATGGATTTTGGACCTCTTTTCGTAACTTTGAATGCGAATAACTTCTGAACGGACAAAGATACGGTGTCCCACACATTTTCACCGAGAAGCTAATTTTTTTGCGAATTTTCTGTTACGTTGTAATGTGCAAAAGGTGGTCCAGAAGCAGAGATATTTGTACTTTTATTTTTCAGAAATCAGCCAAAACTGGCTTCCATCCTGTCTACTGGGCTGATGACCATCAGCGATTTCATTGAAATTTGGTATGCATATGGTTTCGAAACCTAGGATCGCGAATCTGAACTTCACTGCCCGAAATTCCTATTTATTTGCATTTTATGACGTGTCGAAGTTTACGCCAGTCCACTATAGAGAGCTGTAATTTCAATACGCCTTAGGCTAGATCAAAATTATAAACGTTTTTTACTGGTAGAGTGTAAAGAATGGTCCTAATGCAAAAGGTTATTTCCCGCTGTTCCAAAAATAGTAACTATTGTTGTGGTGGCAAACAGATTTTTAACACAGAATCAATTGCTTTAGCCATTCAGCTATACTGTAATTTGTCCTGAAGCCATATATGTTTTAATTATTCGATGGTACCGCTGAATTTTTACACTTCAAATTTTCTGCATAATGAACACCGTAACTTGCACATGTCATAACGTGTTTATAAATTCAAATATCGAAAATGTAAGACTGGTCCGGAATTTTGCTCTTCTTCAGCTTTCAAACAACACCAAAAACAGAGTTGTTTTTTTTCGGACACCAAAAAATGGCAAGGCTTTAGACTTGGATTTTGGACCCCTTTTCGTAACTTTGAATGCGAATAACTTCTGAACGGACAAAGATACGGTGTCCAACACATTTTCACCGAGAAGCTAAATTTTTTGCGAATTTTCTGTTACGTTGTAATGTGCAAAAGGTGGTCCAGAAGCAGAGATATTTGTACTTTTATTTTTCAGAAATCAGCCAAAACTGGCTTCCATCCTGTCTACTGGGCTGATGACCATCAGCGATTTCATTGAAATTTGGTATGCATATGGTTTCGAAACCTAGGGTCGCGAATGTGAACTTCACTGCTCAAAACTCCTATTTATTTGCATTTTATGACGTGTCAAAGTTTACGCCAGTCCCCTATAGAGAGCTGTAAGTTCAATGCGCCTTAGGCTAGATCTAAAATATAAACTGTTTTGTACAGGTAGAGTGTAAACAATGGTCCTAATGCAAAAGGTTATTTCCCGCTGTTCCAAAAATGGTAACTAATGGTATAGTGGCAAACAGATTTTTAACACAGAATCAATTGCTTTAGCCATTCAGCTATACTGTAATTTGTCCTGAAGCCGTATATGATTCAATTATTCGACGGAACCGCTGAATTTTTACACTTCAAATTTTCTGCATAATGAACATCGTAATTTGCACATGTCGTAACGTGTTTATAAATTCATGTATCGAAAATGTAAGACTGGTCCCGAATTCTGCTCTTCTTCAGCTTTAAATAACACCAAAAAACATGAGTTTTTTTTTCGGACACCAAAAAATGGCAAGGCTTTAGACTTGGATTTTGGACCTCTTTTCGTAACTTTGAATGCGAATAACTTCTGAACGGACAAAGATACGGTGTCCAACACATTTTCACCGAGAAGCTAATTTTTTTGCGAATTTTCTGTTGCGTTGTAATGTGCAAAAGGTGGTCCAGAAGCAGAGATATTTGTACTTTTATTTTTCAGAAATCAGCCAAAACTGGCTTCCATCCTGTCTACTGGGCTGATGACCATCAGCGATTTCATTGAAATTTGGTATGCATATGGTTTCGAAACCTAGGATCGCGAATCTGAACTTCACTGCCCGAAATTCCTATTTATTTGCATTTTATGACGTGTCAAAGTTTACGCCAGTCCACTTTAGAGAGCTGTAATTTCAATACGCCTTAGGCTAGATCAAAATTATAAACGTTTTATAGAGGTAGAGTGTAAAGAATGGTACTAATGCAAAAGGTTATTTCCCGCTGTTCCAAAAATAGTAACTAATGGTATAGTGGCATACAGATTTTTAACACAGAATCAATTGCTTTAGCCATTCAGCTATACTGTAATTTGTCCTGAAGCCATATATGTATCAATTATTCGATGGTACCGCTGAATTTTTACACTTCAAATTTTCTGCATAATGAACACCGTAACTTGCAGATGTCGTAACGTGTCTATAAATTCAAGTATCGAAAATGTAAGACTGGTCCCGAATTCTGCTCTTCTTCAGCTTTCAAATGACACCAAAAACAGAGTTGTTTTTTTTCGGACACCAAAAAATGGCAAGGCTTTAGACTTGGATTTTGGACCTCTTTTCGTAACTTTGAATTCGAATAACTTCTGAACGGACAAAGATACAGTGTCCAACACATTTTCACCGAGAAGCTAATTTTTTTGCGAATTTTCTGTTACGTTGTAATGTGCAAAAGGTGGTCCAGAAGCAGAGATATTTGTACTTTTATTTTTCAGAAATCAGCCAAAACTGGCTTCCATCCTGTCTACTGGGCTGATGACCATCAGCGATTTCATTGAAATTTGGTATGCATATGGTTTCGAAACCTAGGATCGCGAATCTGAACTTCACTGCCCGAAATTCCTATTTATTTGCATTTTATGACGTGTCAAAGTTTACGCCAGTCCACTTTAGAGAGCTGTAATTTCAATACGCCTTAGGCTAGATCAAAATTATAAACGTTTTATACAGGTAGAGTGTAAAGAATGGTCCTAATGCAAAAGGTTATTTCCCGCTGTTCCAAAAATGGTAACTAATGTTTTGGTGGCAAAAACATTTTTAACAAAGAAAACAATTGCTTTAGCCAATCAACTATACCGTAATTTGTCCTGAAGCCACATATGACTAAATTATTGGATGGTACCACTGAATAATTACACTTCAAATTTTCTGCATAATGAACACCGTAACTTGCACATGTCATAACGTGTTTATAAATTCAAATATCGAAAATGTAAGACTGGTCCGGAATTCTGCTCTTCTTCCACTTTCAAACAACACCAAAAACAGAGTTGTTTTTTTTCGGACACCAAAAAATGGCAAGGCTTTAGACTTGGATTTTGGACCCCTTTTCGTAACTTTGAATGCGAATAACTTCTGAACGGACAGAGATACGGTGTCGAGCATATTTTCACCGAGAAGCTAATTTTTTTGCGAATTTTCTGTTACTTTGTAATGTGAAAAAAGTGGTCCAGAAGCAGAGATATTTGTACTTTTATTTTTCAGAAATCAGCCAAATCTGGCTTCCATCCGGACTACTGTGTTGATGACCATCAGCGATTTCATTGAAATTTGGTATGCATATGGTTTCGAAACCCAGGATCGCGAATCTGAACTTCACTGCCCGAAATTCCTATTTATTTGCATTTTATGACGTGTCAAGGTTTACGCCAGTCCACTTTAGAGAGCTGTAATTTCAATACGCCTTAGGCTAGATCTAAAATATAAACTGTTTTATACAGGTAGAGTGTAAAGAATGGTCCTAATGCAAAAGGTTATTTCCCGCTGTTCCAAAAATAGTAACTATTGTTGTGGTGGCAAACAGATTTTTAACACAGAATCAATTGCTTTAGCCATTCAGCTATACTGTAATTTGTCCTGAAGCCATATATGTTTCAATTATTCGATGGTACCGCTGAACTTTTACACTTCAAATTTTCTGCATAATGAACACCGTAGCTTGCACATGTCATAACGTGTTTATAAATTCAAATATCGAAAATGTAAGACTGGTCCGGAATTCTGCTCTTCTTCAGCTTTCGAACAACAGCAAAAACAGAGTTGTTTTTTTTCGGACACCAAAGAATGGCAAGGCTTTGGACTTGGATTTTGGACCTCTTTTCGTAACTTTGAATGCGAATAACTTCTGAACGGACAAAGATACGGTGTCCAACACATTTTCACCGAGAAGCTAATTTTTTTGCGAATTTTCTGTTACGTTGTAATGTGCAAAAGGTTGTCCAGAAGCAGAGATATTTGTACTTTTATTTTTCAGAAATCAGCCAAAACTGGCTTCCATCCTGTCTACTGGGCTGATGACCATCAGCGATTTCATTGAAATTTGGTATGCATATGGTTTCGAAACCTAGGATCGCGAATCTGAGCTTCACTGCCCGAAACTCCTATTTATTTGCATTTTATGACGTGTCAAAGTTTACGCCAGTCCACTTTAGAGAGCTGTAATTTCAATACGCCTTAGGATAGATCAAACTTATAAACGTTTTATACAGGTAGAGTGTAAAGAATGGTACTAATGCAAAAGGTTATTTCCCGCTGTTCCAAAAATAGTAACTAATGGTATAGTGGCAAACAGATTTTTAACACAGAATCAATTGCTTTAGCCATTCAGCTATACTGTAATTTGTCCTGAAGCCATATATGTTTTAATTATTCGATGGTACCGCTGACTTTTTACACTTCAAATTTTCTGCATAATGAACACCGTAACTTGCACAGGTCATAACGTGTTTATAAATTCAAATATCGAAAATGTAAGACTGGTCCGGAATTCTGCTCTTCTTCAGCTTTCAAACAACACCAAAAACAGAGTTGTTTTTTTTCGGACACAAAAAAATGGCAAGGCTTTAGACTTGGATTTTGGACCCCTTTTCGTAACTTTGAATGCGAATAACTTCTGAACGGACAGAGATACAGTGTCGAGCATATTTTCACCGAGAAGCTAATTTTTTTGCGAATTTTCTGTTACTTTGTAATGTGAAAAAAGTGGTCCAGAAGCAGAGATATTTGTACTTTTATTTTTCAGAAATCAGCCAAATCTGGCTTCCATCCGGACTACTGTGTTGATGACCATCAGCGATTTCATTGAAATTTGGTATGCATATGGTTTCGAAACCTAGGATCGCGAATCTGAACTTCACTGCCCGAAATTCCTATTTATTTGCATTTTATGACGTGTCAAAGTTTACGCCAGTCCACTTTAGAGAGCTGTAATTTCAATACGCCTTAGGCTAGATCTAAAATATAAATTGTTTTATACAGGTAGAGTGTAAAGAATGGTCCTAATGCAAAAGGTTATTTCCCGCTGTTCCAAAAATAGTAACTATTGTTGTGGTGGCAAACAGATTTTTAACACAGAATCAATTGCTTTAGCCATTCAGCTATACTGTAATTTGTCCTGAAGCCATATATGTTTTAATTATTCGATGGTACCGCTGAACTTTTACACTTCAAATTTTCTGCATAATGAACACCGTAACTTGCACATGTCATAACGTGTTTATAAATTCAAATATCGAAAATGTAAGACTGGTCCGGAATTCTGCTCTTCTTCAGCTTTCAAACAACACCAAAAACAGAGTTGTTTTTTTTCGGACACCAAAAAATGGCAAGGCTTTAGACTTGGATTTTGGACCTCTTTTCGTAACTTTGAATGCGAATAACTTCTGAACGGACAAAGATACGGTGTCCAACACATTTTCACCGAGAAGCTAATTTTTTTGCGAATTTTCTGTTACGTTGTAATGTGCAAAAGGTGGTCCAGAAGCAGAGATATTTGTACTTTTATTTTTCAGAAATCAGCCAAAACTGGCTTCCATCCTGTCTACTGGGCTGATGACCATCAGCGATTTCATTGAAATTTGGTATGCATATGGGTTCGAAACCTATGATCGCGAATCTGAGCTTCACTGCCCGAAATTCCTATTTATTTGCATTTTATGACGTGTCAAAGTTTACGCCAGTCCACTTTAGAGAGCTGTAATTTCAATACGCCTTAGGATAGATCAAAATTATAAACGTTTTATACAGGTAGAGTGTAAAGAATGGTACTAATGCAAAAGGTTATTTCCCGCTGTTCCAAAAATAGTAACAAATGGTATAGTGGCAAACAGATTTTTAACACAGAATCAATTGCTTTAGCCATTCAGCTATACTGTAATTTGTCCTGAAGCCATATATGTATCAATTATTCGATGGTACCGCTGAATTTTTACACTTCAAATTTTCTGCATAATGAACACCGTATCTTGCAGATGTCGTAACGTGTCTATAAATTCAAGTATCGAAAATGTAAGACTGGTCCCGAATTCTGCTCTTCTTCAGCTTTCAAATGACACCAAAAACAGAGTTGTTTTTTTTCGGACACCAAAAAATGGCAAGGCTTTAGACTTGGATTTTGGACCTCTTTTCGTAACTTTGAATGCGAATAACTTCTGAACGGACAAAGATACGGTGTCCAACACATTTTCACCGAGAAGCTAATTTTTTTGCGAATTTTCTGTTACGTTGTAATGTGCAAAAGGTGGTCCAGAAGCAGAGATATTTGTACTTTTATTTTTCAGAAATCAGCCAAAACTGGCTTCCATCCTGTCTACTGGGCTGATGACCATCAGTGATTTCATTGAAATTTGGTATGCATATGGTTTCGAAATCTAGGATCGCGAATCTGAACTTCACTGCCCGAAATTCCTATTTATTTGCATTTTATGACGTGTCAAAGTTTACGTCAGTCCACTTTAGAGAGCTGTAATTTCAATACGCCTTAGGCTAGATCAAAATTATAAACGTTTTATACAGGTAGAGTGTAAAGAATGGTACTAATGCAAAAGGTTAATTCCCGCTGTTCCAAAAATAGTAACTAATGGTATAGTGTCAAACAGATTTTTAACACAGAATCAATTGCTTTAGCCATTCAGCTATACTGTAATTTGTCCTGAAGCCATATATGTATCAATTATTCGATGGTACCGCTGAATTTTTACACTTCAAATTTTCTGCATAATGAACACCGTAACTTGCAGATGTCGTAACGTGTCTATAAATTCAAGTATCGAAAATGTAAGACTGGTCCCGAATTCTGCTCTTCTTCAGCTTTCAAATGACACCAAAAACAGAGTTGTTTTTTTTCGGACACCAAAAAATGGCAAGGCTTTAGACTTGGATTTTGGACCTCTTTTCGTAACTTTGAATGCGAATAACTTCTGAACGGACAAAGATACGGTGTCCAACACATTTTCACCGAGAAGCTAATTTTTTTTGCGAATTTTCTGTTACGTTGTAATGTGCAAAAGGTGGTCCAGAAGCAGAGATATTTGTACTTTTATTTTTCAGAAATCAGCCAAAACTGGCTTCCATCCTGTCTACTGGGCTGATGACCATCAGCGATTTCATTGAAATTTGGTATGCATATGGTTTCGAAACCTAGGATCGCGAATCTGAACTTCACCGCCCGAAATTCCTATTTATTTGCATTTTATGACGTGTCAAAGTTTACGCCAGTCCACTTTAGAGAGCTGTAATTTCAATACGCCTTAGGCTAGATCAAAATTATAAACGTTTTTTACAGGTAGAGTGTAAAGAATGGTCCTATTGCAAAAGGTTATTTCCCGCTGTTCCAAAAATAGTAACTATTGTTGTGGTGGCAAACAGATTTTTAACACAGAATCAATTGCTTTAGCCATTCAGCTATACTGTAATTTGTCCTGAAGCCATATATGTATCAATTATTCGATGGTACCGCTGAATTTTTACACTTCAAATTTTCTGCATAATGAACACCGTAACTTGCAGATGTCGTAACGTGTCTATAAATTCAAGTATCGAAAATGTAAGACTGGTCCCGAATTCTGCTCTTCTTCAGCTTTCAAATGACACCAAAAACAGAGTTGTTTTTTTTCGGACACCAAAAAATGGCAGGGCTTTAGACTTGGATTTTGGACCTCTTTTCGTAACTTTGAATGCGAATAACTTCTGAACGGACAAAGATACGGTGTCCAACACATTTTCACCGAGAAGCTAATTTTTTTGCGAATTTTCTGTTACGTTGTAATGTGCAAAAGGTGGTCCAGAAGCAGAGATATTTGTACTTTTATTTTTCAGAAATCAGCCAAAACTGGCTTCCATCCTGTCTACTGGGCTGATGACCATCAGCGATTTCATTGAAATTTGGTATGCATATGGGTTCGAAACCTATGATCGCGAATCTGAGCTTCACTGCCCGAAATTCCTATTTATTTGCATTTTATGACGTGTCAAAGTTTACGCCAGTCCACTTTAGAGAGCTGTAATTTCAATACGCCTTAGGCTAGATCAAAATTATAAACGTTTTATACAGGTAGAGTGTAAAGAATGGTACTAATGCAAAAGGTTATTTCCCGCTGTTCCAAAAATAGTAACAAATGGTATAGTGGCAAACAGATTTTTAACACAGAATCAATTGCTTTAGCCATTCAGCTATACTGTAATTTGTCCTGAAGCCATATATGTATCAATTATTCATGGTACCGCTGAATTTTTACACTTCAAATTTTCTGCATAATGAACACCGTAAATTGCAGATGTCGTAACGTGTCTATAAATTCAAGTATCGAAAATGTAAGACTGGTCCCGAATTCTGCTCTTCTTCAGCTTTCAAATGGCACCAAAAACAGAGTTGTTTTTTTTCGGACACCAAAAAATGGCAAGGCTTTAGACTTGGATTTTGGACCTCTTTTCGTAACTTTGAATGCGAATAACTTCTGAACGGACAAAGATACGGTGTCCAACACATTTTCACCGAGAAGCTAATTTTTTTTGCGAATTTTCTGTTACGTTGTAATGTGCAAAAGGTGGTCCAGAAGCAGAGATATTTGTACTTTTATTTTTCAGAAATCAGCCAAAACTGGCTTCCATCCTGTCTACTGGGCTGATGACCATCAGCGATTTCATTGAAATTTGGTATGCATATGGTTTCGAAACCTAGGATCGCGAATCTGAACTTCACCGCCCGAAATTCCTATTTATTTGCATTTTATGACGTGTCAAAGTTTACGCCAGTCCACTTTAGAGAGCTGTAATTTCAATACGCCTTAGGCTAGATCAAAATTATAAACGTTTTTTACAGGTAGAGTGTAAAGAATGGTCCTATTGCAAAAGGTTATTTCCCGCTGTTCCAAAAATAGTAACTATTGTTGTGGTGGCAAACAGATTTTTAACACAGAATCAATTGCTTTAGCCATTCAGCTATACTGTAATTTGTCCTGAAGCCATATATGTATCAATTATTCGATGGTACCGCTGAATTTTTACACTTCAAATTTTCTGCATAATGAACACCGTAACTTGCAGATGTCGTAACGTGTCTATAAATTCAAGTATCGAAAATGTAAGACTGGTCCCGAATTCTGCTCTTCTTCAGCTTTCAAATGACACCAAAAACAGAGTTGTTTTTTTTCGGACACCAAAAAATGGCAGGGCTTTAGACTTGGATTTTGGACCTCTTTTCGTAACTTTGAATGCGAATAACTTCTGAACGGACAAAGATACGGTGTCCAACACATTTTCACCGAGAAGCTAATTTTTTTGCGAATTTTCTGTTACGTTGTAATGTGCAAAAGGTGGTCCAGAAGCAGAGATATTTGTACTTTTATTTTTCAGAAATCAGCCAAAACTGGCTTCCATCCTGTCTACTGGGCTGATGACCATCAGCGATTTCATTGAAATTTGGTATGCATATGGGTTCGAAACCTATGATCGCGAATCTGAGCTTCACTGCCCGAAATTCCTATTTATTTGCATTTTATGACGTGTCAAAGTTTACGCCAGTCCACTTTAGAGAGCTGTAATTTCAATACGCCTTAGGATAGATCAAAATTATAAACGTTTTATACAGGTAGAGTGTAAAGAATGGTACTAATGCAAAAGGTTATTTCCCGCTGTTCCAAAAATAGTAACAAATGGTATAGTGGCAAACAGATTTTTAACACAGAATCAATTGCTTTAGCCATTCAGCTATACTGTAATTTGTCCTGAAGCCATATATGTATCAATTATTCATGGTACCGCTGAATTTTTACACTTCAAATTTTCTGCATAATGAACACCGTAAATTGCAGATGTCGTAACGTGTCTATAAATTCAAGTATCGAAAATGTAAGACTGGTCCCGAATTCTGCTCTTCTTCAGCTTTCAAATGACACCAAAAACAGAGTTGTTTTTTTTCGGACACCAAAAAATGGCAAGGCTTTAGACTTGGATTTTGGACCTCTTTTCGTAACTTTGAATGCGAATAACTTCTGAACGGACAAAGATACGGTGTCCAACACATTTTCACCGAGAAGCTAATTTTTTTGCGAATTTTCTGTTACGTTGTAATGTGCAAAAGGTGGTCCAGAAGCAGAGATATTTGTACTTTTATTTTTCAGAAATCAGCCAAAACTGGCTTCCATCCTGTCTACTGGGCTGATGACCATCAGCGATTTCATTGAAATTTGGTATGCATATGGTTTCGAAACCTAGGATCGCGAATCTGAGCTTCACTGCCCGAAATTCCTATTTATTTGCATTTTATGACGTGTCAAAGTTTACGCCAGTCCACTTTAGAGAGCTGTAATTTCAATACGCCTTAGGCTAGATCAAAATTATAAACGTTTTTTACAGGTAGAGTGTAAAGAATGGTACTAATGCAAAAGGTTATTTCCCGCTGTTCCAAAAATAGTAACTATTGTTGTGGTGGCAAACAGATTTTTAACACAGAATCAATTGCTTTAGCCATTCAGCTATACTGTAATTTGTCCTGAAGCCATATATGTTTTAATTATTCGATGGTACCGCTGACTTTTTACACTTCAAATTTTCTGCATAATGAACACCGTAACTTGCACAAGTCATAACGTGTTTATAAATTCAAATATCGAAAATGTAAGACTGGTCCGGAATTCTGCTCTTCTTCAGCTTTCAAACAACACCAAAAACAGAGTTGTTTTTTTTTCGGACACAAAAAAATGGCAAGGCTTTAGACTTGGATTTTGGACCCCTTTTCGTAACTTTGAATGCGAATAACTTCTGAACGGACATAGATACAGTGTCGAGCATATTTTCACCGAGAAGCTAATTTTTTTGCGAATTTTCTGTTACTTTGTAATGTGAAAAAAGTGGTCCAGAAGCAGAGATATTTGTACTTTTATTTTTCAGAAATCAGCCAAATCTGGCTTCCATCCGGACTACTGTGTTGATGACCATCAGCGATTTCATTGAAATTTGGTATGCATATGGTTTCGAAACCTAGGATCGCGAATCTGAACTTCACTGCCCGAAATTCCTATTTATTTGCATTTTATGACGTGTCAAAGTTTACGCCAGTCCACTTTAGAGAGCTGTAATTTCAATACGCCTTAGGCTAGATCTAAAATATAAATTGTTTTATACAGGTAGAGTGTAAAGAATGGTCCTAATGCAAAAGGTTATTTCCCGCTGTTCCAAAAATAGTAACTATTGTTGTGGTGGCAAACAGATTTTTAACACAGAATCAATTGCTTTAGCCATTCAGCTATACTGTAATTTGTCCTGAAGCCATATATGTTTTAATTATTCGATGGTACCGCTGAACTTTTACACTTCAAATTTTCTGCATAATGAACACCGTAACTTGCACATGTCATAACGTGTTTATAAATTCAAATATCGAAAATGTAAGACTGGTCCGGAATTCTGCTCTTCTTCAGCTTTCAAACAACACCAAAAACAGAGTTGTTTTTTTTCGGACACCAAAAAATGGCAAGGCTTTAGACTTGGATTTTGGACCTCTTTTCGTAACTTTGAATGCGAATAACTTCTGAACGGACAAAGATACGGTGTCCAACACATTTTCACCGAGAAGCTAATTTTTTTGCGAATGTTCTGTTACGTTGTAATGTGCAAAAGGTGGTCCAGAAGCAGAGATATTTGTACTTTTATTTTTCAGAAATCAGCCAAAACTGGCTTCCATCCTGTCTACTGGGCTGATGACCATCAGCGATTTCATTGAAATTTGGTATGCATATGGTTTCGACACCTAGGATCGCGAATCTGAACTTCACTGCCCGAAATTCCTATTTATTTGCATTTTATGACGTGTCAAATTTTACGCCAGTCCACTTTAGAGAGCTGTAATTTCAATACGCCTTAGGATAGATCAAAATTATAAACGTTTTATACAGGTAGAGTGTAAAGAATGGTACTAATGCAAAAGGTTATTTCCCGCTGTTCCAAAAATAGTAACTAATGGTATAGTGGCAAACAGATTTTTAACACAGAATCAATTGCTTTAGCCATTCAGCTATACTGTAATTTGTCCTGAAGCCATATATGTATCAATTATTCGATGGTACCGCTGAATTTTTACACTTCAAATTTTCTGCATAACGAACACCGTAACTTGCAGATGTCGTAACGTGTCTATAAATTCAAGTATCGAAAATGTAAGACTGGTCCCGAATTCTGCTCTTCTTCAGCTTTCAAATGACACCAAAAACAGAGTTGTTTTTTTTCGGACACCAAAAAATGGCAAGGCTTTAGACTTGGATTTTGGACCTCTTTTCGTAACTTTGAATGCGAATAACTTCTGAACGGACAAAGATACGGTGTCCAACACATTTTCACCGAGAAGCTAATTTTTTTGCGAATTTTCTGTTACGTTGTAATGTGCAAAAGGTGGTCCAGAAGCAGAGATATTTGTACTTTTATTTTTCAGAAATCAGCCAAAACTGGCTTCCATCCTGTCTACTGGGCTGATGACCATCAGCGATTTCATTGAAATTTGGTATGCATATGGTTTCGAAACCTAGGATCGCGAATCTGAACTTCACTGCCCGAAATTCCTATTTATTTGCATTTTATGACGTGTCAAAGTTTACGTCAGTCCACTTTAGAGAGCTGTAATTTCAATACGCCTTAGGCTAGATCAAAATTATAAACGTTTTATACAGGTAGAGTGTAAAGAATGGTACTAATGCAAAAGGTTATTTCCCGCTGTTCCAAAAATAGTAACTAATGGTATAGTGTCAAACAGATTTTTAACACAGAATCAATTGCTTTAGCCATTCAGCTATACTGTAATTTGTCCTGAAGCCATATATGTATCAATTATTCATGGTACCGCTGAATTTTTACACTTCAAATTTTCTGCATAATGAACACCGTAACTTGCAGATGTCGTAATGTGTCTATAAATTCAAGTATCGAAAATGTAAGACTGGTCCCGAATTCTGCTCTTCTTCAGCTTTCAAATGACACCAAAAACAGAGTTGTTTTTTTTCGGACACCACAAAATGGCAAGGCTTTAGACTTGGATTTTGGACCTCTTTTCGTAACTTTGAATGCGAATAACTTATGAACGGACAAAGATACGGTGTCCAACACATTTTCACAGAGAAGCTAATTTTTTTGCGAATTTTCTGTTACGTTGTAATGTGCAAAAGGTGGTCCAGAAGCAGAGATATTTGTACTTTTATTTTTCAGAAATCAGCCAAAACTGGCTTCCATCCTGTCTACTGGGCTGATGACCATCAGCGATTTCATTGAAATTTGGTATGCATATGGGTTCGAAAACTAGGATCGCGAATCTGAACTTCACTGCCCGAAATTCCTATTTATTTGCATTTTATGACGTGTCAAAGTTTACGCCAGTCCACTTTAGAGAGCTGTAATTTCAATACGCCTTAGGCTAGATCAAAATTATAAACGTTTTTTACAGGTAGAGTGTAAAGAATGGTATTAATGCAAAAGGTTATTTCCCGCTGTTCCAAAAATAGTAACTATTGTTGTGGTGGCAAACAGATTTTTAACACAGAATCAATTGCTTTAGCCATTCAGCTATACTGTAATTTGTCCTGAAGCCATATATGTTTTAATTATTCGATGGTACCGCTGACTTTTTACACTTCAAATTTTCTGCATAATGAACACCGTAACTTGCACAAGTCATAACGTGTTTATAAATTCAAATATCGAAAATGTAAGACTGGTCCGGAATTCTGCTCTTCTTCAGCTTTCAAACAACACCAAAAACAGAGTTGTTTTTTTTCGGACACAAAAAAATGGCAAGGCTTTAGACTCGGATTTTGGACCCCTTTTCGTAACTTTGAATGCGAATAACTTCTGAACGGACAGAGATACAGTGTCGAGCATATTTTCACCGAGAAGCTAATTTTTTTGCGAATTTTCTGTTACTTTGTAATGTGAAAAAAGTGGTCCAGAAGCAGAGATATTTGTACTTTTATTTTTCAGAAATCAGCCAAATCTGGCTTCCATCCGGACTACTGTGTTGATGACCATCAGCGATTTCATTGAAATTTGGTATGCATATGGTTTCGAAACCTAGGATCGCGAATCTGAACTTCACTGCCCGAAATTCCTATTTATTTGCATTTTATGACGTGTCAAAGTTTACGCCAGTCCACTTTAGAGAGCTGTAATTTCAATACGCCTTAGGCTAGATCTAAAATATAAATTGTTTTATACAGGTAGAGTGTAAAGAATGGTCCTAATGCAAAAGGTTATTTCCCGCTGTTCCAAAAATAGTAACTATTGTTGTGGTGGCAAACAGATTTTTAACACAGAATCAATTGCTTTAGCCATTCAGCTATACTGTAATTTGTCCTGAAGCCATATATGTTTTAATTATTCGATGGTACCGCTGAACTTTTACACTTCAAATTTTCTGCATAATGAACACCGTAACTTGCACATGTCATAACGTGTTTATAAATTCAAATATCGAAAATGTAAGACTGGTCCGGAATTCTGCTCTTCTTCAGCTTTCAAACAACACCAAAAACAGAGTTGTTTTTTTTCGGACACCAAAAAATGGCAAGGCTTTAGACTTGGATTTTGGACCTCTTTTCGTAACTTTGAATGCGAATAACTTCTGAACGGACAAAGATACGGTGTCCAACACATTTTCACCGAGAAGCTAATTTTTTTGCGAATGTTCTGTTACGTTGTAATGTGCAAAAGGTGGTCCAGAAGCAGAGATATTTGTACTTTTATTTTTCAGAAATCAGCCAAAACTGGCTTCCATCCTGTCTACTGGGCTGATGACCATCAGCGATTTCATTGAAATTTGGTATGCATATGGTTTCGACACCTAGGATCGCGAATCTGAACTTCACTGCCCGAAATTCCTATTTATTTGCATTTTATGACGTGTCAAATTTTACGCCAGTCCACTTTAGAGAGCTGTAATTTCAATACGCCTTAGGATAGATCAAAATTATAAACGTTTTATACAGGTAGAGTGTAAAGAATGGTACTAATGCAAAAGGTTATTTCCCGCTGTTCCAAAAATAGTAACTAATGGTATAGTGGCAAACAGATTTTTAACACAGAATCAATTGCTTTAGCCATTCAGCTATACTGTAATTTGTCCTGAAGCCATATATGTATCAATTATTCGATGGTACCGCTGAATTTTTACACTTCAAATTTTCTGCATAACGAACACCGTAACTTGCAGATGTCGTAACGTGTCTATAAATTCAAGTATCGAAAATGTAAGACTGGTCCCGAATTCTGCTCTTCTTCAGCTTTCAAATGACACCAAAAACAGAGTTGTTTTTTTTCGGACACCAAAAAATGGCAAGGCTTTAGACTTGGATTTTGGACCTCTTTTCGTAACTTTGAATGCGAATAACTTCTGAACGGACAAAGATACGGTGTCCAACACATTTTCACCGAGAAGCTAATTTTTTTGCGAATTTTCTGTTACGTTGTAATGTGCAAAAGGTGGTCCAGAAGCAGAGATATTTGTACTTTTATTTTTCAGAAATCAGCCAAAACTGGCTTCCATCCTGTCTACTGGGCTGATGACCATCAGCGATTTCATTGAAATTTGGTATGCATATGGTTTCGAAATCTAGGATCGCGAATCTGAACTTCACTGCCCGAAATTCCTATTTATTTGCATTTTATGACGTGTCAAAGTTTACGTCAGTCCACTTTAGAGAGCTGTATTTTCAATACGCCTTAGGCTAGATCAAAATTATAAACGTTTTATACAGGTAGAGTGTAAAGAATGGTACTAATGCAAAAGGTTATTTCCCGCTGTTCCAAAAATAGTAACTAATGGTATAGTGTCAAACAGATTTTTAACACAGAATCAATTGCTTTAGCCATTCAGCTATACTGTAATTTGTCCTGAAGCCATATATGTATCAATTATTCGATGGTACCGCTGAATTTTTACACTTTAAATTTTCTGCATAATGAACACCGTAACTTGCAGATGTCGTAACGTGTCTATAAATTCAAGTATCGAAAATGTAAGACTGGTCCCGAATTCTGCTCTTCTTCAGCTTTCAAATGGCACCAAAAACAGAGTTGTTTTTTTTCGGACACCAAAAAATGGCAAGGCTTTAGACTTGGATTTTGGACCTCTTTTCGTAACTTTGAATGCGAATAACTTCTGAACGGACAAAGATACGGTGTCCAACACATTTTCACCGAGAAGCTAATTTTTTTTGCGAATTTTCTGTTACGTTGTAATGTGCAAAAGGTGGTCCAGAAGCAGAGATATTTGTACTTTTATTTTTCAGAAATCAGCAAAAACTGGCTTCCATCCTGTCTACTGGGCTGATGACCATCAGCGATTTCATTGAAATTTGGTATGCATATGGTTTCGAAACCTAGGATCGCGAATCTGAACTTCACCGCCCGAAATTCCTATTTATTTGCATTTTATGACGTGTCAAAGTTTACGCCAGTCCACTTTAGAGAGCTGTAATTTCAATACGCCTTAGGCTAGATCAAAATTATAAACGTTTTTTACAGGTAGAGTGTAAAGAATGGTCCTATTGCAAAAGGTTATTTCCCGCTGTTCCAAAAATAGTAACTATTGTTGTGGTGGCAAACAGATTTTTAACACAGAATCAATTGCTTTAGCCATTCAGCTATACTGTAATTTGTCCTGAAGCCATATATGTATCAATTATTCGATGGTACCGCTGAATTTTTACACTTCAAATTTTCTGCATAATGAACACCGTAACTTGCAGATGTCGTAACGTGTCTATAAATTCAAGTATCGAAAATGTAAGACTGGTCCCGAATTCTGCTCTTCTTCAGCTTTCAAATGACACCAAAAACAGAGTTGTTTTTTTTCGGACACCAAAAAATGGCAGGGCTTTAGACTTGGATTTTGGACCTCTTTTCGTAACTTTGAATGCGAATAACTTCTGAACGGACAAAGATACGGTGTCCAACACATTTTCACCGAGAAGCTAATTTTTTTGCGAATTTTCTGTTACGTTGTAATGTGCAAAAGGTGGTCCAGAAGCAGAGATATTTGTACTTTTATTTTTCAGAAATCAGCCAAAACTGGCTTCCATCCTGTCTACTGGGCTGATGACCATCAGCGATTTCATTGAAATTTGGTATGCATATGGGTTCGAAACCTATGATCGCGAATCTGAGCTTCACTGCCCGAAATTCCTATTTATTTGCATTTTATGACGTGTCAAAGTTTACGCCAGTCCACTTTAGAGAGCTGTAATTTCAATACGCCTTAGGCTAGATCAAAATTATAAACGTTTTTTACAGGTAGAGTGTAAAGAATGGTCCTATTGCAAAAGGTTATTTCCCGCTGTTCCAAAAATAGTAACTATTGTTGTGGTGGCAAACAGATTTTTAACACAGAATCAATTGCTTTAGCCATTCAGCTATACTGTAATTTGTCCTGAAGCCATATATGTATCAATTATTCATGGTACCGCTGAATTTTTACACTTCAAATTTTCTGCATAATGAACACCGTAAATTGCAGATGTCGTAACGTGTCTATAAATTCAAGTATCGAAAATGTAAGACTGGTCCCGAATTCTGCTCTTCTTCAGCTTTCAAATGACACCAAAAACAGAGTTGTTTTTTTTCGGACACCAAAAAATGGCAGGGCTTTAGACTTGGATTTTGGACCTCTTTTCGTAAATTTGAATGCGAATAACTTCTGAACGAACAAAGATACGGTGTCCAACACATTTTCACCGAGAAGCTAATTTTGTTGCGAATTTTCTGTTACGTTGTAATGTGCAAAAGGTGGTCCAGAAGCAGAGATATTTGTACTTTTATTTTTCAGAAATCAGCCAAAACTGGCTTCCATCCTGTCTACTGGACTGATGACCATCAGCGATTTCATTGAAATTTGGTATGCATATGGTTTCGACACCTAGCATCGCGAATCTGAACTTCACTGCCCGAAATTCCTATTTATTTGCATTTTATGACGTGTCAAAGTTTACGCCAGTCCACTTTAGAGAGCTGTAATTTCAATACGCCTTAGACTAGATCAAAATTATAAACGTTTTATAGACGTAGAGTGTAAAGAATGGTACTAATGCAAACGGTTATTTCCCGCTTTTCCAAAAATAGTAACTAATGCTATAGTGTCAAACAGATTTTTAACACAGAATCAATTGCTTTAGCCATTCAGCTATACTGTAATTTGTCCTGAAGCCATATATGTATCAATTATTCGATGGTACCGCTGAATTTTTACACTTTAAATTTTCTGCATAATGAACACCGTAACTTGCAGATGTCGTAACGTGTCTATAAATTCAAGTATCGAAAATGTAAGACAGGTCCCGAATTCTGCTCTTCTTCAGCTTTCAAATGACACCAAAAACAGAGTTGTTTTTTTTCGGACAACAAAAAATGGCAAGGCTTTAGACTTGGATTTTGGACCCCTTTTCGTAACTTTGAATGCGAATAACTTCTGAACGGACAGAGATACAGTGTCGAGCATATTTTCACCGAGAAGCTAATTTTTTTGCGAATTTTCTGTTACTTTGTAATGTGAAAAAAGTGGTCCAGAAGCAGAGATATTTGTACTTTTATTTTTCAGAAATCAGCCAAATCTGGCTTCCATCCGGACTACTGTGTTGATGACCATCAGCGATTTCATTGAAATTTGTTATGCATATGGTTTCGAAACCTAGGATCGCGAATCTGAACTTCACTGCCCGAAATTCCTATTTATTTGCATTTTATGACGTGTCAAAGTTTACGCCAGTCCACTTTAGAGAGCTGTAATTTCAATACGCCTTAGGCTAGATCAAAATTATAAACGTTTTTTACAGGTAGAGTGTAAAGAATGGTCCTAATGCAAAAGGTTATTTCCCGCTGTTCCAAAAATAGTAACTATTGTTGTGGTGGCAAACAGATTTTTAACACAGAATCAATTGCTTTAGCCATTCAGCTATACTGTAATTTGTCCTGAAGCCATATATGTTTCAATTATTCGATGGTACCGCTGAATTTTTACACTTCAAATTTTCTGCATAATGAACACCGTAACTTGCACATGTCATAACGTGTTTATAAATTCAAATATCGAAAATGTAAGACTGGTCTGGAATTCTGCTCTTCTTCAGCTTTCAAACAACACCAAAAACAGAGTTGTTTTTTTTCGGACACCAAAAAATGGCAAGGCTTTAGACTTGGATTTTGGACCCCTTTTCGTAACTTTGAATGCGAATAACTTCTGAACGGACAGAGATACAGTGTCGAGCATATTTCCACCGAGAAGCTAATTTTTTTGCGAATTTTCTGTTACTTTGTAATGTGAAAAAAGTGGTCCAGAAGCAGAGATATTTGTACTTTTATTTTTCAGAAATCAGCCAAATCTGGCTTCCATCCGGACTACTGTGTTGATGACCATCAGCGATTTAATTGAAATTTGGTATGCATATGGTTTCGAAACCTAGGATCGCGAATCTGAACTTCACTGCCCGAAATTCCTATTTATTTGCATTTTATGACGTGTCAAAGTTTACGCCAGTCCACTTTAGAGAGCTGTAATTTCAATACGCCTTAGGCTAGATCTAAAATATAAACCGTTTTATACAGGTAGAGTGTAAAGAATGGTCCTAATGCAAAAGGTTATTTCCCGCTGTTCCAAAAATAGTAACTAATGGTATAGTGGCAAACAGATTTTTAACACAGAATCAATTGCTTTAGCCATTCAGCTATACTGTAATTTGTCCTGAAGCCATATATGTATCAATTATTCGATGGTACCGCTGAATTTTTACACTTCAAATTTTCTGCATAATGAACACCGTAACTTGCAGATGTCGTAACGTGTCTATAAATTCAAATATCGAAAATGTAAGACTGGTCCGGAATTCTGCTCTTCTTCAGCTTTCAAATGACACCAAAAACATGAGTTTTTTTTTCGGACACCAAAAAATGGCAAGGCTTTAGACTTGGATTTTGGACCTCTTTTCGTAACTTTGAATGCGAATAACTTCTGAACGGACAAATATACAGTGTCCACTATATTTTGCTCGAGAAGCTAATTTTTTTGCGAATTTTGTGTTACCTTTGTAATGTGCAAAAGGTGGTCCAGAAGCAGAGATATTTGTACTTTTAGTTTTCAGAAATCAGCCAAAACTGGCTACCATCCGGACTACTGTGCTGATGACCATCAGCGATTTCATTGAAATTTGGTATGCATATGGTTTCGACACCTAGCATCGCGAATCTGAACTTCACTGCCCGAAATTCCTATTTATTTGCATTTTATGAGGTTTCAAAGTTTACGCCATTCCACTTTAGAGAGCTGTAATTTCAATACGCCTTAGGCTAGATCAAAAATATAAACTGTTTTATACAGGTAAAGTGCAAAGAATGGTCCTAATGCAAAAGGTTATTTCCCGCTGTTCCAAAAATGGTAACTAATGTTTTGGTGGCAAAAACAATTTTAACAAAGAAAACAATTGCTTTAGCCAATCAACTATACCGTAATTTGTCCTGAAGCCACATATGACTAAATTAATGGATGGTACCACTGAATTATTACACTTCAAATTTTCTGCATAATGAACACCGTAACTTGCACATGTCATAACGTGTTTATAAATTCAAATATCGAAAATGTAACACTGGTCCGGAATTCTGCTCTTCTTCAGCTTTCAAACAACAGCAAAAACAGAGTTGGTTTTTTTTCGGACACCAAAAAATGGCAAGGCTTTAGACTTGGATTTTGGACCTCTTTTCGTAACTTTGAATGCGAATAACTTCTGAACGGACAAAGATACGGTGTCCAACACATTTTCACCGAGAAGCTAATTTTTTTGCGAATTTTCTGTTACGTTGTAATGTGCAAAAGGTGGTCCAGAAGCAGAGATATTTGTACTTTTATTTTTCAGAAATCAGCCAAAACTGGCTTCCATCCTGTCTACTGGACTGATGACCATCAGCGATTTCATTGAAATTTGTTATGCATATGGTTTCGAAACCTAGGATCGCGAATCTGAACTTCACTGCCCGAAATTCCTATTTATTTGCATTTTATGACGTGTCAAAGTTTACGCCAGTCCACTTTAGAGAGCTGTAATTTCAATACGCCTTAGGCTAGATCAAAATTATAAACGTTTTATACAGGTAGAGTGTAAAGAATGGTACTAATGCAAAAGGTTATTTCCCGCTGTTCCAAAAATAGTAACTAATGGTATAGTGTCAAACAGATTTTTAACACAGAATCAATTGCTTTAGCCATTCAGCTATACTGTAATTTGTCCTGAAGCCATATATGTATCAATTATTCGATGGTACCGCTGAATTTTTACACTTTAAATTTTCTGCATAATGAACACCGTAACTTGCAGATGTCGTAACGTGTCTATAAATTCAAGTATCGAAAATGTAAGACTGGTCCCGAATTCTGCTCTTCTTCAGCTTTCAAATGACACCAAAAACAGAGTTGTTTTTTTTCGGACACCAAAAAATGGCAAGGCTTTAGACTTGGATTTTGGACCCCTTTTCGTAACTTTGAATGCGAATAACTTCTGAACGGACAGAGATACAGTGTCGAGCATATTTTCACCGAGAAGCTAATTTTTTTCGAATTTTCTGTTACTTTGTAATGTGAAAAAAGTGGTCCAGAAGCAGAGATATTTGTACTTTTATTTTTCAGAAATCAGCCAAATCTGGCTTCCATCCGGACTACTGTGCTGATGACCATCAGCGATTTCATTGAAATTTGGTATGCATATGGTTTCGACACCTAGCATCGCGAATCTGACCTTCACTGCCCGAAATTCCTATTTATTTGCATTTTATGAGGTTTCAAAGTTTACGCCATTCCACTTTAGAGAGCTGTAATTTCAATACGCCTTAGGCTAGATCAAAAATATAAACTGTTTTATACAGGTAAAGTGCAAAGAATGGTCCTAATGCAAAAGGTTATTTCCCGCTGTTCCAAAAATGGTAACTAATGTTTTGGTGGCAAAAACATTTTTAACAAAGAAAACAATTGCTTTAGCCAATCAACTATACCGTAATTTGTCCTGAAGCCACATATGACTAAATTAATGGATGGTACCACTGAATTATTACACTTCAAATTTTCTGCATAATGAACACCGTAACTTGCACATGTCATAACGTGTTTATAAATTCAAATATCGAAAATGTAAGACTGGTCCGGAATTCTGCTCTTCTTCAGCTTTCAAACAACACCAAAAACAGAGTTGGTTTTTTTTCGGACACCAAAAAATGGCAAGGCTTTAGACTTGGATTTTGGACCTCTTTTCGTAACTTTGAATGCGAATAACTTCTGAACGGACAAAGATACGGTGTCCAACACATTTTCACCGAGAAGCTAATTTTTTTGCGAATTTTCTGTTACGTTGTAATGTGCAAAAGGTGGTCCAGAAGCAGAGATATTTGTACTTTTATTTTTCAGAAATCAGCCAAAACTGGCTTCCATCCTGTCTACTGGGCTGATGACCATCAGCGAGTTCATTGAAATTTGGTATGCATATGGTTTCGAAACCTAGGATCGCGAATCTGAACTTCACTGCCCGAAATTCCTATTTATTTGCATTTTATGACGTGTCAAAGTTTACGCCAGTCCACTTTAGAGAGCTGTAATTTCAATACGCCTTAGGCTAGATCTAAAATATAAACCGTTTTATACAGGTAGAGTGTAAAGAATGGTCCTAATGCAAAAGGTTATTTCCCGCTGTTCCAAAAATAGTAACTAATGGTATAGTGGCAAACAGATTTTTAACACAGAATCAATTGCTTTAGCCATTCAGCTATACTGTAATTTGTCCTGAAGCCATATATGTATCAATTATTCGATGGTACCGCTGAATTTTTACACTTCAAATTTTCTGCATAATGAACACCGTAACTTGCAGATGTCGTAACGTGTCTATAAATTCAAATATCGAAAATGTAAGACTGGTCCGGAATTCTGCTCTTCTTCAGCTTTCAAATGACACCAAAAACATGAGTTTTTTTTTCGGACACCAAAAAATGGCAAGGCTTTAGACTTGGATTTTGGACCTCTTTTCGTAACTTTGAATGCGAATAACTTCTGAACGGACAAATATACAGTGTCCACTATATTTTGCTCGAGAAGCTAATTTTTTTGCGAATTTTGTGTTACCTTTGTAATGTGCAAAAGGTGGTCCAGAAGCAGAGATATTTGTACTTTTAGTTTTCAGAAATCAGCCAAAACTGGCTACCATCCGGACTACTGTGCTGATGACCATCAGCGATTTCATTGAAATTTGGTATGCATATGGTTTCGACACCTAGCATCGCGAATCTGAACTTCACTGCCCGAAATTCCTATTTATTTGCATTTTATGAGGTTTCAAAGTTTACGCCATTCCACTTTAGAGAGCTGTAATTTCAATACGCCTTAGGCTAGATCAAAAATATAAACTGTTTTATACAGGTAAAGTGCAAAGAATGGTCCTAATGCAAAAGGTTATTTCCCGCTGTTCCAAAAATGGTAACTAATGTTTTGGTGGCAAAAACATTTTTAACAAAGAAAACAATTGCTTTAGCCAATCAACTATACCGTAATTTGTCCTGAAGCCACATATGACTAAATTAATGGATGGTACCACTGAATTATTACACTTCAAATTTTCTGCATAATGAACACCGTAACTTGCACATGTCATAACGTGTTTATAAATTCAAATATCGAAAATGTAACACTGGTCCGGAATTCTGCTCTTCTTCAGCTTTCAAACAACAGCAAAAACAGAGTTGGTTTTTTTTCGGACACCAAAAAATGGCAAGGCTTTAGACTTGGATTTTGGACCTCTTTTCGTAACTTTGAATGC